>CM037781.1:71236537-71286537 GCA_021229015.1 Solen grandis | reverse complement strand
CAACATCGATACAATGCAGATTGAACTCAAAATTAGCATATATAACTATGCCGGCCTTAAACGGAATCTGCTGTTCTCCTTATCGCTGGTTTGTTGTGATTTAACCATTGTTAACAAAATATGTTCTCTGCAGACATAGTTATCTGTTATTGTAATCTAAACTGATGCCTTTCATGTCATTGTGAACATTGTGTAATAAACAGGAAACTGACAGCCAAATGCAATGTTTTTACTGTCTATACATTATACACAACCTTAACCCTTTCCCTCATAGAGGACACCATGAAAAGACCTATGCGAACAACATAAAACCAGATCAGCCTGCGAGTAACTCGCAGGCTGATCAGGTTTTATGCTGTTCGCTCCTCCTCATGGTCTGGAAATGAGGATTTTGTAATTAAATTTGGTGAGGTTTAACTGTGGTTTTCTGCAGATCAGGCTTTATGTGGTACCTACTGAGTGCGTCAAAATGAGTCTATATGAGGGAAAGGGTTAAACAGCTAAAGAGAGTGAAAACAGGCAAGAGAAAGTGATGGAGAGGTTATAGTCGGGTATGCCTGTATTTTTCGAGGTGCCCAGTAGGTAAGAAGGATATTCTGACTAAAAATCCTCTAAAATCATGCAGAACTTCCAAAATTACTAACTCATTCAAGGATCTTAATTTCTCAATTAATACACTAGAGGATTACTACTTGAAATTCTCTAGATTGTATTTCCTTAGTACCTAGAAACAGGCCTGGTATGTACATACATATATATGATGAACAAGAAGGAGAGGGGCAGGCAGACAATACAACCACCATCTGATAAAACCACCATCTGTGCACAATGTCCTATCACTTTCAATAGATAATGTTTGTGTGTTTATTCTGATACTGCACGTAACTGAACCCTCATTCTTGATCCCTAACATTGAATTGAGGCCAACCGAAAACTGAGATTCGAAATAACGCAAAGAAAAAAGAAAATCAGCGCACTAAAACCTGAATCATAACCACAGGGCAGAGGTTGTAGGGGAGGCGGGGACAGTGGAGGTGTCAGGTTTGGGGATATATTGAAATCCATCCAAACATGGTCAGTCAAGCAGTTCCAGTGTGCTTCACTTACACTTTTATGAGTTTCCATAGAGCCAGTGGTAAAGTAAGGTTATATTCAGGTGTGCCATTGAGGGGGGTGGGGGTCATGGGGTGAAGACAAGAGGTGATGTGGAGAGTAGGTGTACTCTATTAGCTGTCAATATGATCAATTAAGTATGAGTTTTCATACTCATGTCAGGCGTTACATTACTATTTGGAATTTTAGGTCAAACATCCAAAAGCAGAAGGGGGGTAGGCACTCAAAGCATGTACACATTGTTTTTCTTCATGCAAGAAAAGTATCCGTGTGAGGATGTTTAAGTCACCGCATTATTTTACCGGCTCCCAGCTCTTACCGACTCTTGTTACAAAAAAACTAACAAAAAAACACTGATATTAAAGAGTTTCTACATTCTATATGTCCCCTTCCTTGCTAACTATTTATAGTAACAAAATATTTTTGTTTTCAAGTTTTATGAGTATCTAAGTGACTAAGCCATATCGGTGTGTCAAACCTGGGAAAAAACACGTGAACAATCAAGACAAGATGTACAGCCCTGAATAAGTCACACTATTTGGTAAGTACCTCTGACAATCACTCAGTTTGAGATTTATGAATTTAGAAGCTCACATGGCTTAAACTGAAATGCTTCCTTTAGCAAACTTATCTTCAGCTGATCTCCCTACAAGTGATGGAGGTCAACCCATCTATCATTTAGTACTGCTAGTGATCTCACTTTATCTCTAGTGCACTTCACTATCGCTTACCACTCAGTATCTTTTTTTCCCTTCAAATATTTGATCAGTGACTCTTGCCAGCTCCATGACCATGCATAATTCATGTCGTTCCGAACTGATTTCGTCAATAAGGAGGTCATAAATACAGGGCCGGGCGAGTTATGGGGGCGACTTGAGAGTAGAGTCACCACCGTCCCCTGTGATCAACCAACCCATCCCTGTGTGTATCCACTGGTCAGGTAATTGAGATGACCACCTTGTTAATAATTCATGAAATCACTGACCTCTATCCCCCAATACAGGTAAGTTTCATAATTAGGGGGTGCTAGTGTGTCACGTGTGTGTGTGTGTGTGTGGGGGGGTCTACAGTGACTTTAAAGAACTCCAATCTTCAATACTGAGGATCAAATATAGTAAATATACCACGAAAACAAAAGGAGTTGACTTGAGTGGTATTCAAGTTATATTTTATTTTTATACTGATTATAAATAAGGCTATTTCCTTTATATCTGGTACAAGCATGTCTGTTCCCCCCCACCCCCCACCAAGAAAATTTGCTTTTCGAGTTGCTTTCTATCTCTGCACAATCTCTGTAAAGAGTTTTTCTACCACTAGAATTTGAAAATACACATGTACTTGACCCCTCAAGATCCCCATCATCGAATACCCACAGCCGATCGATAGATCGTCTAGAGGCCATGGGATATTACGGCTAAATTTGGTCATTTTAGGGTGTGTCAAATTGCGCATTTCATTGGTCACATCACGTTTTTAAAACCAATCACAGAGGCAGTTGTATACAGCTGTCAGACACAGTCCTTAATTATATTGTTTACATGACTTTCAAGCATCCGCACCGAAGAGTGTTGCATTTAAATGTTGCGTATTCATTGGTCTATATATTAATCAATAACAACTGGAATAAGTCAGCCGGTGGTCTTCGACGATGCCCGATCCCCAGCCACCAAAGAAGAAAAAATGAAGGGACTCGCTTTACGCTTGTGTGCATAGAAAAATCAGCCAATTTACCCCCTATATCACCACAGTATCTGTCTACACTTCTGTCTATCCCTCCATTTGTCTCTTCTTTTCTTCTCAATACAATTTCAAATTGTAGTATCAATGGCCATGCAATACCTATATTTATGACAGCAAGATTCACAAATCTTCCTGACACTCTCTTTCTCTCAATCTCTCAGAACTACGCACTTCTTCCTTACAAATCATCAAAGCAATATAAATGACAAAATGAAAACCACAATTCACACATGATCTTCAAAAGGATGTTTTTACCGTACACACAGAGTATACTACTTCAGTAATACTGGGACAATATACAGAGGAGGAAGGTTAAGGCAGGGCATGTAAACACAGTGAGCCACCCTTACCTAACCTTCAACAATGTTTCCAATCTTCTACCCTGACCATAAACCACAACTTATTCTATTAAGACCTTTCAATGAAACAAACCCTTTCTTTGGTTTGGAACACTTTTCAGGATCAAAAGATCAATGACAGTTCAATGACCTAAATTGGAAAATGCACTATGTAACACCTCTCTAGTTCTACCAGTGGACCAGAACAATAGTTGAAACTGTATCTTAACCCTTTCCCTCATAGAGGAAACCATGAAAAGACCTATGCGAACAACATAAAACCAGATCAGCCTGCGAGTAACTCGCAGGCTGATCAGGTTTTATGCTGTTCGCTGCTCCTCAGTGCTCTGGAAATGAGGATTTTGTAATTAAATTTGGTAAGGTTTAACTGTGGTTTTCTGCAGATCAGGCTTTATGTGGTACCTATAAAGTGCGTCAAAATGAGTCTATATGAGGGAAAGGGTTAAAATGGCAGATAATGTTAATATCATGACTTGTGAATTATAAATTGTATCTTGACAGTTTGTCATTGTGAGACTGATGAAGTTAGATGGTCAACTCTTAGCCAAATTCCCAATAAGGCCAATAAGAAACAAGCCAGGCATATTTCAATTTCACTGAAAATGATCCATAATAGCTTGTCAAAATTTCTAGCAAAACAACTAAAAAGCTTTTTGTTGTTGCTGTTTTTATAATATTATTTTCTATTATAGAATTTCAAAAGTGATAATTTTACATTTGTATTACCAAATGATATATGGGTAACATCATCTAATAAATCAGGGCATTTTTTACCTTGTTATCAAGTGCCTTCCCCACTGAAATCTCCTTAAAATTCATAGGATCCCTAAAATTGCTGTTTACCCCAGAATTTCTTTTTCTTTTTCCAAACTCCAGAGAATAGTGTTTATGCAATTAAGACCCCTTTCCCATCGACCCCCCCCCCCCCCCCCCCCACACACACACACTCTAAGAAAACTGCTATATTCAAATTTTGGTTCCTATCATTTTTAGGGGGAGCACTTAATTTCTGTTGACCCCTTCAAATTCTAGGAATATTAAGCCCAAAGGGATGTTTGTCTCAAATCTTCAATTTCAACCATTTCTGATTTTTTCTGTTGAGAATAATCATCTCACAATCACATGATGATGACATAACATCCAATCTGTAGAGTTTCCAACAACTTACAGAAGCAACACTAATAGGCCAAGTCTGAAAATATCCTGCCATCTTCCTGATTTCATGCCATAGCCTGGCTGTAACATAATGTGGAATGCCATCCAAGTGACCTTGCTCAATTCCTAGTGTAAAAAAGACAAACAACACTCACCATCAATGATGTCAGTAGAACTGTCTGTGACCAGCAGAAATGTGTTGATCTCGTTCAGTTCCTGTTGAAGCTCTTGCAACCGGTTGTTGGCCTTCTTCACAATCGTCTGTACATGTGCCAGGCTCTTCTTATCCGAGGTTGCCTCGCGCAGCTTCTCTGCCCCCTCTTTAATCTTCATCTCCTTCCGAATCTCCTTTTTTACGGCCTCCCGTGCCTCCTCTATATCCGTCTTTGAGTAGTCTGAGGTCGGCAGGGCACCTCCCTGTACACAGAAAGCAACAAAACATTAACAATTAAAACTTGTAACTAGGCCACTTAGGACGAAAAAAAAAAATCTGTTTCCAGTGTGACTTGAACCACAAACCCCACAATTGTAGCTTTATTATTTCATGCATATATTTTTTCGACCATATTTCAACAAAGATCTATGAAACTGTCAGTAAAATCTGTAACATTTTCAAGACCATTCCCAGAAACAGATTTTTTTTTTGCCTTTGTGGTGGGGAACATGTGTTTGACACTCTTCAAAGAGTGGCCAATTTTCTGCATTTATATATAAGTAACTCTCAAACATGAATCTAATCTATAAATGGCCAAAGTAAGTCAAATCACTCCATTGTCAGTAGAAACTGAATATCTTAAGTGATATATTATCACAAACATTACAAGCTGATACATTTGTGTTAGAGTGAAAGACTGAGATATGGAAAGAAACCATGACAGGAAGAGTCCGCACCAGAGAAAGAAAGACATGCAGAGAGAGAGTGAGAGAATGACAAACTGAGATAGATGGACAGAGGGAGACAGAAGCAGACAAATAGCACAAAGACATCAAGATCTACAGTTAATGTGGCCAAATCATATTTATAAACAAAGTCATCATACAAATGTTAAGTGCAGTATGCTACTGCAGATAAACACATCATACCTTCTGATAATTCTGAAGAATACCATCCTTCATGTTTGCTAACAATACCACAATAAAACACTCAAATCAGAGCAGTATCTTATATAATCCCTTTCTTGTCACTTTATCTCTCCATGTCATAGCACCACGACTCAAACAGCCCTATCAGTGGGTGTACACTGTACAGGTTAATTATATAGTGAATGGGTCCCAATAAAGCCTGTGTTATAGACAGCTACACCCTGCGGAGAGTGGATACACCATGTAGGTAAACCAACTGTACCAGAACTACTACAATTACAATGGTCAGTGGGCCGTGGCGACTGATTTAATTAACCCTTTCCCTCATATAGACTCATTTTGACGCACTCAATAGGTATCACATAAAGCCTGATCTGCAGAAACCACAGTTAAACCTTACCAAATTTAATTACAAAATCCTCATTTCCAGACCACTGAGGAGCAGCGAACAGCATAAAACCTGATCAGCCTGCAAGTTACTCGCAGGCTGATCTGGTTTTATGTTGTTCGCATAGGTATTTTCATGGTTTCCTCTATGAGGGAAAGGGTTAAGAGGCCATATTATTGGGGGCGAAAAAAATCCTGTCCCTAGAGCTGATACTCAGATAGTACAGTTAAATGCACTTTATGATTTTTAGTCATAACAGACCAGGCTAACGTAGGGGGTCCCATCAATCCTATAGCTTACTATGAAGGGGTATGCGATCTCAAGTCCTGCATGATGTCACACTTGTTTGACCAGGTTGACTTTTTCTTAGACATTTACTGTTTTATATACAATATTGCTCACTTTTGTACGACTTCCTTTACAGACAATCTCAAATACTTTTGAGAACCATCTGCTCTGGAATAAACAATTCAATATGTTTAAACAAAGACAAACATCCTATCATATAATAAAGTGTTTACAGGGTTTTGCTAAGATTTGACCTAGTGACCTAGTTTCTGAAACCAAATGATCCAGATTAAAAAATTTGTCTAAATTTGTAGACAAACATTCTGACTATGGTTCATGAAGACTGGGCAAAAAATATATGGCCTCTAGTGTGTTTTCTTCTTCTTCTTTTTTTTTCAGTGTAGCTGTCTATCCTCACTTCTGACCTACTCAGGGATGACGGCACAAGATAGTGAATATTTTAACAATTTTCATTAGTCGAAAATGCCTAAACTAGGAGGAAAAGGGTTATGCATAATTAATTGTTAAGATCACAATTAGCTGGAATATAAGCTTCGTAATCCTGGAATTTTAATAAAATTGCCCCAGGTTCCAGTTCCTTAACCCTTTACCTCATGAATATTCATGTTTATATTTAAATTTATTGCTTGATGAATATTAATTTACTGAACTCTAAATGAAACATGAAATAATACATTTTTCTTTGCCACACAGACTACGTAGAAACTGAGCTACTCTACTGTTGGAGCAGACAGGGGAGACCCTGATCAGACAGATGAATCTGCCCTGTTTGCCAAAGTGTTAAAATGTGCCTGTAAACAAGGTCATATTCATGATTTCTACTAATGACAATAATTATTATTCTCAAGAGGAGGGTGGGGGATAAACCATTGTTAACACATCCAGGAAATATTATCAGTTAGTACAACACAGACGTATGGGTTTTGTTAGGAGGACATTAACTATCGGCCACCTCTCCTGTAGTGAAATGACCCTATATTACAAGAAATGATAATATTTCATTACAAACAGGACTGTTGCTACTTGTGTTTATTCTCTCTCTTTTGTTTTCTATTGAAAAGCCAAATATGAAGAAAGCCTGGTCAAACGGGTCTGCAGAGCACTTGGATTGTTAAATTCAAATGACTTTTTTTGTCATAATAAATACATCATTTATAAACTGTACCCATGTTCAATGATGACAGTGTGCACCAAGTAAAACCTGATCAACATGGAACCTGCTTATTTTTTGAGTCTGATCAAGATCATCTGTTGTTACCACAACAACACACTCAATTTTGCACCAGGCTAACCCACTTAACCCTTTCCCTCATAGAGGACACCATGAAAAGACCTATGCGAACAGCATACAACCAGATCAGGTTTTATGCTGTTCGCTGCTCCTCAGTGGTCTGGAAATGAGGTTTTGTAATTAAATTTGGTAAGGTTTAACTGTGGTTTTCTGCAGATCAGGCTTTATGTGGTACCTATTGAGTGCGTCAAAATGAGTCTATATGAGGGAATTGGTTAACCTAATTTGCTTTGTCTAATTTAAATAACAACACTCTGAAGCATGCTGTTCTGCACCTACAGACATTTCATGAACCATATATTACTAGATTGGTTTGTAAGATTCTTGCAGTCAGATCAGGCTCTATGTCAGCACTACATAACCTTTTACCTAATGAATATTCAGATTTTTGACTTGATGATTTAAATGGTATAGGAAACAACAGAATTTTCTTTGCTGCAGTAGAATCTGAGCTATAAAATAGAATAGGCACACTGAGAAAACCCTGGTCAGACAGCTCCTGAGAGGTTTACTTGCATAGGACATTTCATAGCTGAAATAGAAGTCTGACAGCTAACAGACTACTGAACTTAACCTAGTTCGTGAACCTTTTAACACAATGGTAAGTGATAACTTCCTATCAATAGCCAAACAATTTGATGACCATGTCATACTGTGTGATCCACACTATTTATATAAAGTTCAGATGCTATATTTGGGGTCCACGACGAACAATGAGAAAATGCACTTGATCGTTTCACAGAATAAGCTGAACCATTTTAACCCTTTCCCTCATAAACCTTTTGACGCCTCATAGGTACCACATAAACCCTTAAACCTTACCAAATTTAATTACAAAATCCTCATTTCCAGACCACTGAGGAGCAGCGAACAGCATAAAACCTGATCAGCCTGCGAGTTACTCGCAGGTTGATCTGGTTTTATGCTGTTCGCATAGGTCTTTTCATGGTTTCCTCTATGAGGGAAAGGGTTAAAAATGACCCATACTGTAATCAAATTTTAATCTTATAATACAGTCCACAAGTGCACCACATGTGGATGCCATCATTCATTTGTAACAAGCGTCTGAGTAATGGACTACATTTAAAGTTTTTGCACGATGACAACGACCACCCAGGGTGGCTTGACTTTTTCTTTGAAACAGACGAGCTAAAAATGGTGCATGTGTAGGAGTTGTTGACAGCATGCTGAGTCTTTTCAAAATGCTCATTTATATGTTTATCTACCTACACAAAATCACTGGATGCTTCAAATAACACTTCCTCAATTTTCTCCCTTGCCAAATATGTTGCGCCTCTAAAGGTGTCCATAGAGCACTGCATATTATATAAATATCACCTCATATGGACATGTTGGATGCCATGGCAAACACAGCAGACCCTGTCTTCTCTGTTTTCTCACAATATTGTAGCCCAGATTCTATATAATTGTAAATGCAGTCTGCGTGGCAAAGTAAAAAATCATTGTTTATCCTTTGGTGTTTAATATGTAACATTTGAAGATCAGAAACTCAGAATATTAACAATTCATCATCTCAAAGATAAGTTCATGAAAATTCATGAGGTAAAGGTTAAGTCAACTAAGCCAATCACAGAATAACAATTTGGACCATTGTTGGGTTACTATAAATAGATTTGCATGCGTTATATTAAAGTACATTATAAAGGACCTATACTGTGATGAGCCCTTATTCAAACAATGAATTTGATGACTGCCACATAATCTGATTATAAATACCATTCAATCTTCTCGTTTCATTTTTAACAGAACTAATGACAAAAGAAAATAATTTTAGTATTGTATACTAAAGGCAAACGGGACAAAGAAAAAGACAGCATGAATATGTAAGCCGATAATGCTTCCCGTCAAAAGTATGAGCAGGGTGTATGAGTGACTGTCCAGATATCTTTATTTCATTAACCACAGGGATTCCCCCCCCCCTCTTCATAGATGTTTGTTTGTTGGGTTTAATGTCCAGCCAACAGTATTTCAGTCATTTGGACTATTTGGATATCTACTTGAGACAGATACATGCAATATCATGCCGTAGACATGTGGCATGATATCTCACACCTAAAAATTACTTTTCAGTTCATGCAGATTTCTCCATATTTCCTGTTTATCCAACTGGCCTGCACATAATTTTTATAACTATGCATAACAACTGTACCAAATTTATTTAATTATTTAAGCAAGTTCCAGTCCAGGCAAAGAAAAAAACAGACACACACTGACCTCCCTCACCATTTTTCCACCAGAAACCAAGTTAAAACTGCCAAATAATGACTACACTAGAAATCATCCAGTTGATTCAGTCCTTCAATTTGTTTTCCTTCTCCCCCTCCCCTTAAGATCGCTTATTAACCCTTTCCCTCATATAGACTCATTTTGACACACTCAATAGGTACCACATAAAGCCTGATTTGTAGAAAACCACAGTTAAACCTTACCAAATTTAATTATAACGTCCTCATTTCCAGACCACTGAGGAGCAGCGAACAGCATAAAACCTGATCAGCCTGCGAGTTACTCGCAGGCTGATCTGGTTTTATGCTGTTCGCATAGGTCTTTTCATGGTATCCTCTATGAGGGAAAGGGTTAAAGCAATCTGCCTGTTCTACTGTTTGAAAGGGGAAGGGATGTTTTTATACTCTTTGTAAACTAGAGCTATCACAAGTGGTGAACAATACCCCTGCATCCCCCCATGTCTGTATGGTGGATTGTAGGACTGGACGAGGTGTGAGATACATTAAAAGTCTGATTCCTATATACCCACCATTATAGATCTGTGTAGCAAGGATATAATTATAGGAGCTGAATAGCTATAAATACTAACAGTGATAATCCCTTAATATAATGACATTCTAGATGAAGTCTAGTTTGTAGTTTTCCTACTGTTAAAAGGTCCCTATCATAGAATCAAATTTCATGTTTAGTTAGATTTTACTGGATACCCTAAACTTACATTGATCAGTAAAGAAATAATACTTCAGAATTTGAAATGCAAATAAATTATGTATTATATGTTTAAAATTTGTCATATTTCAAAATCTGAATTAAGTATTTCCCACTTTGCACATTTAGGAAGAAAAAAAAAAAAAAAAATGTGGATAATAAACTCGGAATCAAGTCCCAAGATGGCTTCCATATCATTGGCCTGAGTATCACTTCCTGTCAATACAATGATCCTAAAGCATTTGTTCACAAAGATTAATTATACTTTTAAAGCCAATCTGATAAATTGTGACAAATATACTGCCATGAACATTAGGCAAAAAATGATGTCTTGAGTATCTGAAGACTTATATACCGGTATATGCCAAGGTGACCAGAGTTTTGACTCCACATGACTCTGTTTTGAATTTGTCTGAGATTGCTTGTATGCAAACAATCTAACCAGGTTTTATAAACGTAAGGCAAAGCAATGTAGCCTCTTGCAAGATTTTTCCTAGTGACCCTTAATGCTCCCTCCTGATTGACACATTTCAATCTTGTTTGAGACCTTGTGCAGATAAACATTTTGACCAAGTTCCATGGAGAAAGGGCCTATATTGTACCCTCTGGATTGTTCAATTTTTTCTCTATGATTTTCCATAGTGACCTATTTCTTCCTCCTTCATGATCCTATTTCAAACCGACCCAAAAAACTTCAGAATCCAAATGTTGACAGATCTGACAAAGACTGGCCTCTATAGACTTACTCCAGATTAAGAATATTTGGGAATTTCCCAGCTTATCCGGGGGTAAAAGCAAACTTTTACAGTTACAACTTTGTGGTACATGTATTGCACAAACTTTATTGTGAATGGTGGTGAAGCTTTAATGGTAAAAGTTTGTTTGTACTCCCGGATTAGATGGGAAAAACCCACATTTGCCGAGTTCCGGACAACATCTATTCCTAAAACTGGACACAAGTGCTCAGATGGGCTACATTAACTAATACATACACTGAGTACATTTAACTGCTGATCTGGTAATTACATGAGTTCTTTAACCCTGGAGTGTTAACCAGCACAAATACCGGCATGAATTGCTGTGAAAACAATTATATAGCTGATATAAGACAAGGGAAAAATCCCTTTTCATCTTCACTGTAAAAATTATTGGTAGAGTAATTATCACTCAGCTATGTAAACAATCTGAGGGTAGCATAAAGTACAGCTTTCTAAAGCAGTGATGTATCTACTTTTGTCTTGAGCTAGGACTGAAAGGATTTTCTTCTGACACTTTTGAAGTAGAAGGCAATATAGATTTGCCATTGTCTGTCCTTTTATACCTGTACCTTGTCGCACATATGTCTACGAGCTAGAACCATTGCAGGAATGTTCCCCACCATGGGAAGTTGTGCACAGGGGTGGGGGGGGGGGGGGGGGGGGAGGTTTCAGTTTGAGTCTTAGCACTGAGTTATGGCACCTGATCAGGACTCTGTGCAAATGCTGCAAGGTAGTGGCATCTGTGTCCAGTAGACATATTTTTAAATATATCTGCAATGTTGTGGTAATGCCTTATGTGCCTTATGACCAACATGACAAAATATGAAACCAGATCATCAAGAGGGTTTTATGTTCTTCACTATACTCCTGTTGCGAGCTTCTAATTTAAGCTTTTAAAAACTGGAGTCCTTGACAAAGATTTTCAGAAAAGTTGGGAGTCCTCTTACAATGTAGTCATATAAGAAGTATCCAGCAAAACATTCGTCCTTTTCCAAAATAAGGAGTCTAGGACTCTAAATTATCATGTACTACATGTATATAGAGCTTGATTTCACAGAGGCCTTTTCTGGATTCCTTTTATGCAGTATTTTGCCAGATTTGAAATACATGTAAAGTGGCTAAAAACATGACAGAAATTGAATGACATTAAGGTAAATTTCCTTATCCATTGTTGTATGAATTGACTGTTTTACCTTCAAATCCACTGTCATGTACACTATACCACTGCAATTTTGATATATTAAAGGAAGTAACAATACCCTGAACCCTTTACCTTATGAATATTCATGAATAAATTAATGAATAGTCAATACTGATTGACTGAACTTCAAAGTTTCCAATGCCATGCAGACTACCCTGGGTATTCTCTGTTTGCAAATGTGTCCAAATGAGTCTATATAAACTTGAAGTAAAGGGTTAAATCTCTCAAGACTTTTAATTAATTGCTTTCAATATGATCCTGGTTTTCTATGGTCTAGCGTGACATTACATGCAAGTCTGACATGGTTTATCCCTTTACCTCAAACAAATGAGTTATAATGACTTGGCAAACAGACTCAGCTCAGGCAGCTCCTGCCAGGAGCCAGCTGATCAGGGTCTGCCAGGAGCCAGCTGATCAGGGTCTGCCAGAAGCCAGCTGATCAGGGTCTCTTCTGCTCACTTCAGGTACACAAAACTGTTACAGTGTGGGTTAGATTCTACAATTCCTCATAACAAAAAAAATCCATTGATTTATATATACCATCTTAAGTTCAGTAAAATTTCATTGACTCATACACAAGTACATGAATAATATGTGTTTATATTTATAAGGTAATGGGTTAAAGAAACTGTAAGGCCCAGGGGATGTCTAGCGATGATTATATTCTATGCAACTGTAAGGCCCTATAATGGATATTGACAATAATATATACATTGTACATCATACAGTTAAACCCACATCTTTATACAAGATAAAATGCAAGTTCAAACACAAACTGTGAGACACGTGTAATAGGACTGTGTATTGCCAGGGGTTGCTTCCGATACTCTGTGTACTGCAATATGCAACTACTAGCAAGTTATACAGTGCAATACATGAAAGAAATTGCCGGTAGTATAGACAATCAAAAACAACACACTGTTGTGAAAAACAAAATGTTTTTTTTAACAAGCAACATTTCTTTATCAAATATTATATGACATATAATAAATCATTATCTATACTATATTTATCTTGGAGCATATGATTTTAATACAAACTGAAAGCTAATATGATACACCAAGAACTTCCTTAAGTCCTATTTCTGGAGAAATTATATATTGCTAGCAATAACAATTTGGCAAGGTTGCCCTTAAAAAATCCCTAATAAAAACAATTAACCCTGAACAGAACCTCCTGATAAGGGTTAGAAAATAGCTAGCAGGTTTTTTTCTGCCTATTTTGGGAAAGGGACCTTAGCCAACAAATGGGAATAATTATTGGCAAAGTTCACCAAATTGAGCATTTTTAACCCTTTCCCTCATATAGACTCATTTTGACGCACTCAGTAGGTACCACATAAAGCCTGATCTGCAGAAAACCACATTTAAACCTTACCAATTTAATTATAAAGTCCTCATCCTCATTGCTTCATCAGGGCAATGAAAAACAATACTTGTAGCAGAAATGAAAATTATTCTAATAAAATCTAAATACCATACATTATTTATCATTGTATATACATTATCTTTTTTGATAAACAAAAAAATTGGAGAACTTTCAGGCAGATATTTTAGCGGATTTTGAGACGTCTCTTCCTCAGTCCCTGCAAAACCAGGTCTCAGCGTTAATTGCTTTCTATCTGACATGGCTGTACAGTGTTCCAGGGTGTAAGTTAATGTAAATGGTTAAGGGCAGGGGTCGACACTAATGGTGTCCCAGGATCCCGTGGACACCAAAAATAGGGAAGGGACTCCTGGACTGACATGCCAGGTGTTCCAATGGGACACTTTCTTTTCCAATTAAAAGTAAATTTTAAAATCCACATTTGCTGAAAATATATAATGTTCGGTAATCCATCTTCATAAAACTTTCTAATTAGTGACACTTTTTGATAAATTAAAACTTTTTTAACCAATTGTTATATACATGAATATAGCCATCATATGTCTGAAAGGCATGAAACTTGAAAGGGACTCCAAATTTTCAGATGGGACTCCAGAATTTCAAAGCAGGTGTTCCTTCGGGATACCTGGCTAAAATGTTTGTGTCAAACACCGAAGGGTTATTGACAAGAGTGTTTGCAGGCCAAGTCTGTAGACAGAACTAAACATGGATAACTTAACCCTTTCCCTCATATAGACTCATTTTGACGCACTCATTAGGTACCACATAAAGCCTGATCTGCAGAAAACCACATTTAAACCATACCAAATTTAATTACAATATCCTCATTTCCAGACCACTGTGGAACAGCGAACAGCATAAAACCTGATCAGCCTGCGAGTTACTCGCAGGCTGATCTGGTTTTATGCTGTTCGCATAGGTCTTTTCATGGTGTCCTCTACGAGGGTAAGGGTTGAACACACAGCTGCATTCTAAAGTACAGTGTAGATCCATTACAACATGCTCCATTATAACACATAAACCAATATACCACAGTCTGACAGTCCCTCAATGAAAACTAAATCTTTAACTTGTTCCTTTAGATGACTTCGATGCATTTTCAAATAGTATAGTACTGTCCAATGTCCAATATAGTGCGGAATCTATACTTTGATATAGTGTTATAATGGAGCTAACTGTATTATGTATTAAAAGATGACACATATCTGTATGGTATAATATAACATAAAATTCTATAAGCATGAAAAAGGCAAGATATCCGCAGATAAAAGAACCTACGGTGGTCACGATGCTCTCCAGCTGCGGTCTTTACTCAAACTAACTAAACACTGACTTAAAATAAAAGATCTCTGGGGCATAAAAAAGCAAATTCTACAAAACATTCACTGAAAGTAAAGATTAAATTCAATATGTTGAATGTGAGCAGTACACAGAAGAAGAAAAAGAAGATCTTAATAGACAAAAAGACCCAGGCCAAGATCAACGAAAGCTTAAGAAAGAAACAGTGTAGACCCTCTCCCACAGAAAAGCTTACATAACTATATATCTTCAATATTGTAGATAAATGTACTCCTGACCTTTGAAAGAAAATTAAAATTTTATGTTAAGACATCTAATGTCAGAAATCTTTCTATTTCTGAAACAATTAATTTCAAGTTAGGAAATCACAAAATCAGTTCTCCAGAACACAGCCAAATGACTAGTCTACATAACTAAGGAAAAAACTTCTACTACTGAATCATCCATATAAATTGCACCTTTCCACTTCAATCTAACTTTTCATGTGCCAATCAGATTAAAAAAAAATCTTAGAACTTAATATTTACATGCAATTCTTTTTCACTCTTTAAACATCTTCAACCAGGGCTCACATTTAACGGACTACAACTTCACTTACTTCCTGGTTTCAAACTTAAAATACCTGTGTGTTTTAATTTGTACATAACACAAAACACATTACTAGGACTTAGGCGATTTTTATCTGTAATGAATATACTTTTCCAGTTCTGAGTCCAGAACTGTAAATTAGTACTGTTGATTAACATTTTTCGATGAAGCTAAATATATGAATTATGATGTAAATTATTCCATGTAATGACTTTGAATGAATTCATCCCTCTAAAGCAATTATTAACATTTATGGGATCAAAGACTTTCGAAGGTATTCAGTCATCAGTGGAAACAGAAACAATATGGATCACTAACCATAGCCTATCTGCAGAACATCAGTCAACCTAACCTAACCACATGTCACTAACTTAGTTGGGAATGGCATGCACAAAAACAAAACTGACATAACTATTCGTTTCCTACAAGCTTAACTAAGGATCATCTAAACAATAATGCATTCTTAGGGGAAAACTAGCTGTCAAGCCACCAGTAAAAGAACATTTGCAAAAGAGTCTTACTAAAAACAGTGCAGGGTAATGTCAGAACTATCATTCCAAAATATTTTAGTGAGTGTTTTTTTTGCAGTAATAATATCAAGAATGGTGCAGTATATCTGGAGTTCACTACATGTCAAACGGGTCACACAGCTACTATACCAATCTCGAGTCCTTCGCTGACCCTCCTTCTGAGGACAGCCGTCTCTTGGCCATCTTCAACATCCTATCATACTCAGGGTCTCTACTCAGCACACTAACAAATACATGCAAAATATTCA
This sequence comes from Solen grandis, assembly GCA_021229015.1. Taxonomy (NCBI): domain Eukaryota; kingdom Metazoa; phylum Mollusca; class Bivalvia; order Adapedonta; family Solenidae; genus Solen; species Solen grandis. The sequence continues at coordinate 71,270,134 of CM037781.1, read as the reverse complement.
GTTGTTATGCTGTCAAATTTAAATAGTAAAAAAGAAATTCTATTTGTCACATAAAATAAGAACTGTATCCTGTACTTTATTTTAATACTTGAATGAAAATTACATGAATCTAAATACAGCCTGATTAACAGGCAGAAAAGTTCTTAACATACTCTGCAAAAAAACTACTTGACATCTTTCACTGCATATAAGTGCATAAAGTATATACATCTTGCTATCCTTAAGAAACTGTCATTTCAACAGATTTTACAGTCAAACTTTATAGTTAAATATCTCTTTTTTAACTGAACTGGTCTGCACTTTATCTTGGCAACTGAAATGCAGGCCTTTTTCTAAGTATTTTGGAGGATACAAAATCATCCACTGAATAAGGAAAAATTCTCACAAATACCTCTTGACTGGGAATGACATATCCTGGAATATATTGGTTAATTTGAAGAATTCTGCGTAGATATTTTCGAAGAACATTTTTAGGATATGTGTCAAAATATGACACACTGGGCATCTTATGATCTAGAAAAAGGCCTGACATGGAATACAACTATATAACAAAAGTCTGGGTTGATTTATGACATCAAATAGAGATGATACACATGCTAAGAAGCATGAATAACCTGGACTCATTATGCAAATAAATCAATAAAAAATTATATGATGTAAGCTCTAGACTGAAGTAGATTCAAAACACAGGTCTCAAATTATTGTATTTGACACACAAACAAAAAGAGTCATTAATATGTGTAGGGATATGCAACATTTTCAACATTTGCCTTGAAATCAACTTATACTCTACACCTAATCCAGCATAGATTCAATTTACAAATTCAAATCAAAGGATGCATCCAGTTAATAAGTACAAAAACTTAGCATTAATATTCCCATATCCAAGCATTACCTTTTAGGCAGTGTTTATTTTTATGCCTTTCCCTCATATAGACTCATTTTAACGCACTCAATAGGTATTCTGATCTGCAGAAAACCACAGTTAAACCTTACCAAATTTAATTATAAAGTCCTCATTTCCAGACCACTGAGGAGCAGCGAACAGCATAAAACCTGATCAGCCTGCGAGTTACTCACAAGCTGATCTGGTTTTATGTTGTTCGCATAGGTCTTTTCATGGTTTCGTCTATGAGGGAAAGGGTTAACATCCCACTGACAGTATTTGAGTCATTTGGAGACTATTTACTTGAGACAGATATAGTGCTGCCACACTGCTGTATCATGCTGTAGACATGTGGCATAAAAACAACACTAAGTCACATTATCCTTACACCTAGTCCTATAAATAAGCCATAGCATATCGATTTTACTATTTTGACATTTTCTTGATACACTATCATAGTATGTCTTATAGCTAGCTGTATACACTGGTGTAGCAAACTCAGCGTGAATTTAACACATTACATTTTCATCCATCATAAGCATAAAGATTGTCAATTCACTAAAAAAACACATTAAACCTATTGCAGACATAAGAATTTACCATATTAGTGAAGGAAATTGTCATACCGGTACATTGACATTAACTTTTAAGAGGGTGAAATACTTAATCAAAAACTTCATTTTCCTTTTTTTCCGTTTACAGCCTCCATTACCTAAAATGAACACTGAGTGTTCCAAATAAGATGTGTACAGTCAGGGTTAAACTGTGAACACAAATTTGGGGAAGACAAAATTTGTCTTGTAAACTATATCATGTTTAAAGTCCAAAATAAACATTTCCAAAGTTGGAAACATTCATATGATATGTCAGTGATAAGATAGATGATAATATATCAGTGAATGAGAATTGTCTCACTCAACATTGTTAATTTGCCAAAAAATATTTGACTATTCCATTATTTTAAAATTTTTTTGATGTGTCAACTACAAAAGGTTTTTTTTTAAATTTTTTATATGTTTATGTGATTGTTTCCTACAATATGAGAGTTATTTTGTCAACAGGTGCAGGATACTAAATTTAGTGTTTTGCTACATGAACTTCCATGGAAAGCCATAAGAATTTGCTTACCTGTTAAAAGTAAAAATGCTAAAAATCAGTCTATTGAATGCTGAAGGTAAATTATGATATGCGAGGGCTTGTTTTTAGGACTACCTGACACCAAAAGAAAAATAGTCCAGGAATTACCCTTATAAGTTGCTGAGCACCAAGAAAGGTAGCTGTACCAGTACCATTTTTTACAACTTTGGAATCAAACCCAGGGCCTCCTAATCCAAAACCACTCAGCCAATGGGGATGGTTTTTAGGCAGTGTGTTGTGCATTTTAATAATCACGATTAACATTAAATAGAGAAAATGTTACATACCCACTTTTATTAAAAAAATAAATGGAAAAAAAAGTATATTCACTATGCATATCAGAGGCCTGTGATATGAAATCGTTTGATAACCATAGAGATGTTAAATATTTAAGATGCACATGTAGAATATACAAAATACAAGAACAGGTTCAGCATTAATAATTTAATTTGGAAAGATGACAATGTCACAAAATTTAAATCAGAGCCAAACAAAGTCAAGATAGTCTGCTTCAAAATGACAGGAAGAATGTTGTTGTCACTCGCTCCTCTACCTGTCAAACTGAGTTATACGACAATGTGGGTGGGGTGCATTAGTAATAGAGTAAACATTCTGTAAAGAAATCTCACAGCAACATATATGTTCTCATTTCAGACGCTAAAGTAACAAGTGCAAAAAAGCTTGATACACTGCTCAGGCTGTCAAAGAGGAAAACAAGATAATACAGAAATGTGTCCCACCTGGAAATAGGAGGTGCCTGTATCGGTCGCCATGTTTGACTACTTCAACCGACTTTTTTGTTAACAAGAAATGTAGGTTTCTCTTACAGGCTCATAATGCCTTGTTTTCTGGGTTTGTAATTGCATAGACTGTTTATATATGACCAGAAATCAGTAAAAGTAGATAATATCCTCTATATGTGTTTATTTCATCGAAATTTACGTTCCAAACTCCCGAGACATCCAGGAAAATTCACTTAGATGACATTGAGTAAATCACGTGACGGGGGTCATCTCTGATTTTGAACCAATCAAAACTTGTGTGACAAACTCAGTCGATCATACTTTCTTAAAGCATTCACGATTGGTGTAAAGTAACATAGCTTTACGGTTTCTTGTTCATGTGTTTTAGAAACTTAAATCACAGGGAAATACGAAAAGGCCTAAATCAGTCTTTGTTTTTTAATGTCACCCCCAGATGGATACCCTTTTGATTGAGTTTTAAATTGTTTTTGACTTTATTACATTGTGGGACGCATTTCTACAAATTTGGCGCGAGAGTGTGTAGGAAGCGTCAGTCACGCGTCATTGGTTACACACGAAAACAACTCGTCAGAGAGAGAACAAAACATGTGTGGCAGAACAGCATGGTGACTGACACACTTTCTTGAACCAATTTCTGAATCATAAAATATATTCGGATATTAAATTATGCACCCTGAGTATCTGTGATACATCTTTGATCATTAAATTGGAAGAAGTATTTTGTCAGCAGCCCTGGTAGGCCGTGCGAAGTCTATTTCAGCCCAAATTATTTGCATTGATTTATTTACATCCAGAGCAGAGGTTGAATAAGATAGGTCTCAGTATTTAGATCTAGATCTTATACTTGTTAGTTATTCAGATCACTATTTGAAAGTCATTAAAAGGGGGGGGGGAGGTAAAAAAAAACAACAATTCAGTGGTTATGTAACATCAAATATTTTTCAATATGAAAAAAAGTTTGGAAACTCATAACCATATATATGAAAATTAATTCTTTGTGGATATGATGATCCATAGGAATCACCTCTCTGAAAATTTTGTACATGCTGGCTCAGTAGAGTTATTGAAGAAACTCCCAATATATAGTGGAGCTCTCTTCCATTGTGTAAATTTAAACCCATTTTTAGGATCTTTCTTTAATTTTAGTGGATAGCAATCATTTTCTGATTATTAATACCATATTTTAGACCTCATGAAGGATTTCCCATGTGTGGGTCCTGTTTTTTGCTGAGGAGACAGCATCAAAAGAGACAGTAGTTGGATTCAAGGGAGTCTGGGTGTGATACCCTAGCTCATTTTGCGAATAGACCCCTTGGTTATTTTTTGTGCCCGGTGTATAGTATGGATAGATGGGAGATAAGTTTCTGGGTAGAACCAGTATTGAGTACTTCAATTTCCCACAGCAACCCCATTTTGCTGAATGCCAGGCAAGGGTGCATCTGGTACCAATTTTATTAGTCTTTGGTCACCAGAGGAAGTACCAAGGCTGGGATTTGAACCCCAGACCTCCCGAACGCAAAGCAGACACTCTACCACTGAGCTGTTGGGCTGGATCTATTGTATTCAGATTTGGTTCTCAATACAAAAGAACATCCTGCACTACTACTACCTATGCATTGTCTATAGTAAATGACTTGTCATGGAAAGAATACTACTTAGACGTCATCACAGAATAAGCGAATAAACTGAGATTCCTGAGACTTAATTCATATTAAAGCGATGCAATGAAGTTTAACTGCATATAAGACTCTACAGCCCCAGCTTGAATACTGCTCCACTGTCTGGCCCCCTCTTATAGGAATTTACATTGAACAACTTGAGTCCATGCAGTGCATAGCTGCTCGGTGGGCCAATCATGCTAGTGTCACAGAATAATATGTTGACTTCCTTAAAGTGGCGGCGTCTTAATCAGTGTTTTCCCTGGTCACAAAATTGTCCATTTTGACACTCATATTGTGAAAATGATCCCCAAATATTCCAAAATTTGTCTCTTTATTTATTACTATTTATTACTATATTATTTCCGGCCCAGGGCGGCGATATACTATCGAGCAAGAAAGCAACTTTTTACTCCTGCACCGCTGACGTAATAGAAAAACAGGTTCCTTCTTAGTAATTCGCAGAAAGATAAACAGATCAGATTATGCTGGGAAATCTGGACTGGTTTATAGGCTACTGGAAGTATATGTTGCAAGACTGGTAGTTGCATAATTGGGCAGATTTGATTGGAGTACGCCGCTTTGTTCCATGCATTCCCTATCCCACTTCTAAATTTTGTGCAGCTTATAATTCTCAAATTCTCATTGACAAGGAGTAGCTTCAAGTACATTCTTCAAGAAAACTATAGATATATGCATAAACTCTGTTCAAAACAAGACTACAGCTAGGTGCATAAAAGGGAAATATCAAAATTATGTTGCTTATATCCATGCTGTAAGTGATCAACACCTGATTAACGTATGTGCAGCAGTTATAGATTTAGCTTCCCATTTCACATGAATTGGACTTATTTCTAATATCAGCTTTGATAACAACCTCTTCTTCAACTTAAGTACTTTGACATATAATTTCCCTTTACGTCACAGTGTAACTCTCTCTTCATTTGGCTAACGGCGATTTTTAGCATTTTTTGAAATGCTAATACTTGTTCTATATAACAAAGGGTCTTTAATATCCCCCATATGAAACCCAGTTTACCTTTAGTGTATGATCAACACCTGGTTATATTCTACAGCATCTTCCATAGCCAAGTTACTATTCCATGCCCAAACTATATTATCCTGAACACTCAATCTTCAAGAATATCTCACTCAAATATAAATATTGTTACTATGTGGTCAAGAGGTCAATCTTGACAGTTAGATTGAACATATGTGCATGTGTCTCCATAGAATAACTTGCACTGTTTTAACCTATTTATAACCAACCGTTCTTCATTGTTTATTCTTTTATTTCTGTTCTGACTTGTCAGTCCATGTGTGTTAATGTCTAAGTCACCAGTAGGGGTTTGACAAAATGGAAGATAGATAATTTGTCATCTGTGTTAACAGTGCATGCATACCAAGGTTTGAACCTGGGACCCCTTGTTAACAGGTTTCACTAACTGCTTTCACAAATTAAATCTTACTTATAGGACATTACAGGACTTGTATATCTTTCAAATGAGCTTGTGGTTTTTGAAAATACAATTCTAGGTGAATTAATCAGGGAAAAAAAAGGACAATGTAAATCATTCAAAAGGCATAAGAGAAAATCAAGTCATTTGATCACCTTACATCCACTGTCCAGGAGTGTTGTTTGTTATCTTTTAAGGACATTTTTTAAACCACTGGACAGAAGTTGATGAAACTTTGCAAGGATAAACCTTAGTTTGTCCATAACAAAAGTAGCAAAATTTCGATTAATAACTCTATTTGCCTTGGCAACTAAAATAATATTTAAAATTCTGAGCAATAAAAAGTTACTCTGGCTCTCTTGTTTATACAATAATACATTTATATAAAATGTAAATTAGTGATCAAAATTGACTTACAAAGTATGATTTTTTATGACCAAAGCTATTGTGTTTCAGTACCTTAGCACCGTCTGATGTACAGAAAGCATGCAGGTTCAAGGACAAGAAGGGGAAGCGAAGGGACCCTGATTGGAGAGATGCACCTGATGGCAAGAGTTACTTCCCCTCGTATAATATAGCTCCTGGAGCATATACGTGAGTTTGTAGAATTTTAACTTGTGCCTATAGCTTGACAGAAAAAGTGTGATGGACAGACAGATGGACATATATCTAATATGTGTCTAATCTTTTATTCTCTCTAGCCACATAAGAAAGTTATAGCCACATAAGAAAAAACGGAATGAATGACATCAAAGGAAATTTACTGTTATCTATTGTTCCTATAGCCACCTAGTTACCTATAGGTGAGCACACACATACATTTGCACGGACAGACAGGCGACGGAAAAGTGGTCCCTATGTGTCACATCTGCTTAAAGCTGGTGACACAAACAGTGTCTTAGTCTGAGAATTACATTCAATTGCAAGGATTTTTTACCTTCTTCATAAGCGTCTTCCACTTCTGTGCAGTTTTTCCCAAAAGTGCTATTTACCCCAGGATTTTCATATCTCTAAACTCAAGATATATATTCTTTCAAACTCCAAAATATGGTATTAGGGATTCTTCCAAATTATTAGAAAAAAGGCATGAGTTGTAAAATGGCATATTTGAGTAACAATATGATTGTATATTTTCTAGCCCAGTTCTGCTGTCAGCCAAGCATGTGCCCGGGGATGAGACCTGCTCTTCTCCTCGTGTGATCCAGCCCATGCAGTGGGGGCTGATACCATCCTGGCACAAGGGGTCGGCCAAGGAGAAGGCGTACGAGACAAACAATTGTCGATCTGAAAGCATGCTGGAGAAATCAACGTATAAAGTCCCACTGCAGAAAGGACGCAGATGTGTTGTTTTGGCTGAGGGGTACATATTAAGGTTTTTGTTTTATTCCTCAGTGGGTCATTTTCTAACTGCCCTGCAGCGTGTGCATTAGATATTCTGACCAATTCCAAATTTAAATAAAATCTCTAAAAATCTATAAAAAAAATTATCAAGTTTGTGAATTTGTTTAAACTTTTCTCGTTCCCAGTCTGGAAATGTTTGTGAGAAATTTAAGCTAAGTGGAAAATTTATCATTCCCAATATACCTAGAAAAAGGCTTGAATTGTAATTCCCTTTTCAAAAATTTCAGCTTTATTCAAATCAAATTGCAAGATCATTCAATAGCTACACTGTGATACCATAATCAGTGGTTGACCTTGTTAACACAGTTAAAATAATACAGGGGTTTGTACCGTAATTCTGTTTTTGAGCTGTTGCTCATAGAATCTATCCACGATTGCAAGTAGTTCCAAGACTAGTTAACCCAATGTCAGGATAATGTAACTGGGTGTAGTATCATGATGCCTACAGTCTAAAAAGTGATATCACAGTGAGTCTGCAATATATCTGTCTCATGTAGACAACTAGCTGAAATACTGTTGATGAGATGTTAAACCCTAGAAAACACGTTTGGAAAGTACATGTAAAGACAGGTTTTTTATGCCCCAGCATCAGTAGATCGGAGGGCATGTTGTTTTTGGTTTGTCTGTTTGTTTGTCACAAAACTTTAACCTGACCGTAAGCTCTACCATGAGCTCTACTCGCCAGACTCACTTAGAGATCACGGGGTCAAAAGTCAAGGTCGCTATGACCCCAAATATCCAATATTTACTTTGGTCATAAAATAAACATGCTCCCATCTGCACCTTCATGAGCTCTGCCTGCAAGACCCACTTAGAGGTCACGGGTCATGCAGTATACTTGTGAAGTTAGAAGGATTTGGATGGAAGCTCTTTCATTTTATGGCCAAAGTTAATATTTGCTATTTGGTCACAGTGACCTTGATCTTTGACCCGTGACCTCTAAGTGGGTCTGGTGGGGAGAGCTCATTTAGGTGCCAATCATGTGAAGTTTTAATGCTTTGGATGAAAGCATGTTTATTTTATAGCCAAAGTAAATATTGATTTGTTAATTTTGCCCATTAATACTGGAACAGTCTTATCATAATAAAGTCGGCTTTTTCTATTTGGCCAAAATCATCCTGACAGTCAGCAGGGTTATTTTGAGGTATTGGTGTGAGAGTATATTTATAAAAGATCCATTTTTGGTACTCATCTTTGCTCAAGTACTTTCATTCGTAATTGACTGTGGTTAATTTAATTAGAAACTTCAACCTATAATTAATAAAGATAGTCAGCTGTTGCTTTTGTTACTTCATTGAAGAGTATTCATTTCATTTCATTTGTCAGCACATAGGTGAATAACATTAATGACAACAAAGTTTTGCCAGTTGAAAACCCCACAGTTTATATGGTTGTGATAACAGAATATATTTTGTATATTCTGACTTTGTATAAGAGCATGTAATTAACATTTCTATCAGTTACAATATCTATAGATTTTGGGTGGAGGTGGAGTTGCAATGGTGAAAAAAATGAACATAGGATATTATAGATGTTATAGATGAAAAAAAAAAAAGTAGATAAGCAAAACGGTACAGTGGCGTTGGTTTGATACCTGGCCGGGACATGCTGAAGTTGTTACTGGTATACATATATCTATCTTCCTTGTGCTTGTCACTCAGCATATAAAGGTAATACTGTAACTTAATTCTGCTATTCTGCGGATGAACACAAATCCGTAAATATAAAATCCGTGGAAATTAACTTACAGTAGAAAATATTCATAGGATAAAACTCTTCAGACCCCTTCAGATCATTAGATACTGATCTATATGAAATATGCTCTGACTATTTCTATTATTAACATGAGTAAGTTACCGCTAGCATTAAAACAAAACAACCGGTCAATGTAGTTTTCACTAAATTGTTGAATGGTTTGTAATCAAAGGAAATGAATAAAAAGCATGAGTAAATATACGACAGTTTGACCACATTTCATTGAAATCTACCCTTATCATTGGCACACAACTATCACCTTCCAGTTTCACTTGGGGAAGGGGAGAATTTCTCCGCCTCAGGGTCTAAATAACATGCCAAACAATGCAAACTGTGCGTATTTTCACACAAATACCAGTGGATTGCTCTCTGATTGAATTGCCCTCAAAATTTACAGTTGAAGAATCTAGTTTAAAATTTGCATTTGGAAATTTGGATTGACTCATGTCTGTTACTAACTTATACAAAAGTAGCTGTTAGATTGTGTATGGTATGGTTAAAGGTAGAGTATGTGAGATGTAATATAGAGTGATCTTCCTTAGGTGTAATACATGAACTTAGAGATTTCAGAATGTTTGCTTGAAATAGCAAGGTAAGCAAGTGCAGAAATAATTTCTTCCTGGGTCAGAAATCGCAGAAAAATAATCCGTAGAAAATAACTAAGCAATTTTTATGGCAAGGACGCAGAAAATTACACCCACAGATAAACCTTGTATAAGCTAGATCCAGGACTGTTAGGCCCAGTTTCAGGATAATGTGACTTGGTATAGTTTCATGCAACTTATTGCTGTGAGGCAACATTTTATCTTTCTCCGGTAGAAAATGGGCCTCAGAAGACTGAAATATTGTCAGTTTGGAGTTAAAACCAAACAAAAAAATTGAAATAAAGCTGATATTCACCTTTTAGCTGGTCTGTTACTAGCAAATACTGCTGTTACTAAAGAAGGCCAGTCATTTCTTCATTTAAACGATCGTAGTTCTCTGTTTGCTGCAGGTTCTTTGAGTGGAAACGAGACAAGTCCTCCAAACAGCCCTACTACATTTACTTCCCACAATCAAGGGATGGTAACGATAACATGACCTCTGGTGAGGTCAAGGTCAAAGTTGATGGTCAGGTTGAGGTCAAGGATGAGGTAGATAAAGATCAGGTGAAAGTCAAGGCGGAGACTATGGCTGTCAAACAGGAGAAACCTGATGATGATGAGACTGAAAACGGTACCTATAGTGATGATGTTGCAGAAAACACCAGAACTGGTTTGACAGTGGTCATATATGACCTTTACCTTCTTGTGACCTTGATTGTTCTATGAATTTTGAAAAGTTTTATGTATTTTTTTTATTCAGATACATGTATATTAACACAGAGTTGCATGTTTTCGTATGTCTCATTATACCCAACAAAAAATGGGGTTGTGGTATAAAGAAGTGAGCGTGTCATTCGGTCTGTCTGTTGGCTTATTTTGATCTATAACACATAACAAGTTTATATGATTCTCAGTCAAATGGTATTTGTTTATCCTAATACATGTAGAATGACGGCTAATTTTGACCTTGAGCAAAATCCATATATTTTTTACGTAATTAAGGCTCCTTTTTCGACATATAATTTGCTAAATAAATTATAATACTTTATATACGTACTGATGTCAAGAAGTGCATGGCATTCATTCAAACGTAGCTTGTTTTTATTTTATACTTTGTACTTACAATGTGATTTGTAAGGCTTTTTTCCTGTTACTAGTACTTTATTTTGACTTCAGCATTATGCATTATGTGTCTATGTAATTTATATTTTCATTGTTTTCCATGTCATTATATACATTAAGTATTTAAGACTATAAGTATTTCTTATATTAACCCTTTCCCTCATATAGACTCATTTTGACGCACTCAATAGGTACCACATAAAGCCTGATCTGCAGAAAACCACAGTTAAACTTTACCAAATTTAATTACAATATCCTCATTTCCAGACCACTGAGGAGCAGCGAACAGCATAAAACCTGATCAGCCTGCGAGTTACTCGCAGGCTGGTCTGGTTTTATGCTGTTCGCATAGGTCTTTTCATGGTATCCTCTATGAGGGAAAGGGTTAAGGAAGTGAAATCTTTATTTAAAGTACACAATATATATTACATAAGCCTATCTTCCTTATGGACCACATAACACTAATATAAAACAAAACAACAAAATATGAAAAAAGAAAACGATTACACTGTACAATGACAGACTACCAGGAAAATATATTCTTCCATTGATGGACAGAGGATGTACAGAAGAGGATAAAAAATTGCACTATTTTGAACCTGAAGCGGTTTAATGACCCACAATTTCTTTGTCATTTGAGGATTTATCCCTTTGATGGAAATCCCAGTTAATACATTTACTTGTTTGGTTTAAACTTATTTCTCTTATATGAGTTTGGAAGGAAGTTTGTACAAGTGATTTGTAGATATAGATTGTTATTGACTGTTCCTGTGTTGGACCAGTACTTTGCATGTAGCATTAAAATGATACAAAGATTTTAGGGAAAAACTATCAAACTCTATCTTAAGTATCCAATCCTGTGTACAGTATTTAATGGACTGGTAACTGGTAATTATGTCACACTTATCAACAAATAAAGAATTTGATTTAATCTTTGACCTTTTACTTCAGGGGATGATAATGTACCTAGATTGTTGACCATGGCTGGTGTGTTTGATGTTTGGAAACCTCCAGATGTGCGTATTTTTCTTTTTCTATTCCTCTTCTGTTTCTCCTTCTTTCTTTTGTTTCCTCTCATCATACTATTCATTCTTCTTTTTCTTCTTTTTTCCTTCTTTTATCTTTCTCCTTTCATCTTCATTTCTTCTGCTCATGAGACACTGATTTCATTGTATACATGTGTAAATAACCAGTTCATTAACCTAGCTAAACCAATATATAATAGGGACCTCCATTGCCAAGAAGGTAAAAGTTGCTGATATAACATCATTCAGCCCCTCACAGCTGCGGGTTCGAGTCCAGGCAATGTCACTTGGATATTTATGTGTGGAAGAGTCTCAGACGGTCGGTGGTTCTACCCAGGTGCTTCTGTGTACTCTGAGTTTCCCTCCACCTGTTATTAGCTAAATGTCACTATTAAAATGACTGAAATACCCTTACAGTGATGCTGACCCCCAACACAACCACCAGCCATAAATAACCAGTCTGTAATATAAATAAAATGTAGACATCTTGAATAACCAGACTGTTGCACCTTTTTCCAGTTTACAAATACGGTCAGTTGGTCCCACTGTATGAGTGGGAAGAGCATCTGCATCTTGTGTTGGTTACTAGGCAATATGCCTTTGTAAAACTGTAGGAAATAGTACCAGTATTGCTATAGCTCCTTCACATTATTCTCACAATAAGAGTAGTTCCAGGACTGGTCAGCCTGGGGAGAGTACAAAGTGATGCTATCATGTTGTTATCTAAGACATGAAAACTAAGTGAGGCAACACTATGTCTACCATACTAACTTAAGTCCACATATGACAGAACAATGTCTTCTTGCTGTGGAATGTTGAACTCTTGCAAACAAACAAGCAGATAGTTTTTTCTACATTGATACATTTGATCCACAAAACCTTACCTGTGTCCTGCCAAAGGAATTAAAAACTTGATCTTTACTGAAATACTGCCTGTGTGATATAAAATATTAGGAAGCTTTTTATACATACATATGATATTTTCTGTATACCAGGGTGGGGAGCCAGTCTACTCATACAGTGTGATCACAGTTGAGAGCTCCTCAGCTATGTCCTGGCTACACCATAGGATGCCGGTACGTTGAAGCTTGTGTTTGATCCGGCCTGTATTACTTGGATTGAGACAATTTCAGGGTTGGAACTTTTGTCATCTTCAGTTGAATCTGTTTTAACATTCTACGTGAATAATAATTATGTACAAATTTATGACTTGATGAATATTAATTTACAGAATTCTAAAAGGTTTATAAAACAATTTTTGCCATGCTGACTGTATCAGACCTACAGTATTTTGTGAACAAACAGAGGAGACCTTGATCAGACAGCTCCTGAAATGATCTAGGTTTGCTTTGTTGCCAAGGTAACATGTCAAAAAGAGGTAAAGGGTCATAAAGCAGTTACCTGAATTGCTGTGGTGTTGTTATACCATGCTCAGCACAGGAGGTTTTACTGAATATATATGTGTACTCTAATTCTTCTATATGACCATTGTGTAGGGTCAAAAAGTTAGAAACACACAGTAAGCTGTGGTAAGTACTTGAAGTCTTTCTTTGAAAGTTATTATAATAGATAAACTTTGTCCCATTAAATCTTAAACCTTTACTGTTCTTTTGAAGGCCATCCTAAGTTCTGATGATGAAATTGCGCAGTGGCTGGACTTCGGAGAGGTACCCCTGAACAAGGTAGGTCAGCCTTACTGTCCAGAATTGTTCTGCGTCGAACAGGAATAGCCAGTCTCCTGCACATTTATCTCCCCATGCAAATATGATTACATCTCTCCCATCAGAAAGGAAAATATCAGAAAAAGAGAATTTCAGTATTTCGTTTGGACTGAGAATTTAAATTTCCACTCTCTTTTTTTTTTTTGTCTAAAGTTTTATCAAAATTTCATTCAGTGAAGATGCAGTTTTGCTAAAAAGAACAATGGCGAATTATTCAGACCAAAAATTAAGGTAGGTTATTAATGTTTGTCAGATCATGTTCATTATTGGAGGATAATTGCATGATTTGTGCTGTAGCATTGATTGATTACTATAAAGGAAGCAACTCTGTTGTGAAGTTTGAGATTTAGCCTTCAAGATACTCTTATTTATGAACACCGCTTATTATAGTTATGAAATTGATGATAAATCATTATAGATACTGATAGACTGCTCTAAAATTAAGAATAGAATAAGTTTTAAAGTTGAGAAATAAACACATTAGACTAAGTGCAGTGTTGACATATTTTTAGTGAGGATGCAGATATTGAAAATTATATTTTTTCAACTTAGCACACAATTCTAGAAAAGCTAACCTGGAGCTTTCGTCTGTGTACAACAGACTTTGTCAGCAGGATGACACTATCAGTGGGATTAACATTGCCCTGAGGACGTGATCAATGTTAACGTTGAATCCCAGAAGTTGAAATTTTCAACATGAACACTACCACACAAGTAAACTTTTATCAATGGATGCAAGATGACGTCATGTAAAAGTAATGGCCTGGATACACAAGAAAAATTGTATTTATAAAGATGGAGGTGTCTTAAAAATGACTTCATGATCACATGGGCTTCAGATTTCTTAGCCCATTACTTCTTGCATATTCTTTTGTTTATTCCTGACCTGATGAGTATTAATTTACTGAGCTCTAAACGGTATATGAAACAGTGGATTTTTCTTTGCCATTCAGAATGTGTAGAATCTGAGCTACAATATTGTATGATCAAACAGAGGAGACCCTTATCTGCTCACTGTTTGTCATGGTGTCAGAATGTGTCTATATGAAATATAGGGTTAAACTTTAAAGTGTATCAATTTGATGGTAAATATCGAAACAGCTACTCATGTGTAAAGCATAAGCCACATTCTGTATGTCTTTCTGCATGTTTTTCCTGTGCTAGAAGCATGTGTGCTACAAGCTATATGCTGATTATGATGATTATGATGATGATGATGATGATGATGATGATCGTTTTTGTTGTTGCAGGCAGTGCAGCTGATCCGGCCAGTCACCTGTATCTCCAGCCACCTGGTTTCATCTGTGGTGAACAATTCAAGGAACAATTCCCCCGAGTGTATCAAGAAAATAGACCCAAGGTATGTGTAGATTCAGCAACCATATGGAGGGCTGTCTGCAAAACTGTTCCATCTTCTTCTCTTTCAATGTGTACTTAAAATAGTTTTGCGATCAGCCCTCAGTATATTTTCAGACATTAATAACGCCTCCCCAGAACACCATTCGGTGCTTTTATTGTAAATGTAGATTCAATGATATACACGAACATTGGGAAACTTCATTTAACTTGACTTTTTAAATAGATAATTGAGATAAATCTCATGAAGTCTTCATAGCAGCTGTGTACTGGTAGTGAAAAAATTAAGCATGGCGATAGAGAAAAAATATATGAATTCAGTATAAGTGTTTGTATACTGTGAGGTTTTTTGTTTATAATCTGTGTCAATTCAGACTAGCCCTGTTGGTATAAGTGTTTGTAAAAGGTGATGGTTTTGTTTTGAATCTGTGAATTGAAAGAGTGAATCGGTGAATTGATACCCAACTGTAAAGAACCAAAATTATTAAAAATGGTACTTGTATATCACACCTGTGCTTAGCACATAAGGGTGGTTCCAGAACTGCTTTGTTCAGTTTCTGGATGATATGACTGGGTGCGATATCATGCCACTTGTTGTGGCAATCACAGTGAGGCAGAACTATGTCTGTTTTATTTATAAACAGAAATGTTGTTGAAAGGCCGTTAAATCCAGATAAACAGATTGTATCTTTCTGTACTGGTCATGATATTTGCAGCAAACCCAAACAGTCAGCCAGCAGTAACATGATGATGGCGTGGCTGTCAAAAGGTCAGACAGGAAAGGTCAAGACTGAACCTGCACCAGAAGAGCCGCCACTGAAGAAGGTCAAATCAGAGTGACTGTTTGCACGGGTGTCGTCTGAGGACCAGCGGCAGCTTCAGTGGAAGAACTGAAATTTTCATGGAAACTGGGTTCTGTTTCATTGAAAATTGTGATGGAGACCAGTTTAATACATAGTAACAGGTTCCATGGATCCCTAGCAGTTTCCAGTCAGTTTCCATGGGTTTTGTGAGTTTCCATGGATTCTTGTAAAAGACATTTTCCATGCATTCCCACTAGTGACAGTTGTTGATCATCAAGTAGTGACAATCAGTTGTAACTTGACCTCACAGCTTTGTCTTAAATAGCTGATGTGAGTCAACAAACAGGCAATATCCCACAGCTTTGTCTTGAATGTGAGTCAACAACAGGCAAAACGACCACCCTTGTAGAAACTAGCAACCCATGGTTTACCATGACGCACACCATCGTCTATTCTGATCATCAAATTGTCCAATTAACCCCCAAATATTTCTCTATACATCAAGGTGCCACTTAACCCCATTTGAAGAAGGAAAAAATCGAGAAAATTAGAAATAAGTTGATGTTACAACTGATATTTGTTCTTGTTTGTATTTTTGATATTGTTTGAATTTTAAGGTCAATTTCTTAAGTTTTGGGATCATACAAATTTATTGTGTTTAATAAGAAAATTTGCCTAACAGTAGGCATTTATGCCTGCATTTTTACTTTCAATATTTTCATCTGATGAAGGAAATAAAATTCATGATTTTTAGATATAGTTTTGTCTCCTTTGACATATTCTTCACTCAATCAAGTGGCCACTTGCTTCATTTGAGAGGAAACTGTTTTATATAATCTGACCAAAATAACAAAAATAATACATTCTCGCTTCACAAGGTGGGGTGCTGTAAAAGAAAAAACAAGTTCAATATCTTAAAATGGTCATTATGTTGGGTCAAGTTCATGTAGCAGGGGTTTTTGGTACCTTAGTGATAACTCTAGTTTTTGTTTAAAACGTCTTGAAAATAAGTTCTGGCAAGATTTTTCTTTGAAAAGAGCTTAAAATTGCTCTCTTTTTCTTTCTTTCTATACTAATGCTGGTCATTAATGAAGGTCTGAAAGTTTTTCAAAGAAAGAGGTTTATATAATAATGAGTGATAAAATGACAGCATAAATCAGGCCCTCACTCATCAACCTCATGAATATATATCTTAGACCCAATAAATGCAACTATTTCATTGACTTTACTTATGCTTCTTTATATGTAAAAGTTACAATAAATTATGGAGTTTTCATAAAAATCCTATAGGAGCCTAGAATATGATACTAAGGAGATTGATATATGGGGCCCAGTATTGAAGTCAAAATCAGATGTTTTTTTATAAAACTTTTTTTTTTTTTTTTTTAGAATGATGATGATTTTTAACAAGATTATTTTCAGTATTTTTACGGGTGTCTTGTGTTGGTGTTTACATGTTCACTAGTATATGGTGCTAATGTGTGTTTCTGTATACCAATGTTATGTTCACTTATAGGTTGAATTTATTATTAGACTAGTGATCTGAATTTTGTGTTTAGTCATACAGCCTTGTAGATTTATGATAGCTCTGTTTGTCTTTTGTCTTTGGTCATCCATTTTTGACAGTTTCTGTTCTTACCTTCTGAAGATATATTGCATTTTGTTTTGTTTTTTGTTGGGGCGGGGGAATATATCTTTTATTCTCTCAATAGCTTTTCATATACATGTACATGATGAAAATAACAAAATTCCTTGTTAGTCAAAATCTAAATAATAATAAAAGTAAATAATCCTTGTGTATTGCAATTTTTTTTCTCAATAAGAGGGACTGTACTTACAGGTGATATAGTCATACTGCTGTTTTTTGTTTAGACTTTTTTCCCACTGTTCACACGGTCTTAAAAAAAACAAAAACAAACAAAAAAAAACAACACCTACCTTCTCGCTAAAAAGAGCGGCGAGGTAGTAAAACTGAGAACAGGATTTTGATGGAAGGCCTTATATTGTTATTGAATATACAGAGTTTTTTCAGTTTTTTTACAGGTTTCTTGCATTTGATATGTCATTTAACCAATTCTTTTTAAGAAAATAAAACTTAGAGCTTTTCTTTTGTTGTTATTTCTTTCAAGTACCAAAGTATATATGGATTTAGTAAAATTAACAAGTATTGTTACTGTAAAACACATGGACTCTGCAAGTTCCAAATGTCATAATCTTTGTTGAAATTCTTTTTTTAACCCTTTCCCCATAGAGGACACCATGAAAAGACCTATGCGAACAGCATAAAACCAGATCAGCCTGCTTTAGAGCCACCAACCTGTTGTAATCCAGCCTCAAAATGTTCTCACATGAATGACTGAAGTGACCATAGTTACCTGGACACAAGATCTCAAACTTACCGTGAAGAGCCGCTAAGTGAAGGTAATCAACTACAGGACTGTATAACCAGCACAATATCTCAGTGGTAGTGTCCGCTTGGCGATCGGGTATGGCTACGAACTGCGTCACACTAAAACATTTAAAATTGATACATGATGCACCCTTGTTTAGCACTCACCAAATTGAGATTGCTATGGGAACATGGAATACTCAGTACTGGTTCTACCCAGGAACTTTGACTCCTATTTATCAGTGCTATACATCGGCTTATAAAAGGACCAAGGAATCTATTGGCAAAAAGAGCTATGGTATCGCACCTTGACACCCTTGTTTCCAGCCACTGTCTCTTCTTCCTGTTGTCTCTTCAGCCAAAAACAACAGGACCCCTCTTGAAATAAGTGCTTGCATTTTTGTAGGTTATCCTTGACTGCAAGATCTAAATAAATGCATACATACATAACCACCCGGCTACAGAGTCCTCTTAAAGACTTCAGAAACTAATTCTGACTACAAACTGTACTGTCAATATTGATGAGCATTAATAAATAGTAGTTCTGCGACGCTTTAACCCTTTCCCTCATATAGACTCATTTTGACGCACTCAGTAGGTACCACATAAAGCCTGATCTGCAGAAAGCCAAACTCAAACCTTACCAAATTTAATTGTAAAATCCTCATTACCAGACCACTAAGCAGCGAACAGCATAAAACCTGATCAGCCTGCGAGTTACTCGCAGGCTGATCTGGTTTTTTGCTGTTCGCATAGGTCTATTCATGGTGTCCTCTATGAGGGAAAGGGTTAAAATTTCTGGATATCATCACTGTCCATACAGGAATCATTCTTGTCAGATTCTAACCTACACTATAGCATTACTTGATGTTTGGTATGGGTAACTGTTGTTGATACAGTGTAATACCATCACACTTGGAAAACATATAACAATTCATCATGTTGAGACCAATTAGTAGAGAAAGGCAGATAGATCACTTGATATTGAAAAAAAAATGTACATAAGTAAGAATTTCATGCTCAACCTCTAAATAAGGGATTTAAGTATCGAATTTGAGCCCGAGATCATACTTGAGAACTGATGACCTGGCCCTGTGTTCTCAAAATCATTAAGCAACTCGGATTTTAGTATGATTATCATGCTCTGTTTAGTTTGAGGGGTGTTCAAAACATCTTTTAGGCACATTCTCAGCTAAGGCAAAAAAAAAAAAAGTTTGTTTCTGGTCTCCAGCTAATAAAATAAGAGGGGTTGGTAGGTCAGGATTTTATTTTTATTTTTTTTTTTTTTACATGAAACGAAAGGTAAAAAAAGGGGAAATATTTTTTTAAAGGCAAAAGGTAAAAAACTTTAGGGTCGGCGTTAAAAAAGAGGGTCGGTCAGGAGATCAGAAATGGAACTATAATTTTTTTTTTGCCTACGTCAAATTTCATAATTATGCATGAAAAAGTGTTTGAGAACACCCTGTATTATTCAGTAAATTAAGTGTAATTTTTGAGTGACCATTTTTTTTTTGTTGAGAACACTGCTTAACCCTTTCCCTCATAGAGGACACCATGAAAAGACCTATGCGAACAGCATAAAACCTGATCAGCCTGCGAGTAACTTGCAGGCTGATCAGGTTTTATGCTGTTCGCTGCTCCTCAGTGGTCTGGAATGAGGATTTTGTAATTAAATTTGGTAAGGTTTAACTGTGGTTTTCTGCAGATCAGGCTTTATGTGATACCTATTGAGGGCGTCAAAATGAGTATATATGAGGGAAAGGGTTAAATATCTTATTCAGACTTAAACTAAAACATGAGAAAATATATGAGTATAAGCCTGAGATCATACTTAAGTATTTATCGAGAACATGGGACCCAGTATAACCAAAGATGGTCAAGATAAAGCTTCTCCAACATTCAACAAAAGGAATACAACTATAAGCAAAGAAACCACATATATGTACAATTTTATTCATGCATGTTGTCAAAGTTAAACATTCGTAAATTCAACAAGTGTGGAATGTGAAACAGAAATCACAACCAAGTTTTGAGTTTCAGAAAATGACCAATCACACAGACACCACCTTACATGTACATGTAAAACTGTAAAACTGCTGATCTGAAAAAAAAAAAAAAAATTCCCATCCACTATTTCAACAGTTTTTGTACCACACATCTCCAAAAAATCTTAGTGATTTCAGTGATTAAGAAGTACAGTATAGTACAGAGTCAGAAACACCTGATGACCATGACCTGAAATTGGTCAAGGTCACTTGTCCAGTATACAGCATACCAGTAATTGTGTAGAATAAGAATTGTAACCGGTAAATACTTCTCCATGTTTTCTGAACTGAACTAAAAACGAAATCACTGATTACAATGTTACAAACTACTATTATATATGTTATATATATTAAATATATTAGTGTGTCAGATTTCAGCAATTTAAGTGAAAGATAGAAAATTTTAAGGTAATCCATCCATTATTAAATTGTGATTATGGTCCATCAACTGAATATGGGAATTTTATAGTACATTCAAGCCTTTACTGACTTAGAGCAAAGTCAGTCAATGGATGCTGGTATCTGTGCCGGTCTTTTTAAGCATTTGAAGGACCATGATTTTAATTTAATGATGGATGGATCGCCTTAAGTAAATGCACTGGCACAGGGTTTTTTCTTGACACATTATAAATGATAAAGGAAAGTTCTTGAATCATGCAGCTGAAGAGTACAGGAGCTGTCTGATCAGGGTCTCCTCTGTTTGCTCATATAATATTGTACAGTCTGCATGGCAAAGAAAAATCTGTTTCAGACCCCATCTAAAGTTCAGTCAATTATTATTAATAAAGTCCTAAATTTGTACATAGATGTTCATGAAGTAAAGGGTTACAATTGACATTATGGTCAAAATTTGTGAATGGGACAATTCAACTTTCTTATGGAAAAAGAAATGCAGGTTAAACTTATATTGCTATGAAGCAATGTATTACATGGTATAAAAAGACTGGGAAAATGCTTTAACCCTTAACCTCATAAATATTCATGTTGATGAATATATTACTGTCATGGTACCAGTAACTCACAATAAGGGAGAATCCTATGTTAGCAGCTAGGAAGCTCAGTCAGTAGAGCATTTGCCCTGTAAGCAAAAGGCCCCAGGTTCAAGTCGTGGTAACCCTGTGACATTTGGCACCCAACGTGGGACTGTGATTGTATGTATGTGCTCCAAGATCATGTTCACCTTGTTCTCTGTTCTCTAGAGCATTTGCCCTGTAAGGCCATGGGTTTGAGTCCCAGTCAGGCTGCATATTTTTCTCACCCTGTGACATTAATTTCATTAACTTTAAATCATCTATGAAACAATCCAGTTTCCTTTGCTATGCTGGCTGTGTGCAATCAGAGCTACAATACTGTATGAGCCAACATAACAGATCCTGATCAGACCCTGGAAGAAGTCTGAGTTTGTTCTGTTTGCTTAAGCATCAAAATGCATCTTTATTAGGTTCAAGATAAAGTATGATATTTTTTCAAATCAAGGTGGTTTTGGTTGTTTGTGGTCATAATAAAGTCAGATGGTCAAATCTTGAGGCTCTCTCCAGTTGTTCATATTACATTGTATATTTGTTACCCTGCATTTATTTATCCCTACAGTGATAATTAAATAACGAGAATTGTGTAGACAAGACAAGAAGGCCTCCACTAGTGACCATGGTACCACAAGGTAAGTAGTCAAAAACAAAGACATCATAAAAATGTTTATATTATACCTGGGTGTACTTCAAAAGGTCACAGTGAAATTGACCTTTAAGCTGGTGATACAATTCTTGCATGGTACACATAAGCTGGTCAAAGGGATCATTTGTGACAAAAGATTTTAACTGTTTCTCTTATTTATGACCCAACCATGAAATTTACAAACACACATGCACACATTAGACGTATTCTTAATTATGGCACAGGCATAAAAATTATATTTCTGCATGAATATTTCATAAATACCAAACTTACAAAAGACTTTGTTTAAATTTTACGGTGCTGGTACATTTCATTAACCCTTTCCCTCATAAACTCATTGACGCGTCATTAGTACCACATAAGCTGATTGCAGAAACAGTACCTTACAAAATTACAGAATCCTCATTTTCAGACACTAAGGAGCAGCAAACAGCATAAAACCTGATCAGCCTGCGAGTTACTCGCAGGCTGATCTGGTTTTATGTTGTTCGCATAGGTCTTTTCATGGTGTCCTCTATGAGGGAAAGGGTTAAACAATTAAGTCACTAGTTTCTTAATGACTTGATTGGACATTTTCTAACATCTACAACCTAATGACTATGTTATAATGTTTCACGATTATTTTAATTCATGAATATGTTTATGTATAAATACAACCAACATGAGTAAATATTTAAGTATTAAAAACTATAAATAATTGTAACTAAATTTAAGGCGCAAAAAAATAATCAGTAAAACCATTCCAGAAAAGTAGTATTAATACACATGTAGCTTATACACAAAGGGAATGCATACAGAAAACTTGACATCATGAGAATCAGGGGCCGGTATCACAAAATTTTGCACAGATAAGTATCCCTATATGTATCTAATATATAGATATGAAATATATGTAGTAGGAACCTTCCCAGTGTTTACAGGTACAGTTTAACCTGTAGAAGTGGCAACCTGTATTGAGCAGTCAACCTGCATTTAGCAGTCGGTTTTAATATTACTAAACTATCATTTTGTTATATGTTTAACCTTCATTTAGCAACCACCTTTGTTAAACAGTCACTATCTCTTGACCGCTTAAGACAGATTTTACAGTACATGTATATTCAAATTGACCAATAGCTACACCAGATAATACTTATAGGTAGTCAATGGTTGACCTGCTTTATACAAAAGAACACATGCTTGTGATACTGTTTGTGAGGTGTTAGCCTAGTCATGAGCTTAGATTTTTACTTCTAAAACCAGGAAAGAAACATTGATCTTCTTCACAACAACTGATTTATTGCAAGTCACCCTTCTTTAAGTTTCATTGTACAAAGAAGGAATGAGTAGACTTCCATTAGATAAACATTCTTCTAAACTTCTTAATAAGATAAAATTAATTTCAACAAAATATATTGAAACAGGCCAAGAGCAGTGAAAAATTTTACTCTTGGATCTTGTTAAAAAAAAGTAAATATGAGCAAAATGTTCAATAATCTCCAAAACTGCAAGATACATGCATCTTGAAAAAGGTATTATACTATTTGCATAGACCACTCATGTGCTATTGTACAAAGATCACTCAGTGACCAGTCAGATTGATCCACTGCTGTCAGTTACTATCAGCTTCCCTGTTGTTTTCATCCTCATCATCTCCAGCTGCATCATCCTTTGTATCCAGAAAATCTGTCACCTGACCAGTCTCAATATTTTCCAATCCCACACTAGCGACACCCCCTACATTATCAACCTCATCCGGAGGTTCTTCCTTGACCTTCACACCATGCAGGTGAGCTGCCGCTATGTGCCGCTTCAACTGTTTCTCTTCAGCAAACCGTCGATGACACTTATCACATGAGAATTTGAGCAAGTCATTGGAACATTGTTGCATATGGGAAATAAAATCTGCTGAGCTGAAGGTTTGAAATCCGCAGTGTTTACAAAGTAAGCCGTCATGAGTCAAATGAGTTTTCACGTGGCTCGACATGTAACGTTTGGCCTTGAACTTCTTGTAACACACGGGGCATTCAAACTGTTGATCTTTGACCCCACAGATCGATTTGTGTTCTCGAAGACGCCCAGCACGGTACGTGCGGTAGCTACATTTGTCACATTCAAACCGGTTACTGCTACTTCCTGCCGGTAACCACTCTTCTTCTTGTGCCTGATGACTTTTTTTGTGAAGTCGGAGGTAACGCTTGGCACGGAACAATTTACCGCAATACTCACAGGAAAATTGGGGTTCTGTCACGCAGCATGTCTGTACGTGCTCCCGCATGCGACCTCGACGTGTGGAAGTGTACATACATGTGCTGCACGTGAAAATTTTATTTTCTGACCTTGTGGCAGCATTCCCGTTGAGTGTTGTCTCAGTGAAAAGACTATCGAGTTTCTTCGTCACATCCTCCATGTTGTGACTCTCCAAGTGAGCCGACAACTCGGACAGGTGACACTGGTGCTCACACACCCCACATCCAACCAGCCTGTCCCCCGTGTCCGCGTCTTCCTGCACGTGTAACTCCATATGAAACTCATGCTCCAGCAAGTCTTTACTTCTAAACCCACAGATTGTGCAGGCAATATCGGACTCCAGTCCCTGCTTTACCAACATATCTGGTGGCATTTCTACGAATTCTGACGACATCAGCATGTCCGACTCCAACTCCACTGTTTCAGACTCTTCTCCCTCCATATCAAGATGGTGGATGGCCAGATGTGACTTCATTTCTGAAGAGCTACACTCAAACTCACAGATTCCACATGCAATGAGATCAGATTTTGCTTTTTTAACACTTGCTGTCCCAGAATTGCCTGCAGCAGTGTGACTCAGCATGTGTTGCTTCAGTTCATTGTAACTAGGGAACTCCTGGCGACAGATATAGCATGTGGTTATGGTCAGTATGAGTGACCTCCCTTTGTTGGAAGTGTTAGGGGAGGGATTGACTACTGTTGCACTGCTGCTGATTTTCTCGCGTGTGGGATGTGCAACTGGCACCAGGAAGACAGGAGAACCTTTGGGCATGGCATCTGTCTGCACATTGGGCAAGATGGAGGCAGAAAGCGGTGGCCCTGTATGTGGAATGTCCAGCTTGACCACTGCTTGGTTTCCTGTCACTAAGGCTGGCAGCACTGGCTGGCTGGCTCTAGGTCTAACTCCCTCCTGATCATCTGCAAAGGATATAATGTATACTATCACACATGCTATGTTTGACCTTCTCATGCTACTTCACCTTTTAAAATATTACCAGGACAAAATCTCCACTGTGACACTGTTTCAGTCATACACAGAGTAGATCCATTACAACATACTCCATTATAACATAAAACCCAGTATAATATGGTTCAACACTGGACACCAAATCTATATTCTGAGTTGTGTTTAAATGACTTACTGTAAATTATAAAGTGATTCAATATAGTGTGATATCTAAACCAAATTTAGCATTATACTGGAGCTGCACTGGAGTGATGTCTAGCTACTTACAACTGAGGGGATAACCCCCAAAGTATGCACAGGTGGTAGGCCACACTGGTCTTTCCCCCACCCCTATATATAAAGGTATTGTCCTGATGCAGCAATTTTGGTTCATAACAAATGCTGTAAGATTAACGAACTAAATTTTTATGCATAATTTAAGGATATTATGTATCATATTTTATCAAGATTTGTGATTATTTCTTTACTGAATTAAGTACAAACTTATTTTCTGGGATGCTGATGGATCAGGATCATTGTAACAATTAGGAAAAAAACAACAACAAAAAAACAGCCAAAGATAATCAGATTTCAAGCTTTCAATGTTGCTGTGGTTCAGTAGTAGTTTACATGACTGGATCTGAAGGTTGTGGATTTGAACCAACTGGGGGCAATTATCTGGACCATCATCAGCACAGAGTACTGGTCCAACCCAGGAACCATCAAACCAGATAGTGTAATATTCAAGAATTTCTCAATTGATGTATAAGAAAAAATATAATTAAACATATTTCTACAGTTTCATGTATGTTATTTACAGCACGTTGTTGATGATGAATGATAAGAGATACAGGATGTGAACAGCAGGGGCTCCAGTGAACTGACAGAAAATAATCTGGATATAATCCTCTGACTGTACAGCCAGCATTGTAAAGGCATGGTGTTTTTGGTGGGGAAAGGGGTAACCATGACAATACTGTGCATTTTTTTTAAACTGTTTTGCACTATGTAAACAGTATATTATCATTTAAGTAGCAGTCATTAATCCTGGCTTCAATTAATCAACCTTTTCAATGGTATCTATAATACATAAGGTTGTAGTAACATCTAAATATTCATTTCTTGATAAATATTGTCAATAAGGTAATCTTTACTTCATGATTATTCATGTACAAATCTATGATTTCATGAATATTAATTAACTGAAACTTAATTAACTGAACTTTAAATATATATAAAGCAGTGGATTTTTCATAGCTTTGCAGACTGTGTAGAAACTGAGCTACAATGTTTAAGCAAACAGAGGAGACCATGATCAGACAGCTATGATAGGAGCTGTCTGATCTGTGTTTGCTCTGTTTGCCAATGCGTCAAATGAAATGGAGTGTTAACTAAGCTGGTTACTCAAATATTGTGCACAACAAGAAAGATAGAATGTGTTCCTTCTATGCTTTAGAACCTAAGTATAACTTTGTGCTTAGTGCATGTAGAAATCAAGCCGAGTTCATGACTTTCAACACATGCCTAAACATGCACACATGGACATCTCATTACTAAAACAATGTTTTCTTTATAAAAGCTTCACATTTTTTAATATCATTCTTCAGAAAAAGTCACAATGTCATCTTCATTTTCTTCTCTTACATTTCCAAAGCCGAGTGTTTGCAGTTGCTGGCATACTTGCTATCACTCAGCCCCTCACTGCTGTGGGTTCGAGCCCCAGTATGGTCACTCAGATTTTCATATGAGGAAGCCATCCAGCTGGGTTGTGTATGTTGACGATACTACCAGGGTGTATCTGTACACTCAGGGTACCCTCTACTGATTTCTCCTGATCTGCATGATATCCTAATATAACAGAAATACTGAAGCAGCAATGGAAAACTAAAAACCCCTACAATTCCTACAAGCCTTTTTTCCCCTTCAAGTCAGTTATTTTACCGCAAATGCATAATTTATCTTTCTTTTTTTCTGCATTTCTTCAACTTTTCGAATCAATTATTTTGCTGAAAACAATCATTACTAGGTGCAAATTTGTACAACTATTTCTTCATGTTAGTGTAGTGATTTACTGTATCATTTTGACTGGTTCAGAACCTTACTTCGCTGCATATGACATGTTTGTAGCAAAGAATACTACAAGGAAATTTAAAAAAATCTAAAGCTGATCGAGCCAAACGTCAAAAATAAGCATCTGTCCATGTGACACCAAATGACTGTGTGTGACACTTTACATGCTGCTGCATGAACTCTGACCCCTAGAAATACTGCCATTCTTATTTCTGCAACATTATCTTGGAACCAAAACTTTATATTACATATATTAGCCCCTCTTAACAGTTCATGGGTTGGACCTGTACTTTGCTCTAGGAAGGGTCTTGGATTATCTTTACCAGAAGCAGGCATCCACCTACCACCCTCCTTATCCGTAGATTTAGATTCATTCATGACACACTAGTAGTAAAAATATGATCTGTTCAAGTGTTGGGACTGTTTAATTTACATGTATAAATTAAGACCATTTTTGATGAAGCAAATAAACTTTTATAATATTGAGTAGCTGTTCAATTGACCTACATACAAGACTCTTTAACCTGTGATCATTATTTTATTATACATGTAAATATGTTGCATAAATGAGATGTACATATCGATCTAATCCTCAATTCTTATCTTCATATTTACATCCTGTTTTTGTACATGAGTGGTGAGAAAACTCAAACTGTCACTGTATATAATCTATTCACCACATGACATTTTCTTAAACAGCTGTTTCAGGTTTCTTATAACCATCACATATTTTCTTATATTTAACATATTACATATAACTTAAAGGCCGAATTACATCACTCTGCCACACGTGCGTATATTCTATAAGTATGCATAATATGTTGAACTCGAACAGCTGGATTAAATGTGTTTAATTCATTATTCATATGATGTCAAAAATGTATGAAAATCAATTTTTTTTCAGTTATAATACGAAACTATTTTCTTGGTGTTAGATTTCAGATAGTAATTCCTTCACAATCCATTCATTCATGTTTCTGTTTGTTTCTTGTTATAATCACGATTTACTGTCAGTATAGGTCATATGATAAAAAGAATCTGACATGAATTGTCATTTCATATCAAATTTTACTAAACTTGTTCATGAAAATGTTATTAAGCTTGCCAGGTCCAATATGTATGTCCAAACAACCCTATAAATAAAGTACTGATGATTTCAACCACTCTACAGTTTTAACCCTTTATCTCATGAATATTCATACAAAGTTAATGACTTAATGAATGTTAATTAACTGTAAAACATCATTTTTTTTTTTAGTTTGCAAACTGTGTAGAATCTGAGCTGCACTACTGTATGAGCAAACAGAAGAGGCCATGATCAGACAGTTTCTTCCAGATGTCTGATCTGGGTCTGCTCGGTTTGCCAATGTGTCAAAATGTGTCTGTGTGAAGTAAAGGGTTGACCTCCCAAGACTGTGGTAGCAAACCTTCAAGACTGCATTTACAAAAACATACTTCCATACAAGAGTATGGATAGGCAGTCTTAATTTATCAAAGACTAAGAAAAATGTCCGTTTTAAAGGCATCAGCCATATTTACTAGGCTGACCACAAAACTGATCTAAGTGCATTATAGAAGGAAATGGAACAGTTTTGCATCCGTCCTCAAGGTACATTTGTTTGTGTTGATATTTTTTCTAATCCAAAGAGGGGCCTCCGTGGCCAAGAGGGTAAAGTCACTGACTTTAACACTCACTCAGCCCCTCACTGCGTGGGTTCGAATCCCGACAGGGTCATTCGGATTTTCATGTGAGGAAGCCTTCCAGCTGGCTTGCGGTAGGTTGGTGGTTCTACCCAGATGCCTCCGTGCATTCAGGGTCTTCCTCCACCTGTAATTAGCTGGACGTCGCTATATGACTGAAATACTGTAGAAGCTATGGTAAACTCAAATAGTCAAGTCAGTCTAATCCAAAGGAAACATTAACATCAGCTTTTTTTGCAAGTCAAGGTTGCATGGACCACACAAATCTTTTGTTCAAGTTACTGAGCAAGCATGTTGGTCAACAGCTACTTTGCTATGGGTTTATATCAGTTAATCATTATGTTGGGCTATTCCATGAAAGGCAGCTGTAAGGTGTCCACATAAGATTCAGTTTCACCTATTGTACTGGTTCACACCTGGATAGAGGGGTCCGGATAATCACACATATAAGGCTATCACTTCATGTGAGTTATATGATGTACTCAGTTAATAAGGAAATGACTTAATCAACCAGTATAAAACCTGAAAAGGGTTAAAACACTGCCAAACCTGCACAGACTTGAATCTGCTTCAAGTCCAATGTGTGCTTTCATATTGTTATTTAACCCTTTCCCTCATATAGACTCATTTTGACGCACTCAATAGGTACCACATAAAGCCTGATCTGCAGAAAACCACAGTTAAACCTTACCAAATTTAATTATAAAATCCTCATTTCCAGACCACTGAGGAGCAGTGAACAGAATAAAACCTGATCAGCCTGCGAGTTACTCGCAGGCTGATCTGGTTTTATGCTGTTCGCATAGGTCTTTTCATGGTGTCCTCTATGAGGGAAAGGGTTAACATGGTACACAATAGTGTGTCTGTCTCCAATTCTACTGAGAGTTCTTAGTGCTAAGTCATACTGACAGTTTAGCAGGTTATCACTGAAATAAATTTTGGTAGAAAAAAAAATTAAATTTCTCAGTTACTTTTGTAGAAAGTTAGAGGAAACACCAAATTTTAAAATTCCTGAATTAAAAACATGATTAAAAGTATATTTGCCAAATGTTGAGGGTCCCAAAGTCACATTTTTAGTGTTTTAATGCAAATTTGGCTAAAATGTCAACAAAAAATCAGTTTTACAAAAGTTACAAAACAAATGTGGTGAGGTATACATTTTTACCTTTTCAGAAGGCCTTTATATCAGAAGATTGCATCTGTCCTTTGATTTTTTTTTTTTTTATCAAAAAAAAAAAAACACATAAAATTTTTAGTAGTTTTTGTATATCGGTATATTTTGTTCCACCACATGGACCTTTTTTGCTTGAAGTGTATTTTCCATGCATGTTTGACAGTATTTTCACCTGTAACTTATAAATATATTTATGATAAATTATGTAGAAATATTCTGAAAAAATTAATTTGGTATGTTATTTAAGTACAGTGTATTTAGAGTGTAATCTTTCAAATTTTTTTTAGTGGTATGATTTTTCCAACATATTTTAGCAAATATTGATATTTAACCATAAGCTTAATCTCTAAAACGAGCATGGTGACCACTTATTTTGAATTCATATATCTTTTATTTAAAGTCTAAAAAACTTACATGTACAAAATTTTTATAAAAATTGTTAGAAAATAAAATGCTGAAATGCCTTATCATACTGGGCCTGGTTTTACTAAACTTGGCCAAACAAATTTGATCAAAGTATGTTGTTCTACACAGTATCTAATGATCTTTTATTTGCACAATAAAACCTAAAAAATGTTGACCCATAACTAGTGCTGCCTAACTGTAGTATCACACCATAGACATGTGGCATGATACCACAGTCACATTATTCTGACACCAGGCCAACCAGTCCTGGAACTACCCTTATATGCAGAGCACCACAAAAGGGAGCTATACCTTTACCATTTTTATGACTTTGGTTTGTCGCAGCCGGGGATTGAACCCACACCCTCCCCATACCTGGGGGGACGCTCTAACCACTGGGCCACTGAGACCAGTAAAAGGGTTAAGTTTTACTTGGCACTAGTAAGATCAACGGTACTAGGGCCTGACTATGTTAGGCTGGATGTATACCCTGGGACTATCTGATGATGAGGAGAGAGACACAACCAAAAATTTCAAGCAGTTGTTGTTTTTTTCCTTTCCATATAAAGCAAAACGTTTGAAGTACACAGATATAATGGCATAAAACATACAAAGAAAATAACATCATGCATTAGATGCATATATAACAAAACATTCAGATAAAATCTCGCGAATATGAAGCTGACTCTGGAAAGATATACATGAAATCTGATTTACATATGACAAACATTTTAGAAAAAGGCTATCTACTGTTGCGAGGCATGCTTCTTTTTCATATGTTTCAACAATGAGTTTTTCAATGGGTATGTATTTTGACAATATGGGCAAGTGTGAACGTTTTTAGTGTCATGTGACTTCATATGGATCCGCATATAGCGTTGTGCCGCAAACTGTTTCTCGCAGTATGGGCATTTATGGATCTTCTTTGGCTCCCCACAGATTTCTTTGTGTGCCCGCATACGGAATTCCCGAGCACATCTGTATCCACAATTCTCACACTGAAATATCGGCTCTGTGTGATTACTCTGGTGTTGTAAACATTCCTCCTCCGTATCGAACCCAGCCGAACACAGAGTGCAGAAATAACTGTGTGGAGATTTGTGCAGTTTTACGTGAAAGTCGCGGTACTGTCTGTTCTTGAAGTTCTGTCCACAGACCTTACAGCTGAAGTTAAGATGTATGGGACTTGTGTTGGGGCAGCCAATGCCACCCACTGACGTCTTCAACTTCCCTGAACTGTCCAATACTTCCTCCAGACATTCCTCTGTGAACTCTCGCTCCAGTTTTAACTCGGTTTTAAACTGATCCATCATCTCACTACTGTCACTGTTGTCACTCCGCGCTCCCAGGCCCACTCTGTACGAATCTTCTCGTATCAGATTCATAGGCTCCGAGTCAGAATATGGCGGGGACTTCACTGTTGATCTGCATGTCTTGTTTGACCTTTGCCGATGCACTCCTCCACCAAAAGAACTGGTCTCTGAACTTCTAGAGTCCGGTGAGCCAATACTTGTTGATGTTTTCAACCTTTTTAAAATTCTGTTCTTCAGAGCAATGTGTGGTACCCCGTCTTCTTCCAAACTATCACAGTTGTACTTGGGCACCAGCTGTGCTGTGCTGTCATCCTCAGTTAGTTTCATCTCCATCAGCGACATCTCTCCGGCAGACTCCGACACACACCGGCGAAACTCCCCGTCCAATTCCTTGAACTTTTTGGCTATGTGACATCCCAAGACATCAGTCTTCTCAAGCGTTTTGCCATTCCCACTCTCCGCCACATTCAGAATGGAAACATCCTGGGAAGAAAGCTGGTTCCCACTGGAATCAGCTGTCATCTGACGTTCTGAGTATGGTAAATATTTCATGAAGGCACTGTGATGTTTTGCACTACACCCATCTTTTTCCTTTTCACTGAACAAATCATTTGCATAAAAAGGCATCCCTTTCATGTAACAGTTTTGATCACTTTCATCGAAGTAATTTGTCATCCTTTTACTGTGCATTCGCTGCAGACGTTTCATATGCGAGGTATAATCGTCCCCCTCCTTTTGCATCAGCTCACTATCCTCTACCTCACTGTTACCATGACAACCTTCATCCATGGCCTCTGAACAGTCTCTGATGTACATGGGTTTCACTTTCTCTGTTTTCCATGAAAAGTCGACAGGAATGTTGTCACAATCGGAGAGCTCGTGGTCGTTACCAGGCAACGATGTCATGTGACCCCTACCTGGAACGAGACACGAGGTCCAAAATAAAGTTCGGGATAACAATGTCACAAGATTGGCAAGCAAGTACTAATAGTCGATATCCCACAGCAACTGGTTCACCGGGCTTTTCCAAGATCCAAACATTGCTTCACACCTCCAGTACAAAATCCTCTCTATTTTCAACCCCCTTCCTCTCTTTCTGTTTACTTTCTCTTCTCACTTCGTCTCCCTGTATTTTCTCTCCCCACCTCTTTCTCTCTTTTTGTATTCCCTCCCTCTTTAACCTCAATTTATTTTCATTTTCTTCTTCATTTCTCTCTATTTTCGCTCACTCCATCACACACACCCTTTCTCTTACTCTGATCTCAATAATTTTATTTCTTCTGTTCACATAAAAACATTCTAACTTGCCCTTATCTGTTATATATTTGATTCTCTACTTTATTTATGATTAATTACATAGCATTTCACTGTGTTACTTAAAAAACCCAAACAATTTTTACTTTTGATTCATACCAAAAACTATCAAATACTATTTCAGGTAATTCAAAATACATGGATATGAAGAAAAATATCTCTTTTATTGTTCCAAAAATCAAATTTTAACGAGACAAACATTTCTTTGAAAATACATTTGAAATAAACAAACCTCATTACATCTCAGGCTTTACAAAAAAACATTCAAAATAGCTTCATTATGACAAACACCTTTTGTAACAAAATTCAATTTATTTATCAATTCCACAATGATAACTACAGTCAGTGAGAACATACATTTAGTTTTACGCCTAAATAATTAATGTGCATTAGACCTTTAAGGTTCTTTAATAATCACACAACAAAAAAAAGAATTTCCAGCATGCCATTAATTAACCTTTTACCTCAAAAAGATAATGTTCACTTTCTTTCATTTTTTGAGACCATTCCCCAAGGAGCTGTTCTCTTAAAATATTAACATAATGTGTGCAACTAGGTATAAAACATTGTAGAAAGACATTATATACAAACCTTCTATACTGGCCATTCCAACATTTTTCATTTCCGCTGACCGTGGCAGACTGGGGGTCAACTTCATCCCTTGGGCT
>CM037781.1:71200612-71236437 GCA_021229015.1 Solen grandis | reverse complement strand
GCCTTTTCAGACTGACCTGAAGTGGGCAAGAGAAGCATGACATAGATTGGGGCAAAACCAGGGGTGGAAATAAACAATTTTGGCCTGATCACATACATTCCAATATTTTAAAATTAACACTTTATCTCATGAACAGATTTTCTTTGCCACACAGACTGTACAATAATGTATGAGCAAACAGAGGAGACCTTGACCAAACAGCACCTGGAAGGGGCTGATTCCAGATGTTGTCTGATCTGGGTCTGCTCTGTTACCAATGTGACTAATTGAGGGTATATGAGGTATGGGTCAATATTAGTGGTCAGCCAATTATCACAATTGACGACAATAAGTTGTTAAAGATGATATCAGCGATAATAAATTATGTATCATGACATCGCTATCATCATAGAATTACCTTTTGCTCTTTTTTTCAGTAAAATTTGTTGCCGTCTATGGCATTATTTACTAAACGTCTAAAGTTCTAAACAGATATTAAGTTTTCTTTTAATTTTTTGTATATAAAGACCTCCTCTTATTAGCACTACCTCCCTATTAGGACCACCATTTTAGGACCCCTTGCCCCCTCAATATTAATACCACCTTCCCTTTCTGTTGCTGAACCTAATATCCCTACCACCTCCAAATCAAAACCACTTGACTATAGTTGCATTACATATAGTTTTTACAGTACTTATTTCAGTCAATATGGGACTTTTTGTCTATAACAGATTAAGTGTTGCTTCACTTCAGTATCACGCTGTAGACAAGTGACATGATACCACACCAAGTCACATTATCCTGACACTGAGCAAACCAGTCCCGGAACTACACTTTCACGTTGAGCACCAAGAGATAAAAACCAGTACCATTTTTTAAGATTTTGTAATGTCATGACCAGGAATCAAACCCAAAAACCTTTCAGATTCAGGGCAGATGCCCAAATCACTCGGCCACTAGAACTAATCACACATGTGTCAACATCATGGGAGGTAACTGTTGCACCTACATGAAGCCATGCATCTGGATATGCATCCACCGTGAAGCCTGAGATATACTGACTGGAAGTGAAGATTTACCAGTTTTCTTTTACAGCACCTATAGAACAACAAGAGCTGTCAGAGGACAGCACGCTCGACTATTCAAAATGCTTGTTGGTAAATCAAATGAAATCTATTTAAATTCTTGCCCTTCATAGTAATAGTAAAAAATGATATACCTTGATAGTCTGATACCCCTTAATATATTTATGATGTCTAAAATCAATCCCATGCCTAGTTACTGAGACATAAGCACAATAACACTGTGCATGCAAAACTTAAACAAAAAATCCAAGTTAGAAAAGGGCCATAATTTGCATCAGTCCAAAAGTTATCCTCCTGTTTTCTGATGCCCTTGAACACACACCTTAACTTAAGCTGGATAGTAGCTTGAATGCAAAAATTTGACCATAATTCTAAGTTAAAAGGGGGTCATAATTTTTAATTTATTCCATCAAGTGTTATCTTCCTTTATAGTATGATACCCCTAAACATATTAAAGATGTTTCAAATCAATTCCATGCCTGGACTCTGAGATATAAGCATGAAAGTACCTTGCATGCAAAACTTTAACCAAAATTTCTAAGTTAAAAAAGGGGCCATAACTTGTAATATATTCCATCAAAAGTTGTCTACCATAAAAGTATGATACCCCTAAATGTATTAAAGATGTCTCAAATCAATCCCATACCTGGATACTGAGATATTAGCATGAAAGTACCTTGCATGCAAAACTTTAACCAAAATTTCTAAGTTAAAAAAGGGGCCATAACTTGAATATATCCATCAAAAGTTTCTACCATAAAGTATGATACCCCTTAACGTATTAAAGATGTTTCAAATTAATGGCATGCTTGATACTGAGATATAAGCATGAGAGTATCTTGTATGCAAAACTTTAACCAAAATTTCTAAGTTAAAAAGGGGCCATAATTTGTAATATATTCAAGAGTTATCTGCCTTGGTTGTATGATGCCCCTAAACATATTCATGAACTTTCAAGTCAATACCATGAATGGTTATTGAGATACAAACTAGATAGTAGCTTGCACGCAAAACTTGAACAAAATATTCTATTGCATGCAAAACTTTAACCAAAATTTCTAAGTTAAAAAGGGGCCATTATTCATATTAAATTCAGTCAAGAGTTATCTACCTTGGTTGTCTGATGCCCCTGAACATATTTATAAACTTTCAAGTCAATACCATAAATGGTTATTGAGATATACTTTCAAGTCAATACCATAAATGGTTATTGAGATATAAGGTTGATAGTAACTTGCACGCAAAACTTTAACCAAAAGCTGCAACGCCAACGCCGACGCCAGGGTGACTACAATAGCTCTCATATTCTACGAATAGTCGAGCTAAAAATGGCTTCTAAGTTATTTACAATATTACATGTGGCCCTATCTACCTGATGTAGATGAGGATGACCTGTCTGCGACTTCTGACCCTGACCCCTGGACCCCTTGTGCTTGTCTCGGTGAGTGGACCTCACCGTTGAGGCTGACCTCACCACAACTAGATACCTGCTCAACATCATCTGGAAACAGTAAATGATAAATCATGACGGAAAAAGTTATCATAAAGCTTCCTGTAGGTCTGTTTCAAGGAAAAATTTTCAGTATCTTTTCATTCTAATTCATGTATGATTATAATATAATATTCATTTATTTTTTTTTTGGATATTTTTTCATTGTTGGATAGCTATGCTCAATGGAATGATATCATCTATCGATTGTGGGATTTTATGCTGGTGTTTCTTTGTTTTAGGGTGTGTCAAATAATGCCATTTCATTGACTCCATCAAGTTTTTTTTAGTTTTTTTTTTTTTAAAGTTCTTTTAGATAGCAGTATACAGATATGTTTTTTTATTACTTTACATGACTTTCAAGCCTCCATTCCAAGGAGTATTTCGTTTAGGAGGTATATTTGGACTGGTCAATATTTTATAAGTTATGTCTCAATATATGTCTCAGTCTTCAACATTTAATATTACTGATTACTGTTTATAATTGTTGCATAAAAAGGAGTCTCCACTTTGTTGATTAGCACAATCAAATCTTGTTAACCCTTTCCCTCATATAGACTCATTTTGACGCACTCAGTAGGTACCACATAAAGCCTGATCTGCAGGAAACCACAGTTAAACCTTACCAAATTTAATTACAAAATCCTCATTTCCAGATCACTGAGGAGCAGCGAACAGCATACTTGCATGCTGATCTGGTTTTATGTTGTTCGCATAGGTCTTTTCATGGTGTCCTCTATGAGGGAAAGGGTTAAGAAATTCTATGGCAGTATCAGTATAACTTTATCCCATCCGCAGTCTACCTGCCACTCCTACTATACTTGCTACCCTCCTTCCCCACTCAAATTCTCCCCAAGCCCCAGGTTCTCGGAAATACTTAAGCATGATGTCAGGCTGAAATCTAGATATCATACTCAAATCTCTAATGATACTAATTGGCATTGTTTAAGTCTGAGTATTAAAATGACACTTTAGAATCAATTTGTATTTTCGTAAATACAGAGCCAGTTGTCTACTCCCATCCCACCAGCTCACCTGCTGCCTGCATGTCCACACTTGTCTCCCCCTGGTCACCACTCGTGTCCCCACCACTCTCAGCCTCCTGGCCATCCCCATCTGGCAGTCCCTCAGTCGATACTGCAGTAACACAAAGCACAGTTGACACTTAAGTTTATAACTTATCTTACTGTGATTGGACAGAAAATAATGTGACTTATATCAAAATCTTCTTAATATTGAAAAGATCTAGGTGCAGGTTGCTTCATTACATACTTATCTCAAATCATTCCAATTCAAATAGAAGAATCATATTTTGATGAACAATTCACACATGGATAGTACTAGTATGAAAATCTTTTCTTAATCCTTTAAGCCATGTGCCCTTCCGTTACATAGGTGAGAAATCTAAAGGTACTGTTGTCAGTTATGACTTGCATCTAGAACCACCTCCCCTCACAAAGCATTTATTACCTGCACAGTACTTCAGAAACTGCTCTTTTAGACTAGAGAGGGCCTGCTCCTCTCGCAGGAACCGCTGGCCCTTCCGTGTGCCCAGGTAACCATGGAAACCATCAGTCGCACTGGTCGTTATGAGAATGGCCTCTTCCCCTGTGTCTGACAACCTCTGTAACTGGAATAAAACATCATAATTTTGTTACTATTGCTTGTTTGTTTGTTTGTTGTTTTTTGGGTGCGTGTTATTTTTTTTGGTCTTACATCCAATATAGATGACACTGCCACATTACAGTATCCATGCTTTTCCCCTTGTTCTTTTTAAATGTAGGTCAAGTGGCCCCCTGACATATATAGAGAAGCAAATCTTTAAGTATGTGGCAGTCAGTCACACAATTTGAGTGTCAAAATGGACAATTTAGTGTGTCATGGTAAACTCTGAGTATCATTACAAACTCCTCACTATGTCAATGAATCAACATTTGCACGTTGCAGCCATTCAGGTGTGGACTGCCACCTGGGCTAGTTTTGATACCATCACATGTTTTTCTTTTACACAGAAAAGATTCTATTTTCTTAATATTTCTGCTACAAATTATCAGATTAAAATGTTATTAAGAAGCTACATATATAGTAAATAGGGATGGCAACGGATATTCGAATATTCGAATATTCGGTAACGTTTAGAATATTCGAATCCTAAATTAGGATTCGAATATTCTAATAAAAAAAATAAAAGTTAGATAAATTTAAAAAAAATATAAAATTAACGTTTTTAATTTTGCCTCTCATATTATGTTTCGTATGCCAGCGTTAACCGTGAAAGTGTCAACCAATTAACACTGTCGGGGCCCTGTGGATATTATCATGGTGACAGTTTGCAGCGATTACGCAATTTTTAATCGGGATGGCTAATTGGACGATTGTTTGCATTGGTTAGGTATATTGTATATTCCTACTAGTACTAATTAAAATCGCCGGGACAATTAAGTGGCAGGCCAGAGCCAGGGCATGATAAGGGTTGTCAAGGTAAATCGTTACTTTTCGGTCGCTCATTGGTCAATTGATTAAACTGGGTGTGTCAAAGTGGCATTTGGCCGCGAATATGGAAGGGGTCGAAAAGATGACAGTTTGCAGCGAGTATGCAAACCTTGAATCGGGATTGCTAATTGGACGATTGTTTATTTAGGTGTATATACCAGATGTCTACTAGCACTAATCTAAAACGGCGGGACAATTAAGTGGCAGGGCCAGGGCCTGGCAAGGGTTGTCGATTATGCAATTTTTATTGTGATCGTCAATACCGCATCATTTGATTGGTTTTTTTTTTTTCTTCCCAATTCTGCTGTGATAAATAATGTATATATTTAGCTAAACACTAGAACAATCTTATGTAGTCTTAGGACAACAGCCATACGTTCACGTATCATAATCAGCAGCTTCAAAAATGCCACCTACTGTAACATCCGATGTATGGAAGTTTTTCCAACGGTCAGAAGATCGAAAGACTGCTAGGTGTACGCTGTGTGAAGGGACGTTCACCTACTCAGGGACGACAACCAACTTGAGAAATCATCTTAGAAACAAACACCCTTCAGCACTCAACCATGATAATGAGTCTAAGAAACAAATGCCCATCACCAATTTTGCGAGAACACCTAAGCGAATATCCCAGAGTGAAGGAGAAAGCATCACTCAGGCAATAGTGACAATGATAGTCAAAGATTACCTCCCTCTTAGCCTAGTAGACGGTCAAGGGTTCCGACAATTGATGACGCTAGTGGCTCCTGAGTATCATGTACCGACGCGGAATACGATTAGAGCGCGCATAGAGAAACGCTACGACGAAGAGAAGAGTCAGCTGGTGACTGACCTGCAGGATGTACCCAGCGCTGCCATCACCACGGATACATGGACTTCTAATGCCACGGACAGTTACATCACCATCACAGAGCACCACATCGACCGTGAATGGGAAATGGCGAGTAACGTGCTCGTAACACGTGCGATGCCAGAGCGGCATACGGCAGATAACATCGCCAACAGACTAAAAGACACAGTCTCAGAGTTTGGTCTGCAGGGAAAGGTAGATACATGCGTGCATGATAATGCAAGAAATATGGAGGCCGCCGGTAATAGGTGCGAGGAATGGGGTGACCTTGGGTGTTTCGGTCACACACTACAACTGACAGTGAAACCAGCTTTAGAACTGCCAAATGTAACTAAAGTGTTGCAGACTCGTGGGACATTTCAAGCATTCTACAACCCTAACAGCAGAAATGCGTACACGCCAGCAGATTCTACGTACTCCGAGACACGAGCTAGTACAGGACGTTTCAACCAGATGGAACTCCACACATGCTATGCTGAAACGCCTCCTGGAACAGCGCCGTGTTGTGACGGACATATTGTTAGACGAGAGTGTAACTAAGAAAACGGATACTCATCTCCTACTGAAGGACACTGAATGGGACATGGCTAGCGATTTAGTTAGTGTGCTCAGCGACCTGACTGATACTACTGAGTATATGTGTACGGAGACAAACGTGTCTTGTTCGGAAATATATCCTGTTGTATGTGGATTAGTAGAAGGCCCTCTTCGCTCCAAGTCTGATGACAACTCAGTGGTCTCGAAAGTGAAGGAGGCTATCCGTGAGGATTTTATACGCCGTTTCCGGCCATCAGAGTCTGAGACTGCGCGCTCCACTGCAGTGCTGGCATCACTTCTAGACCCTCGGTATAAGGACTTGGACTTCCTCTCATCCCAGCAGCGCCGCATCGCAGAAGAAACCCTTGAGGCTCGACTTGACGAGGTTCCCCTGAAGCTACCAGCACGTGAGGAGACACAGTCGACACCCTCCAAACGCCGTAAGCTGACATTTATTGTGTCACGTTCCACAGAGAGGGCAGAAGCTGACGAATTCCGCCGCTACTTGTTGGAACCACCTGAGGAGCAGGCATCACCCCTATGCTGGTGGAAACAACAAGAAGCACGGTTCCCGCGTGTTGCACATGTGGCCAGGCGTGTGTTGTCGATTCCGGCAACATCCGTCCCATCTGAAAGAATCTTCTCCAAAACAGGAATTCTGATCAATAAGTTGCGAAACAGACTATCGCTGCATTCTGTAATGCGGACGAATAAAGTGCAATAGATATCAGCGATTGTATGTGTGCTATTTATGATTTGATATTATGTGTGTCTTTTATTTTCTAAATCTTTAGATAACTATAGGAATAAATAAATAAAAAAAAAAAACGATATACTCTTTCTTTTTTATTGAGAGAGAGAGAGAGAGAGAGAGAGAGAGTCAGAGAGAGACATAGACAGACACACAGACACGATTTAAAATTAAAGCAAACACTCATTGAAATTATAATACAACATGCATGCACACACACAAACGCACGTTCGCATTTTTTTTATTATCTATTTCTAAAAGGTAAACTTATGACCGTGTGAATTTCATAGGCACCGTAACTGCTTACGCTTAGTCATACTAAAAAGCAATATTAAAGGTAAATAAACTATGAGTATTTAATTACGGAAATTGATTAGAATATTCGAATATTCGCTCGTAACCTCATCCGAATATTCGAATACCAAAATAGTAAATATTGAATATTTTCTGACAATCATAAAATACTGACAATGAAGAAACATAACATAATAATAATCAGCATTTAAGAATGTCACCGAGATAAACCACTGACCTAAACTGAAGTTAACACTACAGGTATTTCATGCATTGATTATAGCCATTTGTAAGAGAAAGGTTTGTTTGTTTATTGGGTCTAACATCCTGTTGACAGTATTTCAATCATTTGGAGACTTTGTCTATTTGAGACCGATATAGTGCTGCCACATTGTAGTATCACGTTAGTGGTTTTTTCACTTTGGGGGAAAGGAGTCAGGGGCCCATTGGAAGGGGGGGTGGGGGGGGGGAGTATGCAAACAAGCTAAAAGTGGCAGTATTCCGCCCAGGCCGCGCTCTTGCTCCACTGGCGCTTAATGAACCAAAATGGCACATAAAAATCCACAGAGATGGGCCATAGGGTGCGCCAAAAATTCAAGCAGTTCTGATAATCGGCTTAGAGTGTATAAACAATACCTTTCATAGAGTAACTTTCGTTTTCTGCGGCGTAAATCCCCAAATTAGTTACTATTAATACCTGACGAAAATGAAAGTACTGTGTCGTGACGTAGATTCTTGTTTGGGGAATTTCCTTTTTTCAAAATGGAGTTGATCGGCATAAGAGAGTGATTAAATGTTATTGTTATTTTGCGTGTGTGTTTCTTCTCTTTTAGCGATTCAGATTCATATTTACTACGATTAATATACTGCAGCATGCAACTACTGTTTGGAAAATATGACTAAAATAGTCACAAAAAGACCGGCATTCCCTGCTTGCCACAAATTTTCCTGCAGTTAATGGCATCAAGATGACTTTCTAATAAAGTAGAATGATATCAAATAAGCCGATAAATTCTTTGAAAAGAAAAATTATAGAGTACATGTATTTCTTAATTTGATTGATGAGTAGATAGTATTTTTGGCGAAAAGTAAATAAAAAATAAATCACCCCACCCATTTTCAAGACAATGTCAACCAGCGACAGCAAGTGAAGTGAAACAATCTTCTTCTATTTATTTGCATTGGTCTTATAATGAAGGCCATTTAATTGAATTACCAGAGCACAATGCACATCTTTTCCACATTGTGAATTGAAACTATATAAAATATTTATGCATTAAAACATAAGGTTCCCTCACCACTAAATAATAATGATGTGAGTACATGTAGTTCTTAGATTGATAAGGATACATATTGTTGTATTCATGAAAAATTTTTATCACATAAAGCCTGATCTGCAGAAAACCACAGTTAAACCTTACCAAATTTAATTACAAAATCCTCATTTCCAGACCACTGAGGAGCAGCGAACAGCATAAAACCTGATCAGCCTGCGAGTTACTTGCAGGCTGATCTGGTTTTATGCTGTTCGCATAGGTCTTTTCATGGTTTCCTCTATGAGGGAAAGGGTTAATCATACTGTGTATCATGACTTGTTTTCGCTTCAACCTATTCATACCAACAAAGTTTCTGGTAAAGCCCATCAAATTAAAAAATGGCCCACCTTTTCTTAGCTCATTGGGCCATGTAGCCCATGGTTTTCAATATCTGGACAGAACTCTGCAGGGGGATTTTTCTACTTTGTATAATGTAGTTTTATATTAACTCTTATTAATGATTCGGCTCAATTAACCTCAC
The DNA here is from genome assembly GCA_021229015.1 of Solen grandis. NCBI lineage: Eukaryota > Metazoa > Mollusca > Bivalvia > Adapedonta > Solenidae > Solen > Solen grandis. Next base: position 71,227,162 of record CM037781.1, on the reverse strand, counting down.
TTAAGGCAATGAGTAGAAAAGTTGCGAGTATTTTTAACACAGATTTTGCAGTGAAATTGCTAACATTTTCTAAACATGTCTTAATGAGATAATTTCAATAAGATAATAAATAACATCATCAAAACTAAACAATCCTAGCTTGTTTTTAAAATCAAAAGCAAAATTTACACCAATAAATTGTTGTATGACTAGTATCAAATGCGGGTCCGGTCTGTTGACTACATTACACAACACACGAACACATATATGTTAAAACATCTGCTGTTTTCAATTAATATTTCTCTTAATGAATATTGATACTTGATACCACTTTATTTTCTACATATGATTCTAATTATTTAAGTTTAAAATTACAATATCAATTTAATTTTTAATCAATATAAGTTATCCACACCACATAATGACCATGTAAGTGTTTTTTACACTAGTCCCAGTTTCCATGGAAATGCGTCTGATGCTGATTTCGATCATCACTGGAACAATGTCAAAATGAAAAATATCCAGTTTTTTTTATTACATCTTGTAATGTCAATGAACTTTGCACAGAATCTGAAATTGACAAACCAAAGAAAGTTAGTAGTCATTGGGATCCAGATTTCCAGACGGACACATGGACGGACAGAGTGACAGACAGAGGGCAAACCTATAATTCCCTCCAGTGTAAACACCGGTAGGGGACTAAAAAATACTCAAATTTGTCCAACTTACCAAGCCATGTATTTCATATTTGATAAGGATGTTCAGCGTGCGTTTGAACTCAGTGCTCTGCGTGGACAGGTTGGCTATTGCCTGAGTGATGCAGTCTCCCATGTCATCAGTACAGACCACCTTCAAAAAGTCATATTGGGAAAATAAATTCTTAATGTTTTCATGTTTAAACTTATTTAACCAATTTGTAAACAATTTATTTATCATCTAATACTTTTCCTCAAAGTTCCTGGGTTGTACCATTTTTGAACCTGGGAAAGATTATTGTCCATAGAGATAAAACAATGATCGATTATAATCGACGATTGATCAAAAGCTACCGAAGTCGGACATCATCGATTATGTTCCTTCATAATCAATTCTTCTAATTTTTCTCCTTGCCAATAATTAATTAAGAGTATGTGTACCAAAAAATGAAAGAAAAAAAAAAAGAAACAATATTAATACTAAATCAACTATATATCTGAATTCTTTTTTAATTTTTTTTTCCTCTGATTTTTTCCAATTATTTTTCAATCTTGCATTAATAGCCTGCTAATTCTTGTCTCTTGTAGTGATAAACATTCTTTGATAGTACCTTTGTCTATTAAATTAAGATATTTCTTTTGCTTTCAAAGTCAAATTTTACATACAAGGATGGTTAACAATCAAATCAATTACATAATCAATGATTGATCGAAATGTCTTGTCCAATTATTTGCGATCATGGATTATAATTTTTAGCAGATTTTGATATTCAATGTATCCAAAGAAAATGCAAACTCAAAGAAACCATAACAGGTTAAATTTTGTTTCCCAATCAAATTTTTTTTTAAACCAAAATGTGACCTATTTAACCCTTTCCCTCATATAGACTCATTTTGACGCACTCAATAGGTACCACATAAAGCCTGATCTGCAGAAAACCACAGTTAAACCTTACCAAATATAATTATAAAGTCCTCATTTCCAGACTACTGAGGAGCAGCGAACAACATAAAACCTGATCAGCCTGCGAGTTACTCGCAGGCTGATCTGGTTTTATGTTGTTTGCATAGGTCTTTTCATGGTTTCCTCTATGAGGAAAAGGGTTAAGTTGAGAAAACGAGCTGCTCTTTTCCAAAATTTAATGCAAAAAAAATCACAATCTGGTATAAAATTTTAGGAGTGTCATTTTATTGGTGCAAAATATTACTGGAATGTCATAGGAAAACACTTCATATAATTCTTCCAGAGGCTTGGTGCAAAATTATTGTTAACTACTTCTTTATCTTTTAAGTTAAGTATGCACTTACTTAGTTTTGCACTAAACCCTTGAACTTTTATTCATGTTTTACATAATTATAAATCCCTGATAAATCCAAACCAAGCAGTCTTTCCCATTGTTAAACACTGATTTTTCAACAAATTTTAGCAAAAACTGCCTAACTGTGATATTTTACCAAAAGCTAAATCTAAAATGAGCATGGTTACCCCCTATTTTTAATTCATATACAGTAGAACCTCGCCAAACCGAACATCATTAAACCGAATTCCTCGCCATTTTGAAGTTTATTTTTGGTCCCAATTTCTTCCCTTCTTATTTTAACTAAAAATAAAATGTTAAATCCAATTTCGCTATTTCGATTTTTTAGCTATTTCGAAATAAAAGGTCACAATTCATGTACATTTTTCAATTTTTATTTCGAATTCAAATTTCATAAATTTTCATGAACAAATTATCGTCCTTATTATCAATTGCATCCGGTTCAGTAACCAAGTTTATTTTGCGAAGGTACCTTGAGTGATAGCTCAGGCAAGTTTTTCACACCTTTTTTCGAGATTGGGTTGAGCAACATGTGTCCCACTGGAAATGTTGATTATTGGTAATCGATGTCTGACAGGTTGCATAATATGCACGTGCCAGCTGATAAAACCAGGTGTCAGATCTTTAGTAGATCTACATTCCATATCATCGCGTTCGTCACCGGCTTGAAATGTTACCTGAAGCAGCAGGTCAACGGTAAAAATATGTATCATTGTTTGACATGGTAGAATAATTATGTTCATCAGAAGCATCTAAGTAGATCATGATGTATTTTCATTACTTTAACTTGCAAATAGTATATACGTACACCTAATAGGTGGTTTTCACGGCATAACGATTTCCACCATATGCACCAGTAATGAAAACGCAGACATGCAAGCTCACAACCTGAAATTTCCATCGGATTTTTAATCCGAATAATTGTTATTTTGAAGTTTTCAGCTTGGTCCCAAGGACTTCGATTTAACGAGGTTCTACTGTATCTTTTAGTTATAGTCTAAAGTACTTAAGTGAAAATTTTTAGAAAAATCTGTCTGTTAGAAAAAACAAGAGCTGTCCATAAGACAGCGCGCTCGACTTTTCTCAGTTCGCCATTAAAGAAAGGGCCAATCTTTGATGTTATTAGAGGTTGTTGCCCAACCTATTTGCTATTTGTAAATACAGCCAAAAAATATCTAAGTATAAAAGGGTAAAACTGAAAATACACTGCATATAGGATTATGGGCCCTGCCAGTAAAGTTGAGGTAGTGTGGGTAAACAATAAATAAGTATTCCAAGTTATGGTGGAATACCTGAGATAGTATTGAAAATATACAACTTTGTAAAAAAATTAACCATGATTTCGGCTGTTTTCTAAGTATGAAAGGGGCATAATTCAAGAAGTAGTACAGCCAGGGTTATGGGCCTTGCTAGTAAGGCAGAGGTAGTGATGGTGAATAAGTACTTGAAGTTTCAGTCAAATACATGTGATAGTACAACTATGTAAAAAAATTACCATGATTTTGGTTGTTTTAAGTATGAAAGTGGCATAACTTAGAAGTAGTACAGCAAGAGTTATGGCCTTGTTTGTAAGGTAGAGGTAATGATGGTGAATATGTACTTGAAGTTTCAGTTGAATACCGTAGATAGTATTGAAAATATACAACTTTGTAAAAACTTTAACCTTGATTTTGGCTGTTTTGTAAGTATGAAAGGGGCATAACTCCAAAAATAGGGTAGCCAGGGTTGTGGGCCTTAGAAGTAAGGTAGAAGTGATGATGGTGAATAAGTATTTTAAGTTTGGGTGGAATACCTTTGATAGTATTTAAGTTATTGATGTTTGAGAAAAACTTTAACCTTGTGTTGCAACGCCAACGCCCGAGTGACAGTATAAGCTCTCATTTTCTTCGAAAAGTCGAGCTAAAAAATGCTGAAACACCTTTAAGGTGTTAAATAGAAATCAATGACAGTGATTTTTGGGGGGTAAATTTACTACCTTTTACAGGTGATTTCCCCTTGCAAAAAACTGACATCTTTTCCCAAAATATTTACCTATTTCCCAATGAAATAGCTTTTTACTCAAAAGAAACAATTCATGTAATTTAATGAAATTTGTGTTACTCGCATATTTTTACTGTTAACATCACAGTACCGATTACTCACAATAGGGGAGAAAGAAGTGTATGTGGCCTGGTAGCTCAGTCGGTAGAGCAAAAGGCCCTGGGTTCGAGTCCAGGTCAGGCTGCACAGTTTTCTCACCCCTGTGACATTTGAAACATAAATATTTCAAATTATAGAAGAGATTGCACCCTTAGAAAGTCCTACAGACGTTCATACTCAAGGAATCTGAGGACAGAGACTTGAAAGAAAGAGGTTATGTAAAAGAGGTATATAATGGCAATTGTACTATCTTGCCATAGAGCTAGTTTTTGTGGCATCCAATGTGGCACAGTAGCCAGGTCTGTCTAATGGTTCAGGCCCCTAGTTGAACTGAAACCAAGTGAGAAAATGTGCAGCTAGGCCAGGACTCAAACCAGGGCCCCTTCACTGAGCTACCAGACCACTTACACAAATTTCTCACCAACAAGGATTACTTATAGGCTATATCATACACCCCTGCCACTTTGTTGTTGTTGTATTGGGGTTTTACTGTCGCTGCGATAGTATTTCAATCATATAGCGACGTCCAGCTAATTACAGGTGGAGGAAGACCCCGAGTACACAGAGGTACCCGGGTAGAACCACCGACCTACCGCAAGCCAGCTGGAACCTGCCACTTTGGAATTTGTCCCAGAATTTACAGTACAGAGAACAAATTGCTATGTTCCTGACGAAACCCAAAGGCAGTATATACTGGAGAATTATACTGTAACAGTCCCACGTTGGGCGCCAAATGAAACCAGGAGAGAAAAATGTGCAGCCAGACTGGAACTCAAACCTGGGACCCCTCCTGAGCAACTGAGCTACAGGACCACTTACACAAATTTCTATAGGCCGTCACATTGATTTGAAACTTTCTATGACATAATATCACCTTTTATTAGGTAATTGTTGTGTTAAAACTTTTTCATCCTGTGATTTCCAAATATTTGATGTATAATGCTTATTCTTCTTCTTCTTCTTCTATATACAGCACTCCTTCAATTTTGAAGATTTTGTGTCGGCGCCTAATTTATAAATCAAGAGGTGTATATAACAGTTCAGAGCTATCAATCTGAAGTGATGTTTAAAGGTTTTAGTTAATATCTACAAGTGCAATTTAAAACTATTGTACAAAGTATATGCTATCTACTGCTGGAAAATGGGGATGAGAACAGACACAGGGATCATGGCTGTAAAGGCATCCACTGTGGCTGCTTCATGGGCCTGCAATGGCAGGAGGTTCCACTGTGCTACAGTTCTGGGATAAAAGGAGTACTTGTATGAATCTTTGACAGTATGAATGTGTTTGAATGTATAAAGATTGTTATTTCTTGATCTCTGGTCAGCTATTATTTTCCCAATAAGAAAGCCACAGGTAGTAAAAAAAAAAAACCCAAAAAATCACTGACTGATTCTCTGTAATAGAAAAGTCAAATGAGGTTTGAAGGGATAAAAGGGATGTGAGAAGTTAAAAAGAAAATGATTTTGTACATTATAAAGAGGATAATTGTTTATATTTTGGTGTAAGATGGAATAATTATTTCCCTGAGTGAACATAAAAAGTGATATTTTCATGAGTGGCGATGCCACAAGTGAAAATGCATCTTTTCATGACCACGAATGAAATTTTTAGTCAATCTTTCACCAAAACAAACTTTTCATTTAATGCTTTTAAGGCTAGAAATTAGCTGTGATTTTCACACTTCAAAATTGGCGGGATTACCTCGCATGTGTGACATTATTTATGTCATCATTTCTTGTGTGAAACCCAGCACAACTGACACTCCGATCAATTTATAATGTTGGGTCGGTTTCAAGTTCCTGATAATTTCACTGTTTTCCTGATCATTTCACTGTTCAAAACACTGAAATAATCAGGATATTATCCAATGTTATTTCTAGGAAATCCATAAAAAAGCATTAAATAAATATAGTCTAAATTCTATTACTGGATTCCGCAATGAAAAAGAGGCACGGCTCCTTGATTTTTGATGGTTCTCCTAGAAAAGCAAGTGTGTGGATACATGTTACAACCAAATATACAGAACATGCAGATAAAACTAATCCAGAGTTAACTGAGAAGAGACTAGATAAAGACAACCGCGAAACGGAAGTTCTTGAGCGTGATATTTACTCTACATTACAGTCAATGCTTTTTTATGACTTTTGCCGAAGTCGATATGCGTAAAACCGGATGTACGAAATGGAATTATCTACAAATTTACCAGATCTGTATCTAATGACAACTGTACATATCTAGACCTTATGTTGACAACAATACGTGGATTTAAGTTGTTATGGAGGTTATTAGATTAAAAAGAAAAACAAATTACTCGGATTTCGTTTCTGCCAGCCGAAAGACAAAATGGCTACATTGATCACAACCGTTCTCCACATTGAAGAGCTACGTGTTGGTATGTGTATACCAAATCATTCAATGTGAACAAGATAGCATACACTAAATTTTGGGTTCTATTTAGATTGGTTCACAGATGGTCATTGTCCAAGGATTTTATTTAATAATATTTATGTGTATTACTACTATCTAAAGATGCATTGTCACCGTATGCAACATTCCGTATATTGATATTTGTGAGAAAAAAAATGGGTAGCTTTGACAGCGTTACGAACGGTATAAAACCTATATCTCGAGTACACAGTTTTGACGCACCTAAGAAGTAATTGTGGTCTTTTTTAATTAAACATAAACAAAAAAAAAACATTGTTTGGAAAAACTAAGTCATTTATTCATAGTCATATATTGTTTTCATGTGGCTGAAATGAAAAATCACTAGTGTGCATGTCTGTATAATTCAGTGAGGCTGATTTGAGAGTACAATGAAATGACGCATCTGATTGGTTTTTCATTTGATCATTGTAGTATGTAAAAAAAAAAATGAACTTTGTGTCAGAATAATGTGCAAGGGAATTTTGGTTGCACAGCTTTTTTTTTATTTCATTGCTTCACAGAAAATATGCCAGATGAGAAAAAGTACTTATTGAAAAGGAGGTTTGGGGGGGGGGGGGGGGGGGGGGGGGGGGGGGGGGGGGGGGGGGGGGGGGGTGGTGTTATAAAGTGCACCAAATAATAGCCCTGCATCAATAACTCGCCACATTTTTACTTTCTAATGCTAAAAGGGATGTTGACAAACAAAACTTGTAAGAATGATGTCACACGGAATCCATTTTATAAAAAGCGAGGTCAAAACAAAAAAGGCGTCGGAATAGTGGTGCGTTGGAAAAGAGTACCGTACGATAGGCCTATTTAGAATTATAAAACTTATATCTCTATCTGTATGAGCCGTCTTAATATCTTAGTAATCAGGCTCGGATAGAAATTGCCTTGGTTGGGTAAATGTTTGTGGTGATAGCGATTAATGTGAATTTAAGTCACATTTTATAGTGCATATTATAGTAAAATCAATACACTAGTATCAAATCAAACAAGATCGCAACAAGGAAAAAAAACTATCATTTATTTTACGGTCGGCTTTTAAAAGCGCGCTCCCCCCCCCCCCCCCCCCCCCCCTTTCTCTCTTTTACAGACTATAAGATAACATAAATATATGTATTTGAATCTAAAGGAATCATATTAAAAAAACAACAACAGATGGATAATAATAGATATGTCAATGTAAATAAAATTAAAATATAACCTATAATGCTAAGCTAAAAATAAAATTTTGTAATACTCCATTACTGTATTGGGCCAAGAAAATATATTAACGTTATCAGTTAGATCTAGTTCCATTTCATATTTATACTTTTTCATTTTATTTTTTTTTAATGAGATTTAATATAAAAAGTACACAAGCTGGGTCAGAAGTCGTAGTGCCATAAAATCCGTATTAATGGCACTAGAAGTCACATAGAAAAAATATCCTCACTGATCTATAATCTATAAATTGGACTAGAGGGCTGTGAGTTTGTAGCCCCGGCTACTGACCATGGTTTTGTGTGCGAGAAATTCTCACGGAAAATGAGAGTCTAGTACTGGTCCTTCCCCAAAACCATGGTTAGGTTATCTGTTTATCTGTTTGCCTGATACAATAATCTCCAATCAGAGTTGTCACTCATTAAAGCATCTCGGCTCAATGACAAAAGGGTCGTGGGTCAAGAATCTTGTCAAAATAAAAAAAAATAATGTACATTAAAATTGATTTTAGGGGGGAAAACACATACAAATGAAGAAAAAAAATACCCTTATGCAAAAATTTCGACCCCAAGCAATAAAATCTTTTACCTTAAGGCTTAGATTTCAATATATAACATTATATATTTTAATTTTATATCTAACTTTAAAAAAGCTATCATTTTTACCAGATACCCCTCAGAATGCATCTCCGTCATCCTAGAGACATTTTTATTTCCGGGGGAGCATGTCCCCGGACCCCCACCCCCACTTCCACTACCACTCACATCACATTAATATTTTGAGCACCCCCAGTTGAAAATTTCTGCATCCCGGCCTGGTAACATTTACGAATGAATGAAGACGCATGTTGCAGAATATGTTACATGAGTAGGTACAGCAAGCATCTGCTGTGTGGATACAGTATTCTATATTAAACCGATATTTTTCCCCCGTGCAAGTTGGCCTACACTTGCCGAGTTTATTTGTCATAAAGCAAAGACTTTACCAACATTTAAGAGGGAAAGTAGAAAAAAAGACACTTCGTTATTATTATTTCTACCGGTCATTTATGAACGAGCTACTATTATAAACCTTTATCAAACTGTTCAAACCAATATGCGTCAGTCGCAACAAATGGTTGAATAGCGGGTGAACATTTTTAATGGTTCATTTCAACTTGTACAGAATCTCTCGTCGGTTCCTGTGTTGTACAAGTACTTTGTGTCTCCGAATTAAGGTCATGAAAATTCCATGCCGTCAACGAGGTTCGAACCCCACCCCCATCCCCACCAAATTGAAAATTTCTGGATCCGGGCTTGGTGGAGAATCGAATGCTTGGAAAATGGATAGTAAAGTTGTGGGAATGGCGTCACACGTGACTAAACATTGTAATACAACACCTAATGACAACTGCTAGATTGTACATTATCCGCCCATTTTTGAAACCACCATGAAATCAATCATATGACTTCAGAATTGGATGCAATCAATATGTAATTTGATTATACAATCCATAGACTTTATCAGTCATATACTTATAAACATTCAGGAAAACCTTCAGAGTTCGTGAGCATATGTTTGCTATCAGGAAATGCACTAATAATTCTTTTACATTATATATCTAGACACTAATTTTCAACTGACTTTTTTCTTTCACTTAAACTTCCTCCATATATAACTTGACTTGAAATGGCAGGGAATTTTCTTTCTCCCGTAGGTTTCAAATCAATAGATATGGCTAACGTATACAGGTATAGAAGTCATTATAGTATTAAGGGTTTTTATCGAACTCTCCATTGACAGGCATATTTACATAGAAATCAATTTTATCTTTGACAATAACGCCTATTTAAGCCCAGTGTTTACGATATGTGCAGTGAATGAGCTAAAAACTGTTTTGAAACGTTAAAGCATATTAGCGAATCGACGAAATTCACGCATGCGCAATGCCGCGTTGCTATATACGCCAATTCGTCTATGCAGTTCAAATCTGGGACAGACCGTATCGGTTCTTTTAACGGATAAGTATTCAGCTGACACGGGGTATGTTATCTTCTGTTAAATTTTTATCTTAAAAATCTGAGTAATAATAGATGATCAAAATCTAAAGTCAGGTGTATTATAATTTAAACTTCTAAACGGCAATATATTATTGGACCTTGAAATATCTTTAATTAGGTTATAAATCACTTCTAGGACGTTGTGCAGTATAGGAAGTCGCTTTATTTTCTATTGATATCAGTACATGGGTGTTAACAGTCTGTATACAGATTAACCATTCCGGTTCAATAACTACTTTTACATGAACGCACAGGTGCTCAAATATAAATCAGTTAAATAAACAATTAATTATAATGAAACCTGTACGTGTACTGTTACTTCACACGACAGTTATAATATAATATATCCGTACTTAGTTTGTTCTTAAAAAGTCAAATGTACACTTAAAATAGTCATATATTTTGCTGACAAGGTGAGCAGACGAAATCTTCATTTATGACCGTGAATTGAAAGTCCAATCAAACACAGCAAAAGTAAAGTAACTTGGCCAGCATATGAAAAATCTAAAAATAATTTATTTATCAACTCAACATTTTAAATATATTTATCTATAAGATACAGTATTAGATTAAAGAAAAGACATATTGCCTGCAATTTAAGGCGTGCTTTAACAAAACAGATCCCAACTCAAACCCAGAATCACGGTCATACCGGGTGAAATTAGATGGACAATTACAGCTAGAATATAAGAAGGATATGATTAGGCGTTCCCATCAACTTTAAGTCAGGTCTCTCTGTCTGTCAGTCTGTCTTTCTGTCTGCCAGTCTCTCTGTCTGTCCGTCTAATTAAGTGACAGTTGCATTAATCGTGTTGAAATATTCGTAACATTTAATGATCTAAAGAAAATAACAACTTAGTATCCGAGATCTTTGACATGCCTTAATTGGCATACGAGATGTTAATGTATACACTGAAAACATGGCTCGGTCCATAAATTGACACCCGTTTACTCATATTTATGTCTATATGAGAAATATTCATTGTTGTTTGATTTGTCGAACCTGTAGTTCTTAAATCCTGTCTTTCTTTCGTCCATTCTTGCACAACCATTCTTGCTAAACAGCGTATCAAATCAGAAAATACTGCCTTATAAAACACGGTACTTGCAATTTGTTATGACTCTAAGCAAATTGTTTTGATTTCGCTGCCCGTCAGGTGTCTGTGTTACACCCAAATATTGATATATCTACCTGTCTTTTGGACTACGTAAGTCTGTATGTCCCGGCACGACCTGCCCGGGGGTCCAATCCGGAACTTCTGTTAATCTTCAACACACGTCCATACCCGCCAATGGGACGTACTTTTCCTGTTCATAATGGATAAGCTTATATGTTGAGTAACACTGTATCCGAAAATATCGATCCACTTGTATTGAGAGTATTAACCCACAGCCGGATTTCATAAAACTATTTCAGTGTATTGTACAAAATCAATCAAATACCTGAATGCTACAGCATGTCCGCATTACGGAGGATAAAATAAACACCGCGACAAAACAAGCTTTGGTCGTGTATTGACTACAAATGTAAACTACTCTACACTACTTATTTATTATTTTCCGTTGTCATTTGATATCGCTTTAATTTTCGTAATCACAATTTCGTGGGGACATGTGTTCGTGGATACATGATAACAATAATATATATGATTAATTTACGTGGGGGGTTATATTTGTGGATAATCAATGACGATTTGTCCAGAGCCGGATCGATCCAAGAGTGAGTTCGGGGGACAGTATTTAAAAATAGGCAGTGACGATGCAAGCGGCTTGCCGCTTTGCCAGGGCCGTTAAAGGATGTAGTTCCGGTTGGACTAGGGATCCTGGGGAATTCCCGTGCGATTTGTTAAATTTAAACCTGTAAAATAGTGCATTCTTGTGATTTTTTGGGGGGTTGTATGTCTACATTTATGTATGGTCGGGGAATTTTAGAGGGGACGCGCGCCAGATGCCCCCACCTTGAATCCGCCACTGTTGTCCCCCCTCGAACATTAATGATTCTAGAAAATAGTGCAGGTACCGGTAAATGTAATAATTAAAGCACGCAAATGCATGATTTGAACTCTTCAAAAAGATGATATTTCCAATACATTACATGACCGATATACTTTAATTATTCCTTATTGAGGTAATCCATCAATCATTAAGTTGTGATCAAGTTATCGTGGGTTTTTATAGTGAAAGCAAGACCCTATAGACTTTATAGGCAAACGTGACAAATCAGTGAATGCTTGCATCTGCAATGAAGTCTTTTTAAGTATTATATACTGTTTTGCTCAAAGTCTATAAAGGCTTGCATTTACTATAAAACTCCCACGATCATTTGATGGATCGTGTTTACAAAACATAAATATTCCGTTATTTGTCTGGTTTTAGTAGTGATACCTCACAATCCATTTCATATTTAATTGATTATACAATAAGATCCAAGAGAATCACGAATGTTAGATCTGATAGATCATATATTGATCTCTGACAGTTTGACATAACAACTAGGAATTCATTTGGTTTACTTTTTACGTCGCTTGCAAAATTTTACACAAAGTCTCTCTCAACCTGTCCTTGGTTCGACTAGTACACAATCTTACCCGGTCGTGCTCGAACACAGAAGCGGGGTCCCAAATTCAAGTTACTCTGCAGGCGGACTACGGTGTCTTTATCTAGATCGCGATCGCTTCTTATAAAAAAAAACCTCATTTTAATTACATCAATAATATAGAGAAGTTCCTCTCTCTACGATCCGACCTGCGCATATCACCTCTAATTGATTGATTAATCTTAACCTGAAAATTAATCATTTATTTGTCAAAATGCCCACCGCACTAGCATCTGGATTTATAAACACAGATACTCGACAAAACACAGATACCCGACAAAGGCTACAGGAGATTTTCAAAGATACTGGCCAATTACATATCAACATGCTCAAGCATTACGTTATTTTTTTTAACCCAACCAACAATCCAATAAGACCTCTCGTACAATGCTTAATAGCTTATATCATGAATGACGTATTGAACAATGCACTTAAAGCTGTGGATTATGATTTTTGGGCAAAGGCTTATCAGTAAAAGCATCAGCATACCAGACGTATATAGTCTATTAGTACTATGCTCGCAATTTTAATGCAGCTGTATGTTGGAGGAACAAGTCAAGTCAGGATTTATGAAAGACTATTTTGAAATGAGTGGCACCATTTCATATTTAATTTGTAAATAAGCGCAAGTTTACCTGGATATTAAGATATTGCACATAGCGGGTGTTTGATAGTATGTGATAGTGGCTTTAAGAAACGTTAACATGACGTCAATGGAACCGGATATGCATTTTAAGATGGTGGAGACATTTAACACAAAGTAGGTAACGATCTAGGTCTGTTATTGATTATTAGTGTTTGAAATTATATTTTGTCCAATGAGATCATTCCATTTTTCAAATTTTTGTCTCCATTTAATTCATTTAATCGGCATAAACTTGTCACTAAACACTATTCCGTTAAATCAGCTGATCAGTTTAAACCAGCTTCAAGCACATTCAGTGCGCATGTGCGGCAAGGTGTGTCGAGAGGCGGAGCTTTATGTGTTGAACAATATCACGCATGTGTAACGTAATACAGGGATTTTTGATGGGGACACTTGAAAATCGTTATGAAGGAAAAGCACAACAACCATAGTGAACCAGTCCGCTCACAGAGCCGGGCAATTAAACCCTTATTAAACAAGATACCATAGTGAACAATTAAGCAATCTGATTTATCCAAAATAACAAAAGAACTCTACCCTTCTACTTTGTTTAGTTTGGACATATTTTATTGCCGTATATAATGATGATACAACATTGAAGATTTCAGAAAATAAGCAAAAGGGTCTGACCAAAAGTTCTAACAACATTAGTATCGGCCATCTCTTTAAAAGTATTTGTATAATTTCAATGTCTACATATGCTTAATAGAATAAAAAATAAAAAATAAATGAAAAAGAAGAGATGTGTAATGATATGAATGAAGAGATTAAAAAAATTCTAATTGAAAAATATAAATAAAAATGAGAAGAGAAGAAAAGTAAGCTAACAAACAAAGGTTAAAAAAAAAATAATGTCCAATTGTAAAACTCAAAATAACACATATATATATGTGCAGATATATGAACCTTTCTAAACAGTATGATAATATATCTTTCACCACTTTTTTGCCGAAGAGATCAATGTCGGGGTCTGTTTTAATGCTAATTTTTTCAGCCTCCCCGACGTAGTTTTACGTACACAGCTAGAGCAACTCATTGACCTTTGACATATCTTGTTAATGTCCGGGGGTGGAAAAAAATACACAGCTAGAGCGACGCATTGACCTTTGACATAACATGTTACATGTCACGTGATGTGATTCACGCCGGGATTGGGCGGAGTCACAAAAATCAATACTATATTTGGAATGTGAGACTGCGTTAAGTTGCAAAACATAATTTCAAACACTAAGTAGGTTAGTGTTATTTAGTAAGCATTAATTCCATTAAATCGGTCGCGCGGCTGCGCCGCGCCAGACCGATTTAATTTCATTAATGCTTACTAAAAAACACTAACCTATACTTAGTGTTTGAAATTATATTTTGTCCAATGAGATCATTCCATTTTTCAAATTTTTGTCTCCATTTAATTCATTTAATCGGCATAAACTTGTCACTAAACACTATTCCGTTAAATCAGCTGATCAGTTTAAACCAGCTTCAAGCACATTCAGTGCGCATGTGCGACAAGGTGTGTCGAGAGGCGGAGCTTTATGTGTTGAACAATATCACGCATGTGTAACGTGTTACAGGGATTTTTGATGGGGACAATTGAAAATCGTTATGAAGGAAAAGCACAACAACCATAGTGAACCAGTCCGCTCACAGAGCCGGGCAATTAAACCCTTATTAAACAAGATACCATAGTGAACAATTAAGCAATCTGATTTATCCAAAATAACAAAAGAACTCTACCCTTCTACTTTGTTTAGTTTGGACATATTTTATTGCCGTATATAATGATGATACAACATTGAAGATTTCAGAAAATAAGCAAAAGGGTCTGACCAAAAGTTCTAACAACATTAGTATCGGCCATCTCTTTAAAAGTATTTGTATAATTTCAATGTCTACATATGCTTACATAGAATAGGCAAAGTAAAACTAATTACTAGACAAAGCAATTAAGTAAATATCTGATTAAATCTAAAAAAAAAACACAACAGTACTAGTGTTATAAATGAAAAAAAAAAGATACATTTTACGAGATGAGATGTGTAATGATATGAATGAAGAGATTAAAAAAATTCTAATTGAAAAATATAAATAAACAATGAGAAGAGAAGAAAAGTAAGCTAACAAACAAAGGTTACTAAAACGGAAAAAAAAAAAAAAATGTCCAATTGTAAAACTCAAAATAACACATATATATATGTGCAGATATATGAACCTTTCTAAACAGTATGATAATATATCTTTCACCACTTTTTTGCCGAAGAGATCAATGTCGGGGTCTGTTTTAATGCTAATTTTTTCAGCCTCCCCGAGCGTAGTTTTACGTACACAGCTAGAGCAACTCATTGACCTTTGACATATCTTGTTACATGTCACGCCGGGAACAGGTGGATAGGGCGGAGTCTCAAAAATCAATACACAGCTAGAGCGACGCATTGACCTTTGACATAACATGTTACATGTCACGTGATGTGATTCACGCCGGGATTGGGCGGAGTCACAAAAATCAATACTATATTTGGAATGTGAGACTGCGTTAAGTTGCAAAACATAATTTCAAACACTAAGTAGGTTAGTGTTATTTAGTAAGCATTAATTCCATTAAATCGGTCGCGCGGCTGCGCCGCGCCAGACCGATTTAATTTCATTAATGCTTACTAAAAAACACTAACCTATACTAAATAGATTGCAATTAAATGTGAAGGTAAAAATAAAGAGACTGTACGCACACACAAACGTACCTAAGGTTTGAGTTAAACGGTCCATTTTGATTTCATATGAATTCAAAGTATAGATAAAAATTAATGAATTGCAGAACTGCGCAGAGTGGTCAACGAAAGCAATGCTTAGATAATTGCTAGTATTTGGCATGTTTTTGTTGTTATTGGTTTTAAATAATTCATAAAGTACCGGTATGGTGTTCAGGGAGCGCCAACCGTTGTCTACAGGAGTGAGTTAAAGATTTAATCACGTGTCATACATATATGTCATACACTTAGTCATACATATGAATAGATAAAACGCGGTGTGTGTGTGTGTGTGTGTGTGTGTGTGTGTGTGTGCTCTTATCATTGATACATTTACGTACATTGACGATATGACAAAACCCAGCGCAAAGACCGAATAACCAAACAGAGATCCGCAACTCCGATATAGGTAAAGAGCAAGTAAAGTGAAGCTCTCGTTAAGTTACATGTCCGATCATGTGATCGCGAGATAACATGAGATGTATAAAATTGCTAATACCATTTATAAACACACGAATACTGAGTTTTCTCTTCAATTTGTTGCCGATTAAACCAGATATGTATGTCTCTCATTAGATCGCATATATGCTGAAATTTAAGCGACTCATCTGTTTTCTTCGTCACGAGAAAACAAAACGTTAGGTCGGATTGTTTTATATCTCTGATGAATAGGTCTTTACCAAGTGCAGTACGGATTCCAAAATTGTATCATCATCTTTAGTTTGTTTTTGTTTTTTATTTTCAGAGCCGAGATGACGAAAACCATCACTGTGTTTGGGGCTACGGGGCATCAAGGTGGCGCCATTGCAAAAGCACTAGCACGTGACAAAGAAAACTTCGAGGTGCGCGGGATTACACGAGATGTGCAACAGGAAGTGAAAGTTGATGACCTAAAGAAAAATGGAGTTGCCGTCATTCAGTGTAATTTGGACGACGTTAACAGTATAAGAATGGCTCTAAATGGTGCCGACGGGTGTTTTGTTGTGACATACACAGACTTCTCTGAGCCCGACTGTATTCAGAAGGAAAAACAAAGAGGACAAAATATCGCTGACGCATGCGTATTGGCCGGTGTTCCCCATGTTATTTATAGCACACAACTCCATACCACACGTGTAAAAGGTATAGAGGTGCGCCATCTGGTGGCTAAGGCGGAAGTGGAGGAATATTTTAAATCTAAGGGACTGCCAATGACATCATTTTTAGTTCCATGTTATTATGAAAACTTTTTTGATTACTTGAAACCACGGAGAGTGCAAGGAAATAACTTTGTTTTGGGTAAGATATACGTTCTTAATAGCCTGTATTTGACTGATTTCGTGGTGCAGATACCGATATTGATACTGTAAATGTCAGTACATGTATAATGCCGGCAGAACACCAACTAATCTTAACAAACTTCAATGTAATACTACACCATTAATTAGTATAAGCGTAAAAATCAAATGAATTAAAAAAATACACAACGTTGTATGTTAGAAATAACATCGAGATGAAATGTCATGTATTAGTACAGAAGCTGAAAATTAAAGTGAACCGGACATATAATAATTGCTATCGATTCATTCAGGCGCCATCCGTTGTGGTCTGTTTTTTACATAGTCGACATATGTGTGTGTGTGTGTGTGTGTTCGTTTCTTCCTCATTAAAGGAACTGCTCTGAGTCTCCTGTATAAATGTTTTCGTTGACATTAAATGTCGATGAATCTCTATTGTAGACAATTAACCACGGAATAATTTTCTAGGAAAGTTTTTTATTATTTCTTCTCATGTTCTTATAGTATATGTTAAACTCTGGATATGCAGTTTGTTGTTCGATTACGCAAACACCTTCATGGGGTCCGTTTCATTAAACTACGTACGAAAAGAAACGTCTACGTAAAAATAGTTCCTGAATATACAGATGTAAAATAGATTTTTATGTGTATTATTTCTGAAAAAAAGGTGAAGCATTTGTAAAATGCAATGTAATTGGTCGCATTTCTCCATTTTTTTATTTGCAAATTGTTGACTTGAGGAAATCTCGAGTTAAGAAGGACATGTATTCTACAATAAGAGTCTAGCTCAAACAAGGAAACAATCAGAGCGGTTATTAAATGATGGTGCCCAGATGGCGTTGTGGTAAACGTATTAGCTTTTCAACAGTGCATAACGCCTCGATTCCATATCGGTCGGACGTTGTATATAAATGGCTATTTTAATTGGCTGCCCAATATGACACGTGTGTTTTCTCCAGACAATTCGGTTTCTTTTCACACCAAGGTTCACACGAACGTCACCAAAAGTGCCAATGAGAAGACTTGCTTTGTATTTTATCGTTGTAAAATAAATATATTTTTATACTTTATCAAATGAGGAAGTTATACATATATTACCTGACATCTATTATAATTTTCAATGGCCCGTGTAATTATAATAATAATACCCATTAGATTAAACCCTCGAAACTTTATCCGCTTCAGTAGTGGCCATTTTCTGTAACATGAATGTTCGCGAAATTGCCTTTATAGGCCACAAAATATAGGGAATGCTATACATGCTGTAACACTTTCCTTAATGCTTTATGTTCTCTTAACAGAAATTCCAATGGGCGAGACTCCCCTAGACCTGGTCAGTGTGGAGGACATTGGAGAAGTGGCCCGCACAGTCTTCTTGGACAAGTGCAACTTCCTGGACAAGACCCTCAGTCTGAGCGGCTCCAAACTGACCATAAAGGAGATCGCCGCGGAACTTACCCGCCACCTGCACCCTCTGTGTATCAGGGATAGGCCTGTGAGTCCATCCTTAATTTTACCTAGCACAATCGTGAGACTTCGCCTATCTCCGGAATTTTCCGTATGAGTTAATGCTTCATTGGAACTACTTTAAAAACCAATATGCATGCTTTTCTTTACTTTTAGATTTCACAATCAAAGTTGTTGGCCATGTGAGTTAACTAAATTTCTCGTACTCAATAAGAAAAGTCTTAATTATATGATAAAATAGGCGAAGTAACACAATTATTGAATTATCAAAAATGTGTAAAAACAACAACAAATAAATGTCTGCGTGAATTGCCATGTTATAATGGTATCAAAATCGATGCATTTGCTTTGAACATTTTTAAATTAACAACCACAAAAAATAAAATAAATAAAACGTCAGGTATTTAATTCATTTATGTTTCGATATAAAACGAAAACTGTTATGGCCGACCAATGTTCAATGTAGTGTTTATTGTCTGTATATGTATTTCACTTCGTATGACAAAGAATGGAGAAATTTGAGTGCATGCTCTTGTTTGTATGTTACATAAAAGTACTTTCATCAGAAGTTAGATATTGTTAATTTAAAGGAAAAACACATTGAGATGTTACGAAAACATGTGCCGCTGTACATGTAACTAAGTTTGTATATACGCTTGTTTGTTAAACCAGGTCACCGTCCATGAGTACAAGAATTACCAGAAACCCTGGTCGGTCGATTTCGGTAACATGTTCGAGTTCTTCGTCCGCAAGGATCAGCGGTACCAGCTGGAGCACACCAAGGAGATCTACCCCGGGGTCCAGACATTCAGGGATTGGGTCCAGACACATGCCCGGGAGCTGGGGACGGCCTTCGCTCAGTTACCGGTTCAGGAACGCCCGGGTGGCGTTAAATAGATACAGGATGTGAAGAGATTACTTCTCTTAAAATATAATAGCTCATCAAAGGGGAGACAACTATTTTCTAAAAGCGGATGCGCTGTGATAATTTACTCTGAATGTATTTGGACATGATCTTATTCAAAAGAGCCTGTGCGGAATGTCGATATAGCTAATGGGGAACAGGCAGAAGGAGACAACTTTCCAGCAATAAACGTGGAAACCTTTCATAAATTTGTACATGAGTTTTTTTATCTGGAAAAAGTAGATAAAACAACATTTGGATTTAAGTGAACGCAAATAACATTAATTCAGTATACATGTAAATGAACGTGAATGAATACACATCGGTATAATAATTGTTTTTTTTTTCTGCGAATACTTCCAATGTGATAATTCTCAATTTGGGACAATTATTATAAAATATTACGAGTGATTTTCTGTGAAAACACATGTATATTTCCCATTGCCTGTTTTACTACTGCCATACTCATAAATTTAATATGGCTGCCATTATAGACATTGAACCTAAATCGGAAGCTCTCGTCATTTACCGTTTTTGATCGAGAATTGCCGAGTAGATACGATTGATTTTAACCAACTCGATCCCATTGTAGATTGTTCGTAAGTTATCATCAGATTTATGTATTTTACCAATGCCATTTATTTCTTTCATTCCATAGACGTAACTGTAGATTATTCTTAAACCTGTGTCTTTGTTTATGTTTTGCAAATAAAATGCATGTTACATGTACGTTACGTGAATGTTTGGGAACATTTTTATACATGCCGTACAATATGCTCATTTCTTTAATATTTCATGTTTCAGGCTCTCTGTATCATAAGTACATATACTATTTTGTGTAATGTTGTTGTGTTTTTTGCTAAATAAATGAGCTTATTGTATATCAAAGAAATACATGTATTGCCAAATTATATGTTTCACCAGATCCCGACAAAACCTTGACTGCCCGTTCATTCATTCCAAGTGACATGGAACTATCTTATCAAAGTGAGAAAAGAAAAGAAACAGAAAAAAACCTGTTTTTACTTTTTGTGGAATTTTAATTTTGTCTATCAGAGCACGAAGATCGATATACAGTAGCTATCAACGGTGTAGTCTGGTTTCCGGCGTACTATCCTACGTAATAGGACGGTAACATAGTGACAGGGGCAGGTAATCCAATATATCAACGGTGTTTACCAACTTGTATCTCATTCTCGATCACGTACTCGTTTAAGAGGTACAGAAAAATCCGCCAGTCTTACATAGCGCTAAGTACCGTTATTACTTAAGTACTTGAGAACATATTTCTTCAGGAGATGAGACAGTATACCAAACCGTTTCTCATGGCAACGCGAATTTTCACGAATGTTTCTTTGATGTGTTAAAATGTCATATCCCCAATTCAATATTGTACACGTACTGTTGGAACCATATTAAAAAAAATGTTAAAACAAGATGACTACCTATTTATGCTAATCATTAATTGGACGTATTTCTAAAATGTCTCACTGAATCTGAATGCACTAACAAAATTGCAGAGTTCGAGAAATTATGGTCTCAAGAATTCGATAAATATTTTCATTTAAATTAAATATGTTCCGTAATTAAATCTCAGAATGTTGTCATAAAAGTTGTTATAACTTATATGTAGTTATGTACTACGCTTATGTGTAGACAACTTTCTCTCTCTGACTTATTATTATGTAAAAAAAATATGCGCTGAATAAGAAAAAAAAATCGAAACATTGCGATAATAAACTGTAACATACGCCCTAAAAAGTGAACCACAAAACATATTTTATTAAATAAAACGTTCCTAGTTCGTCCATTTTCATATTTAAAATCATTATTAGCCTATTTAATATCCCCCGTAACTTTTACTCAGTTTCACTCGCTATGTCTATTTAAAAACATTGGTTTCATATATGATTTATTTTACCCTTTCCCTCATAGAGGAAACCATGAAAAGACCTATGCGAACAGCATAAAACCAGATCAGCCTGCGAGTAACTCGCAGGCTGATCAGGTTTTATGCTGTTCGCTGCTTCTCAGTGGTCTGGAAATGAGGATTGTGTATTAAATTTGGTAAGGTTTACTGTGGTTTTCTTTATGTGGTACCTATTGAGTGCGTCAAAATGAGTCTATATGAGGGAAAGGGTTAAATTTACTCAAATATAAGGACACGGTAAGTCGTTTTACCTTTACCAGGTCTTACAAGACAATTTTATAGTTTAACGAAAATGGCTCAATCTACTCACTAATTCAAAAAAATAATACACAGTCTGTGACCCGCATTCTGTGAGTTTTAAATATCAACATATATTATCCTAAAAATAAAAAAAGAAGAAACATGGATTTTTTTAAAGTGAAATTATGAATCCGAGGAATGTAATGTTAGGCAAAATCCGGAGAAAAAAATAAAGACATCTGTGACTTATATTTGTTTACCTAGTACACATGTTTAAAAGTGCATCCGGGAAATCTAAAAGTTTACATTTCTTAAAAATAGACACTTTTAGTCGCACATATTTGTAAAACGACACATAGAATTAGGAAAGATAATATACGCAAATAAAGTATAATATCTAAAGCTTAATGAGAATTAAAAAAAATGGTCTGAATAAGATTAATGCATTTGTGAAGCATTTTACAAGATCCGGAAAATACAGAATTTTTCAACATTTTTTTTTCTTCAAAAAAAATAGTCACATTTTAGTCGCGTATATTTGTAAAACTCATATAACTTTAGGAATGATTATAGACACAAGGAAAGGTAAATCTCTTATATTCAAGAAGAAATAAAAAAAAAAGCGTTGGTCGGAGTAAAAATAATGCATAAATTTGTGAAAAAGGAAATTATGAAAATTTCCCGCGCTTTTGCCACGGATCATTCGCGGAATAAATCTGCCTAACGCTGACTTCGGTTTTGGATCGCACTGAAGACTTTTCTCTCTCAGTATTTTCGAGGTGCATTGCATAATGTGTAAGTTATACCAGGGTATCTTTAAATACAGGGTCACGAAACTGCAGCGTAAGCGCGCAAGATTATCGATTAATTTTGTCGCGATACAGGTAACCGCCGCCCAATTCTTGCACCATTCGGTCCCTGTCAAATCAGCCCATACTAAGCACGACCCATTCCCATGGGCCGATTGTTGTGTGTTTGTGTGTGTGTGTGTATTCCAAGTTTCGACCAAATACTCGCTTTTCTATATAGTTTATTTATAAGATATTTTCATTTCTCATTTTTTTATGAAGTATCAAATGTATTGAAAAAAGTAATAATATTTGTTTTCTGCCGTGTAAAATTTTATTTGGCCACTTAGATATATCAAATGGGTTCGAATCCAAGTAGGGTCATTCGGATTTTTCATGTGAGGAAGCCTTCCAGCTGGCTTGCGTAGGGAGGTGGTTCTACCCGGCTACCTCTGTGCATTCGGGGACTTCCTCCAACTGTAATTAGCTGGACGTCGATATATGACTGAAATACTGTCGAAGCGACGGTAAACTCAAATAGTCAAGTCCAGTCAGATATATCAATGTAAAAGTTATAATGCTATTCAGAAAAATATTTTGCAGTAAGTGTTTTTTTTTTAATATTTATAAATGGAAAAATCTTAAAAGGAATAAAACTATTCAGTTTCACTTACATCATGACCTATTTCGTGAATATGAAATTGCCGGTTTTCGTATTCAAAAATACCACTGCTATTACTCGGATGCTTCCATTCGAAATTAGACCGCGAGAATGCTAATTTATATACGTTGATGATATTTTAGTTAACATAAACACAAGAAAAATGCACAAACATATCATTAGTGTAATTGCTTACTAATAACAGGTTTTACGAAATATACGTCACTTCCGACAAATTAAAGCATATTCTGACGATCCTCGGCAAAATTAAAATATTTTTTGACTATACAAGTCAAATATTGCAGATACGTTTAAAAAAAATCGCATGGCTAGTCCTTTTAAGTATATAATTAAAAATAAACCATATTTTGACATCTAAAAAATTCGGGACAGTTTCCAAACTTGAATAGATATTCTAGAGATTTTATTCAGCAGTCTTCCTTGATATGCAGACAAGTGCTGAAATTGATATATCATCAATGAATTTACATTCATCATAAGTAGTTTTGTCATCAGTTTACTGGGGGGCCTTTGTCGGTATACCACTGAGGCTGCGTAACAGGGATTTATGACCCATCTATATATGGCATCACGCTGTGTCTGGTTTTAACCCTTTCCCTCATATAGACTCATTTTGACGCACTCAATAGGTACCACATAAAGCCTGATCTGCAGAAAACCACAGTTAAACCTTACCAAATTTAATTATAAAATCCTCATTTCCAGAACACTGAGGAGCAGCGAACAGCATAAAACCTGATCAGCCTGCGAGTTACTCGCAGGCTGATCTGGTTTTATGCTGTTCGCATAGGTCTTTTCATGGTGTCCTCTATGAGGGAAAGAGTTAAGATGGATATCTTTCAAGGATTTATAACCCTGTGTTATAACTTTTCCTTGTAGCCCCCCTTTTTTAAGCTAATAAATATTTTAGTCGGGGTCGATTTATTACTATGTAAAGAGGTCTGATCCATGTTTTATAATTACTGAATCCCAAATCAACAATATTCGATAACAACTTTTAAAATATGTACGAATGATAATAAAATCAAATTTTCTGATGTTGTTTTTAGGATGTAATAGGGTTGATTATTCTGTTATGTTCTGAATTTTGTCGTTATTTTGCCCAATTTTAGATTTAATAATAGTGTCATATTTTCATACTTACCCTATGAAACACTTCTTGTTTTATTATCAGAGGTTTCAGTTTATGACAAAAAGTATTTTGAGATAAATTAGAGTGTATTTTATTTATACGGTAGGAATTTCACTTTAAGCATTTTTGAAAACTTATTTAACACTTTAAGCATTTTTGAAAAAATTGAGACGTTGGTATCTAAATACTTATACAGAATATCATTTTGTTGTTTCATAGCACTTTGCTTCACAGACTATGAGACATGCTTTTATCGTCGGAATAGTCCTCGCACTCTCTTTGGGAAAAAATGAGGATAGATTCCAGGACTAAATCTTCATGGGGAAAAAATGAGGATAGATTCCAGGACTAAATCTTCATGGGGAAAAAATGAGGATAGATTCCAGGACTAAATCTTCATGGGGAAAAAATGAGGATAGATTCTAGGACTAAATCTTCATGGGGAAAAAATGAGGATAGATTCCAGAACTAAATCTTCATGGGGAAAAAATGAGGATAGATTCCAGAACTAAATCTTCATGGGGAAAAAATGAGGATAGATTCCAGAACTAAATCATAATGGGGGAAAAATGAGGATAGATTCCAGACTAAATCTTCATGGGGAAAAATGAGGATAGATTCCAGAACTAAATCATCATGGGGTAAAAATAAGGATATATTCCAGAACTAAATCTTCATGTGGAAATAATGAGGATAGATTCCAGAACTAAATCTTCATGGGGAAAAAATGAGGATAGATTCCAGAACTAAATCTTCATGGGGAAAAAATGAGGATAGATTCCAGAACTAAATCTTCATGGGGAAAAAATGAGGATAGATTCCAGGACTAAATCATCATGGGGAAAAATGAGGATAGATTCCAGGACTAAATCTTCATGGGGAAAAAATGAGGAAAGATTCCAGAACTAAATCTTCATGGGGGAAAAATGAGGATAGATTCCAGAACTAAATCCTCATGGGGTAAAATGAGGATAGATTCCAGAACTAAATCCTCATGGGGTAAAAATAAGGATAGACTCCAGAACTAAATCCTCATCCCATTCTAAAGAACCCTTTTTGCGTTATGCTATATTTTAACAGTGACTGTTGAATTTTAAGTTAAAAAGACTTTCTCTCTTTATATAAACCATGCATTTCTCATATCAAAAACTGGTCTTGGTCGCCGTGTGATCAGAGTTTCTGCCCTAAGTTCCGGAGATTGTGGGTTTGATCAACAATAGTGTCATATCAAAGTGTAAAATAAATGGTACTTGTACAGGCAAGGTATAATAATACTATTTTAAGTGACTAGGTTGTCACAACCGGGGACCAAACCCATGACCTGGTGGTGGTAAACACCACTCAATTTCCCGCCCAAATGGCTTTGTTTGGTTTAACGTTCCACCTACAGAATTTCAGTCATTATGAAATCATGCCTACTTGAGACGGATTGTGCTGCCACACTGCAGTATACCGACCCCAGTGGTCGAATGGTTAGAGCATCCACCTCTGGTGCAGGAGGTCGTGGGTTCGATCCCTGGCTGCAACATACCAAAGTTGTAAAAAATGGTACTGTTATAGCTCCCTTGCTTGGCGCTCAGTATATAAGGGTAGTTGCAGGACTGGTTGGCCTGGTATCAGGATAATGTGACATGACACATGTCTACGGTGCGATACTGCGGTGTGGCAGCACTATATATGCCTCAAGTAGACATTGTCTCCAAATGACTGAAATACTGTCGTGGGATGTTAGGATGTAGACATGTGGCATGATACCACACCCAGTCACAGTATTTTCTGACAATGGGTCAACCATTCCTGGTACTGTCATATAAAGGTATTTATGCTAAGCTTCCAATCAGGAAGCTACCAGTTTCATTTTAACAACTTAGATCAGATATGTTATGGTCGGGTTGCTCCATAGGTGGACATTCCAACCCGTCTGCCACCGAGGAAGGTCCTAAACAACATTGTCAGCAGTGGATAGAATCAATATAATATAGGAAGTAGGAGTGGTTGCGATTCACCACAAATGAAAGAGAATAAATACAAAATTCCTTTTTTGTTTATCTTTATTTCATGTTCATGTCTAAATATCTCCGTACATAAATACGAAATTAGAAAAAGATAACAAGGTGATTTACAGGAAAATGCAACAAGTTCTATGTTAAAAACATATACCTACAAAACATTTATATAAAAACAACACTAGTACATGTCACAACACAAAGTAACTGTAGAATCTGTGCATAATACTAGTGTATATGTGTATGAAACTTTTTGTGTACTCGAGTTAATTATCGCTGAGGCAGTATTTCAGTCATATAGCATCTTCCAGCAAATAACACTTGGAGGAAGAC
>CM037781.1:71150512-71200512 GCA_021229015.1 Solen grandis | reverse complement strand
AAAAAAATATTTTCTTTTTCAATAAACAGAATGATTATATATATATGCTCTTGTCATTATGATGACAAAAATGTTCCAAGAAACCTTAACTGTATATAGAAAGTGTTTTTGAATGTCTAATCATATTTAAGGCAGTTAACCTTATGTATGTCCTGGGTATCTCTTGCTATGTTGGACTGTTATGCATTGTGTATTGTAACTCAGTGAATTTTAAGAATTTCATGCAATCTTTTGACTTAGAAATTTTGGCTTCAGTTTTACATGCAACATACTCTTATGCTTGTATATTAGGAATCACTTACATGATTGACTTGAAATTTGGAATAATGATTTACCATGATAAGACCATTTTGACAGGCAAGTGTAGATAATTCTGTCAGTGAACTTATAGAATTTCTGGCCCCTTTTGAACTTAGAAATTTTCTTTCATTTAATTCAGTGAAACATTTTTATTTCAGGAGATTGATCATGTCTCTAATGTATGCCCCCCTTCAACTAGTAAGCAAACACAGATAACTTCTAGACAGTTGTCAGATGAGAGTGATGCTTCATCTGAGATAACCTATACTGCTCAACGTATTGATGGTTAGTAGGAATCCTTACCTGATTTTTTTCTGACATTAGTTGATAACTACAAAAGTGTCATTTGACCACAATGTAGTAGAGGGGGATATACTGGAATCACCATGTCGGTATGTCCAAAGATATAATTGGGCCTCCGTGGCGGAGTGGGTAAAGTCGCTAACTTAAACACTTGCTCAGTCCCTCACCAACAGGGTTGCAAACCCAGCAGGGTCGTTTGGAATTTTATGTGAGGAAGCCTTCCAGGTGGCTTGCGGTAGGTTGGTGGTTCTACCCAGACGTTTCTGTACATTCGGGGTCTTCCCTCTGTAATTAGCTGGACGTCGCTTATATGACTGAAATACTGTCTAAGTGACGGTAAAACACCAAAACAACTGTCTTCTTCTAGTGCTTATAATAGAATAAGTTATGGCAGATGTCATACAGCAAACAAAAGTTGAAAGATGCATTAGACTCCAGTAAACCCAATATCAAGCATAACAACTAAAAAAGAGATGTACATAATTTGTAAAAAAAAGAGCAATTGTTTCAATGCATCAATTCCTGTTTCCTCATAATATTATAAAAAAACTGTGTTAGAGATGTGTGAATCATTTATACATTTATACATTTCATGAATCTGGGATGTTGGTAAAGTGGTGTGCCCTGCAAGCCTTCTTGTCTTCGGACAATTTTTTTTATATGTGTGAATGTGTATGTTTGTTTTTTCAGGACGTGTAGTATGGACAAGAAGAGAAATTCAGATACTGGAGTCCAAATACATCCATCTAATGAAAAGGGGACAATATCCATCCTCAGCTTCAATACAACGTCTTGTGGAAAAAGGTTTACTACACGAAAGCAGAACAATTTTGACTGAAAGCAAAATTTCAAAACTTGATGAAAAGACACAAATAAGTTGATAATTCCTTTGACAAAAAAAAGAATGCTACATAGTTTTAATTCCAAACATTGTTTCTTGAGAAAGGACATAAGTCCAAAAACTTTGAAAAAAATGACATTGTTTTATGTCACTGTATCTTTCCCTTAGGATTTTTAGCTCACCTGAGCACTTGTGCTCAGGGGAGCTTATAGTATGGGTCATCGTTCGTCGTGCATCATCAACATTTTGCCTTGTGAACACTCTAGAGGCCACATTATTGGTCCAATCTTCGTGAAACTTGGTCAGAATGTTTATCTGCATGAACACTTGAACAGTTTCGAAACTGGGTCAAGTGGGGTCAAAAAGTAGGTCACGGGGTCACATTGATGAAAATTTTGTTTACACTTTAGAGGCCAGATTTTTTAAGCCAATATTCACCAAACGTGGTCAGAATGTTTATCTGCATGAACTCTTGAACAAGTTTAAAACTGGGTCACGTGGGGTCAAAAAGTAGGTCACGGGGTCACATTGATGTAAAATTATTTTGTTTATCTGCATGAAAGCTTGAACCAGGTTCAAAACTGGGTCATTGGGGATCAAAAAGTAGGTCACTGAGAGCAATGTTTCTCAGGTGAGCGATTTAGGGCCATCTTGGCCCTCTTGTTCTTTTTGCAGGGATGTCTGTTAACGACCTTAAATATCATTGGAAGGTCTTTGTTTCAAAACCCTATAAAGAAATGAAACCGATTAGTGCTTTTTGTTTTTGTTTCTGTTGTTGTTGTTTTATATGCCTGTCACAGTGTGTGGCTACATCAAGTTTTTGGAATCAAACAGAATTTATTATTTTTATCCGTGTTATTTTTAGTATCTGTTTTCTGTGCAAGTTATTTGGCTTTCATTTAGACTGCATACTGAGGTGTTATTGAACAGTGCTTTAGGAAGGCTGAAAGGCGCTAGAATTCATGAGACAAAACTTTTATGTGAGTCTTGGAATGGTTTGTAGTATCATGTGTTCTGTACAGAAGATACAATGTCTTTAAACAATCCCTAAATAAATAACGCCAACCTCGACTTGAAGGGTCTGGCGTAACGACTAATGTGATGTCGATACAGAAGTGATTACAAACAACAAACAGACCCTCAGGGTTCCCACGGTCAGGGAAAAGTCTGGGAAAAATGAAAAATTTTCAAGGTCAGTGAAAAGTTCGGGAATTTGAAATTGGTCAGGGAATTTTGAAAAAATAAGCAAAAGTCAGGGAAAAGTCAGGGAATTTGTGAGAGAAGAAAATTTTGTTACGTGAGAATGTTTAAATCTAAAACGCGGATCAGTAGGAAGCAGAATCGACGCGATTATTGGTCAGGGAAAAGTCAGTGAATCTTGATTTTTCTATTTTGTGGGAACCCTGACCCTGTATCACTTCTCTTTCTGGTTTTATGGCCCGTTTAGTCAATATTTAGCTTCCTTTCTTACGAATCGATGCTACAACTAAGAATAAATCACCATCTTTGTAAATCTAAGTACAAGATCTGGTGTTTATTCGCAAGGTTTTCGATGGGAAATATTCCTGTGTATGAATACAAATGAATTTATCAATGAAAGACCTACTTTCTTCCGCTCAGTAACATTTACTAAGTTATGTATAATGTACTATAGCTTTAAAGCTAAAATGAATATTGATACATAGAAGCATAGACACATTATAAACCATAAACCCATATTTTCAACTAAAATGTTAGAGTGCATTGTGATGTGGCATTTGATTTTTTTATTGACCCCCTTTATCTTATGAATTGAAAAAACAATTCAAATAAATTTCGAAGAACACCCTTCTAGTTATGAAAATACACAACTATGCAAATAAAAAGTTGAACTTTATTCATTTATTTTTCTTTCTTTTTGTGTTTATCCCAAATTCCTTGTAAGGTATTACATATATTTATGTTGAAATAATTGTAATAGAAGTACTTCATGAATTTATCTGTTGACGCCACATACTGGGATCGCATCCATTCTGCACAGTTCCAGTTTTTAGGTGTAAAAACGTAATCCACGCTTTTTAGCTCACCTGAGCACACCAGACCAAGTTGAGCTATTCTGATCGCTTTTTGTCCTGCGTCCGTCGTCAGTGCGTGCATCCTACATCAACAGTTTTTTTTAAACGACATCTCCTATACTACTGGGCCAATTTTGATAAGACTTTAGAAACGTTCCTTGTGTGATGCCCTTTCAGAGTTGTTCAAATAATTTGATTCCAAGCAGAAATCTGGTTGCCATGGCAACAGAAAAAATAAGAAAACTTTAAAAATGTTCTCCAAAATTTATGGCCAGATTTCAAAGTAATTGGCACAGATTTTCCTTGGTTGACCCTCTACCAAGATTGTTCAAAATATTTCGATCCGTGAAAAACATGGCCGCCAGGGAGCGGGGCTAATTTTCCTTATATGTATATAGTGAAAACTTGAAACAAATCCTCCTCCAAAACTACTGGCCAGAGTTTAAAGTAATTTGGCAGATATGTTCCTTGGGTACGCCTCTACCAATATTGTTCAAATTATTCCAAAACGCATTGCTGCCAGGGAGCGGGGCTACTTTGCCTTGTATGTATAAAGTGAAAACTTTTAAACAACTTATCCTCCT
This sequence comes from Solen grandis, assembly GCA_021229015.1. Classification (NCBI taxonomy): domain Eukaryota; kingdom Metazoa; phylum Mollusca; class Bivalvia; order Adapedonta; family Solenidae; genus Solen; species Solen grandis. The sequence continues at coordinate 71,196,430 of CM037781.1, read as the reverse complement.
AAATATCTTGTCAGCTTTCAAAGTAATTTGACACAGATGTTCCTTGGGAAACCCTATCCAAAGATAATTCAAATTATTTCAATCCGTAATAAAACATGGTCGCCAGAGGCGGGGATAATTTGCCTTATATATAGTGAAAACTGCAATTTCTCATTCAAAACTACCGGTCCTATCTAGCAGTGATACTCAGCTGAGTGATTTATTGCCATCATGGCCCTCTTGTTTATTCATTGCAATCACAAACTGCTCACAAACGGTATCATAAACAAAACCATGACTTATTTTATGTAAACCAAGGTTTCCATTGACTTCAAAATATCCTGTTAATAAATTTGAATATATAATGTCACGAAAGGTATAGTTACCTTTGTTTCTACCCGACACATTTTTGTAAACACGCCCGCTCTCTCGCTTAGACCGTCCGCGGAGTCAAAGTGGTTAGACCGTCCGCCTCAGGAAAGGGAGGTCATGTGTTCGATCTTCGGCCGCTACATACCGAAGTACGTATATGAATAAGATACTGAATCTGGTACTGTTACCTCCCTGATTTCATTCAGCAAATTTACAAGGTGGTTCCATTCCAGACTGGGTGCGTTATGCCATGTCTACGGTGTGATATCGCAGTGTGGCAGCACCATATATGTCTCAAGTGGACATTGTTTTAATGTGACTGAAATACTGTTGGCGCGACGTTAACTGCAACAAATGATGAAATTCAATCCCTATTATAAATAAATGTGAATTTGCACAGTGTATCTCCCCCAGTATGAATGTTTTAGAAGATGGCTAGATCCAAGTTGAGACTGTTTGATTCAGTGTTACGATTATTTGACTCGGTGTCGTAGCATATAAATGCCAGAAGGATTCAGCACAAGATACATATTTCCGGTTTCTTTCTGAAATTGTTTCTGATATGTTTTAGTTTCTATCTTCAGTTTGTTCTAGATAAGCTACTTTTCTGAACAATGAGGTACTTGACTTCGACTGTAGGTACATGTATGCAGTAAAATGTTAAAATTCCACGAACTAGACACAATTTAAGAATTTTTATTTATTTAAACATATTTCTTTTACGTCGATTGGGAATTATTGCTACAAAACCTAATTCCCCACTTGCAAAGAATGCAATTAGCTATTTGCAGACCCGAACAATGTATTACCAGCAATTTTCATTGGCTCATTTGTAATATATATTTATTTTTATGTAGGAGAAGAGGCTGCCCTTTTTGTTCACACACATGCATTCCAAATGTATATACATGTATACACAAATTTTAATCTGTTTGTTGGAACGTTATTTAGAATCTTGGAACTTTAGAGATCTCAAATACCAGGTAAGGCATTTTTTTAATAAAATCCAAAGGCCAATTTTAGCTGAACTTAAAGAAAACACACACACACACACACGTAAGATTTTTTTTTTCAAAACAGAAAAAAAAATATTTTAAAAGATTTAATTTCAATTTTTGTAATTAGCTGGACGTCGCTTATATGACTGAAATACTATCGAAGTGACGGTAAACACCAATACAAGACCGTCCCATTTACCAATTCATTTTAGAAAATTCTGTCCATGATGAAGTTACAGTCAAAATAAGCTTGACTCAATCATTCAGTTTACTGTCCCCGGTGGCCGAAGGGCTAGATTTTCTGTCTCGGGAACCTTCGATCCCCGACCGCGACATAACAAAGTCGTTAAAAATGGTACTTTACGCTAAGCATAATTACAGGGTAGTTCCAGGACTGGTTGGCCCGTTGTCAGGATAATGTGACTGGGTGTGGTATCATGCCATATGTCTACGGCGTGATACTGCAGCATGGCAGCACTATATCTGCCTCAAGTAGACATCGTCTCCAAATGACTGAAATACTGTCGATGGGACGTTAAACCCAAGAAACAAACAAACACATAGATGATTTTACTTCATGCTTTTGAGGAGAAAATTAGCGTGTCATTAGCTTTCGCACTTCCAAGAGTGTAAGATTGACCTTTTATTCACATGTATTCTTCACTGAAAAGCATGACATAAAATTATAAGTTATCAGAATCTGTAGAATTGGATGAAATAATACAATGTACCACCATTTTAGAGGTTCAAACAATTAAGAAAGTTATGGCAATAATATTTAAATATTCGTATAAACATGAAAATTAGTATTTTGCCTTCCTTCATCAAATATTAACATTCTAATAATATCATTGTTATGTTTGTACATATATAAAATCCTCACTAATGGCATCAACATATGTAAAAAAAATTAAGGGAACAGCCGTAACTTTAAGTTGCTAGAACTTTGACATGTTCTTTTGTCATCTTGTAAACTCTGTGTGTGTGTGTGCAATAAATTCATGTTAGATTAAATAATTAGAGTCAGCAAAAGTAAGTGAATTGATTTACCTTCAAATGTGATATTTATTGTCTTAAAATATAGATTAGCGCGTTCCTATATACCTATATATCCATATGATAGATAGATATATAGGAACGTGCTCATCTATAATGTACCCATATATAAAAAAAAGATGTATGTGAACTTTTTTGGTCTAATATGGTTATATACATATATATTAAAAATGGAATCCCTCTATATTTGAAGGTGTTTTAAAGACGAAATGAATAATAAAATTATGAAAAAAAAAAAAAAAAAAAAAAATTTTAATGCCTGGAACACATAGTATCCAGATACCAGATAGGTGACCAAGTTCCCGAATACCAGGCTATCTAAGTATAATGTCGCACCGCCGTTAAATGGCGCAACTCACGTTAAATGTCGCTCTGTTGCCGTTAAATGTTGCTCTCACCGTTAAATGTCGCAAAACAAGCTCACGTTAAATGTTGCACCTCTAACGTTAAATGTCGCAAAAAATCGAGGTCACGTTAAATGTCGCACCATCAACGCTAAATGTCGCACATTTCTATATACACTCTAATGTAAAATTTATGTTATAAATTTGGACCCTCATTGGCGGATCGACTTGTTAACCTTCTCTGCATAGGGTTCGAATCCCAAACGGGAATATGACTTCTATGGTTGCTAATTCAACCAATGTGTCTTTTCGTATCTTCGTGGCGTTTAAAACATGTTTGTTTCTATTTACCTGACGGACCAAATTCCATTCCCTAAACATTTGGTGTATATTTTAACGCCCTTTCTTCCGACTATGTTTGTTACATTCGTTTGATTTTAAGTCAGATTTTTTTTTAATTTTCACTAAACATGTTCATCATAACGATATAGGTATCTTCAATGTAAAATAGACAGAAAATCCTTGTATAAGTTATGATTAACTTGTTTTAAGATGTTATGCCTGCCTACGTACCATTTTTCCAGTATATTCAATATGTTGAATGTGGGCAGTAAACGGAAGAAGAAGAAGAAGAAGAAGATTTGTATTTTTTTCGAGATGATATCAAAAGCAAAAAGCTATCTTTTACTTTTTCTTAATTAGTTATGCATCGTAGTTTGTTTAAGCGACCGTAAATTAAATAAAAGTGTCGCTTTCTTTGAGGTATTTATCGCTCGTATTGCGTGTGCGTCGGTATTGATAATAAGCTGTATATGAAGATGCATTAGAAAGTTGTAACAAGGGGTTAAAACTGGGTATATTCTGTTACATCTATATTAGAAAATTATGGTTTTATGTATGAGAAAAGAGAGAAAATGTGTTTTGTGTAATAAAAAAGATATAGAGGACTAGTATAATTTTAATATATTAATATGCGACATGTAAAAAAATACGTAGGGCATTTATAAAACAGAATCATTACAAATACCCAAGTATTACCAAGTTAGTTGGATTACTGAACTGTTCGAATAGGAAATCATAATCGAATCTTGCAAAATATATGACAAAAGCAACTCTATTAAGATGCGAATTGGTGATATAACTTCTGTGTATGCTGTTGTATAAACATATCACAACTAGTAGTCGTAGAGTTATGCATATATAATTATGTATACATATTTGGTAATTTCTTTTTCTTCTTCTTTTCTCTAAATTTCGTTTCGTTAGGCATAAGAGGGAGAGCAATATATGACACTTGAATTGAATATACCGTATCCTACAATATTTCTAGTTTTTTTCCAGGAAGATATTATGGGACAGGGATATTTTTCTATTTCGCGAACAAAAGCAATATATTGTAGCTTTATACTGACAACTATATCACATTGTGTGTGTGTGTGTGTGTGTTTGTGTGTGTGTGTGTGTGTGTGTGTGTGTTTATACCATATGCGATCGATGTTGATAAGTTTTCATATAGAATATAAAACAAAATCATTAAAGAATTATGTTTTAAATAGTGATATCAGTGAGGAGCAGCTAACGAGAAAACTTTTGATGTCGATTTGAGTTAATATGTTCATAATAGAGATATCAGTGAATATCCATTCTCCATATTATTTTGATATCATTCATGACCAAGGTATTAAGTTTGATCACTTACTAGTACGCGAAACTGTTGGTGAAGAGAGAAGTGGGAATGATGTTGTAGATGAGAGAGTGAGTCGGAGAGAGTTTTGTTTAAGGTCACGTGAGTAATTTGTGAAATATATTTATTATGTATTGAGTTCCGTTACGGCGACCTCATGGTTAGAACATCCGTCCTGTACTCGCGAGGTCGGAGGTTCGATCATTAGCCGCAGCATACCAAATTCTTTAAAATGGTATTGATTTAGCGCTCAACACTAAAATGGGATTGCCCGGTGCCATTATAATGTGAATAGGTGTCATATCATGAATTGTCCTATTCATTGATAATAGTCAATAAAGAAGGCAAACTAACTGCCCTGAACACGAATTTAGCTGCGAAAATCGGCACACACACACACACACACACACACGTTATCAACAACAAGTGTAGTACTTAACTTTTATTTTTCTATTCTGACTCAAAATATACTCATATAACCCCATGTTTCTACATAAACAAACGTGAAAATCAGGCAACCAAAATGAATATCGTACATTTGCAATAAGAAAGCTTTACAAAAAACAAAATGTTAATAATTAAAATATAATAAACAAAAACAAAAAAATCAATGCGGTGGTATATGGCGAACTGGCTCGATACCCAATTATTGTTCATTTAATTAAATACTGATTTGATATAATGTCAGCAGAAAATATGATTTTTAAAACAATGTTTACCTATACTCTTGATAGACCTTCAAAAAGGAAATGAAAACTGGTTAAAAAGGTAAAACAATAACTATCTAATCAGTATTATCTTTCTAATCTCTCTTATCTATCTGATCTATTTATCAATATTATATATCCATTCGTTCTTATCTATCTGATCTATCTAATCTATCTTATCTATCTAATCTATATGAAATATTTATTCTTTCTTATCTCTTCTGTCTTATCTATCTAATCTATCTTATCACTTATCTAGTCTATCTATCTTATCTATCTTATCTATAGTATCTATCTGTCTATTTTTTCTATCTATAACAAAAACATTTCGGCTGGATGCATAGAATGTGTATTGAACCAAGTAATAAATGAACATCAGGTCACGGCTTGTCCTCGTACGCCAATTCACGAAGCCACTGCGCACGTCATATGTTGTCAATGATTGTAAAACTTGACCAATCAGCGATCACCAGCAAATAAATTAAGTATGTATTCACTCACGAAATATTAAGATATATAACTTATATCTAGTATGTTAATATTTTCTATATTTGATGTAAGAACTACGTATATTGAACTTATCGGTGCTCTCATCAGTTTAGCAATAACTGATGACATTTCTTAAATTTGACAACATGGTTGTATATACATGTACATATTCTGTGTCCTTTATACATTTATACGAATAAATGGTATGCTAAATGATAACATAAACATGGCTATAATTTTATAATATCAAAATGATGACTACATAGTAACTAATGATAACATAAACATTGCCGTGTATAAACTAATGTCGATGGCGTTTATACCATACTCCTTCGATGGTATACCAGCCACAAAGTGTAGCCACCCGGAGAAAGAGCCAAGCATTTGCCCTGGAGGAATTTGTTATCAAATTTCGTATTGCTTGAACTAACCCACTGCCACACCCAGCTATTATAATAATCTTCCTAACACTGATAGGAGACACGGACACATCATGAAAAAGATTAGGGTTGAGACATAGGCGCGGTGATGGTGTTTTGCTTACAACTTCTTCAAAAAATCTATTCACTCGTTTGAGCGAATATTTCGACATTGGATATTGTTTCAATACAATATTTATTATTTTTCTCCAAATCTCCGGTGGAAGTTCTAGGTGATTTTTCTTAGCATGTTTCGGGTTTCTTTTTAAATTAATCATTTTACGTAACTGTTTCATGTGGAATTCAAACGAACGATTACTACTAACATTAGCATGTGAGTCACCATCGTTGTTACATAATTCATTATCATCAGTCATCTGCGAATTCGATTCGTTGATATAAGAACTAACTTTGTTTTATGTCAGTATCATTGGGAATATCGTTAATATCAGGGTTAATATCATTTTCTGTAAAAGCAAGCTTGAATCTTGAGCCTCCCATGTAAACTGGGTTGATCTTTCTATAATATAACGAAAGTTTTTATTCTAATTCAAAGACAGTGATTTTATTGGTCCTGTGTTGATGATGATGATGATGATGATGATGATGATAACTGACCATCCGAACAAATGCCACCTGTAAACAACGTCAACTTTTTCCATATTCCACTGGCTTGTACACCAGTTTGACTGTATATTTATCGCCGAGTAAAAGTGGGGTACACCAATTACCATAATTAACCTTGTTATGACGCGGCCGGGGATCGAATCCACGACCTTCCGATTAAGGGACGGACTCCAAACATCCCGGCCAACAGACCGATATTTAATAACTGAATGAAAGGAAAACTCTAAAAACCAACACATTTTCATTGTTTTGAGGTAAGTATGTTGCTTCGGTTTGATTTTGATGTGCCAATCACTTAGACAAAAACGATGTCAAGCTTTTAAAATAAGAAGTAGAATACATAAGACCCTAGATGCAAAAGAGACACATGGGTTGATTCAGCGACTGTGGAATCCAAATGCCCCGACCAGGATTTGAACCCTCTGTAGAGAGGGTTAACAAGTCAACCCGCAAAAGTGGGTTCAAAAATATAACAAATTTAATATAAGAGTGTAAATTAAGAAGTGCGACATTTAGCGTTGATGGTGCGACATTTAACGTGATCTCGTTTTTTTGCGACATTTAACGTTAGAGGCGCAACATTAAACGTGAGCTTGTGTTGCGACATTTAACGGTGAGAGCGACATTTAACGGCAACAGAGCGACATTTAACGGCAACGGCAACAGAGCGACATTTAACGGCAACAGGGCGACATTTAACGTGAGTTGCGCCATTTAACGGCGGTGCGACATTTAACGGCGCTACATATATTTATATTTAGAATCTTGGAACTTTAGAGATCTCAAATACCAGGTGAGGCATTTTTTAAATAAAATTCAAAGGCCAATTTTAGCTGAACTTAAAGAAAAACACACACACACACGTAAGATTTTTCTTGAAAACAGGAAACGAAATATTTTAACAGCATTTCTACATTAAGAGCAAAGAGCTTCCGATTAAGCTTTGCATGACCATCCCATTTACCAATTCATTTTAGAAAATTCTGTCCATGATGAAGTTACAGTCAAAATAAGCTTGACTCAATCATTCAGTTTACTGTCCCCGGTGGCCGAAGGGCTAGATTGTCCGTCTCGGGAACCTTCGATCCCCGACCGCGACATAACAAAGTCGTTAAAAATGGTACTTTACGCTAAGCATAATTACAGGGTAGTTCCAGGACTGGTTGGCCCGTTGTCAGGATAATGTGACTGGGTGTGGTATCATGCCATATGTCTACGGCGTGATACTGCAGCATGGCAGCACTATATCTGCCTCAAGTAGACATCGTCTCCAAATGACTGAAATACTGTCGATGGGACGTTAAACCCAACAAACAAACAAACGAACAAACACATAGATGATTTTACTTCATGCTTTTTAGGAGAAAATTAGCGTGTCATTAGCTTTCGCACTTCCAAAAGTCTAAGACTGACTTTTTATTCACATTATTCTTCAATGAAAAGCATGACATAAAATTATAAGTTATCAGAATCTGTAGAATTGGATGAAATAATACAATGTACCACCGTTTTAGAGGTTCAAACAATTAAGAAAGTTATGGCAATAATATTTAAATATTCGTATAAACATGAAAATTAGTATTTTGCCTTCCTTCATCAAATATTAACATTCTAATAATATCATTGTTATGTTTGTATATATATAAAATCCTCACTAATGGCATCAACATATGTAAAAAAAATTAAGGGAACAGCCGTAACTTTAAGTTGCTAGAACTTTGACATGTTCTTTTGTCATCCTGTAAACTGTGTGTGTGTGTGTGTGTGTGTGTGTGTGTGTGTGTGTGTGCAATAAATTTATGTTAGATTAAATAATCAGAGTCAGCAAAAGTAAGTGAATTGATTTACCTTCAAATGTGATATTTATTGTCTTAAAATATAGATTAGCGCGTTCCTATATACCTATATATCCATATGATAGATAGATATATAGGAACGTGCTCATCTATAATGTACCCATATATCAAAAAAAGATATATGTGAACTTTTTTGGTTTAATATGGTTATATACATATATATTAAAAATGGAATCCCTCTATATTTGAGGTGTTTTAAAGACGAAATGAATAATAAAATTATGAAAAAAAACAAACAAAAAAAAACATTTTAATGCCTGGAACACATAGTACCCAGATACCAGATAGGTGACCAAGTTCCCGAATACCGGGCTATCTAAGTATAATGTCGCACCGCCGTTAAATGGCGCAACTCACGTTAAATGTCGCTCTGTTGCCGTTAAATGTTGCTCTCACCGTTAAATGTCGCAAAACAAGCTCACGTTAAATGTTGCACCTCTAACGTTAAATGTCGCAAAAAATCGAGGTCACGTTAAATGTCGCACCATCAACGCTAAATGTCGCACATTTCTATATACACTCTAATGTAAAATTTATGTTATAAATTTGGACCCTCATTGGCGGATCGACTTGTTAACCTTCTCTGCATAGGGTTCGAATCCCAAACGGGAATATGACTTCTATGGTTGCTAATTCAACCAATGTGTCTTTTCGTATCTTCGTGGCGTTTAAAACATGTTTGTTTCTATTTACCTGACGGACCAAATTCCATTCCCTAAACATTTGGTGTATATTTTAACGCCCTTTCTTCCGACTATGTTTGTTACATTCGTTTGATTTTAAGTCAGATTTTTTTTTAATTTTCACTAAACATGTTCATCATAACGATATAGGTATCTTCAATGTAAAATAGACAGAAAATCCTTGTATAAGTTATGATTAACTTGTTTTAAGATGTTATGCCTGCCTACGTACCATTTTCCCAGTATATTCAATATGTTGAATGTGGGCAGTAAACGGAAGAAGAAGAAGATTTGTATTTTTTTCGAGATGATATCAAAAGCAAAAAGCTATCTTTTACTTTTTCTTAATTAGTTATGCATCGTAGTTTGTTTAAGCGACCGTAAATTAAATAAAAGTGTCGCTTTCTTTGAGGTATTTATCGCTCGTATTGCGTGTGCGTCGGTATTGATAATAAGCTGTATATGAAGATGCATTAGAAAGTTGTAACAAGGGGTTAAAACTGGGTATATTCTGTTACATCTATATTAGAAAATTATGGTTTTATGTATGAGAAAAGAGAGAAAATGTGTTTTGTGTAATAAAAAAGATATAGAGGACTAGTATAATTTTAATATATTAATATGCGACATGTAAAAAAATACGTAGGGCATTTATAAAACAGAATCATTACAAATACCCAAGTATTACCAAGTTAGTTGGATTACTGAACTGTTCGAATAGGAAATCATAATCGAATCATGCAAAATATATGACAAAAGCAACTCTATTAAGATGCGAATTGGTGATATAACTAGTAGTCGTAGAGTTATGCATATATAATTATGTATACATATTTGGTAATTTCTTTTTCTTCTTCTTTTCTCTAAATTTCGTTTCGTTAGGCATAAGAGGGAGAGCAATATGTGACACTTGAATTGAATATACCGTATCCTACAATATTTCTAGTTTTTTTCCAGGAAGATATTATGGGACAGGGATATTTTTTATTTCGCGAACAAAAGCAATATATTGTAGCTTTATACTGACAACTATATCACATTGTGTGTGTGTGTGTGTGTGTGTGTATGCAAGCGCCCGCCATTGAGGACTCACGATGGTAAGAACAGCAACAAATGAGGGCTCACTGACACACTGTGGACGTCCTCAGTCGTCATAATGACAATATTGTCTAAAAATGCATATTTTTGTTTAAAACATGTAAAAAAACTTTCAAAATATCAAGTCCCAATTGACGTCAGATTCCTAGCACTTTTCACACGTGTGTATGGATTTTCGCAAGATGGTCCATTTCTCTCTTCCGATAGTTTCACACACAACTTCAATACGCATGCGCTAAGATTTTTATCCTTTTCCGGTTATGACGGCGCCATCTTGATTATTTTCGTGGTGAGTAAATTTGCTTTTTTGTCTGTGTGTTTTTTTTACAGTACGTTTTATGTTTTTGAGTATATTTGGTTGAAATGTAAACATTTATCATTTAAATGTTGCTTATAAAGTCATAAGAAACTAATTCCAGTTTGACCTTCTTTGAATTTCTTCTTTGCCGTTGTGGCGATAAAAATTAAAATGCGGACCCGTTCCCAATCGTCCTACGTACACAGTTGCAAAAATCTTATATCTTCTATTTCATTCAGATAAAAACTGTTTAAATCAAGATGAGGTGAAAGTATGACACTGAAAAACTCAGGATATCACCTGTTTATGGATTAATGATAATAATAAAGAAGAAGAAAAAAAAGAAGAAAAAAAAACGTTATCGTGAAAAATGCCCACCGCACTTTGACAACGATTTCTCATTTAAAACCACATAAGAGCTTAAACTGCTGGTATAGACGGGTAATTGAAAAATGTACTCAAAATGTTTTTCAAACTGTCAGGGCCTAAAATAAAATATTGTTTGTTTCCCCTCCGACTAGATCTACCCGACGACGCAAAATATTTTATCGCAATCCTGAAAAAAATGTCTGGCTAGATCGATTGTACTTTTATCCTACACATAAAGAAATCTTACACAACAGGTAGATCTAATGTCCAAGAAATCCAAACTAAAACAACCACTAACACGATTTTAACTCTTTTAAGTTCTGATAAGCAGCAAGTCAAAGAAAACAGGCACATTGACAGTGTCAGTTTCACGCCCTTTGAACTTTACTGCTGCAGTACGTTTATTTCTTCATGGAGTGATGACGTCACACAAGGTGAAATTGAAAATATTTGAAGGGGCACAGAGGGTATATTTGTTGACACTTTTGCAAGCACTCATTTCAACTATAGATAACTGACAACTTTTCACCCCATAATTAATACACAAACTTGGCCAAATCTACACATCCTGTTGACACGACTTTTCCCCTTTAACTGACCATATTGCACCTAACATGTTTAGTTTATGTGCAGATAAGAATATGGCACTATGACCCCCCCCCCCCCCCCCCCCCCCTTGCATGAGGGAGATGTTTTGGAACTGTGATTGTAAACAACTTCCGGAATGGAATAAATAAATAAAACAACCTGGTAAGATACATTAATTTTAATTGTGTTTGGTTTTTTGTCATATAAGCACATTTATGAGATATATTTAACAATATAAGTTTAAAATTGATTGTAGTTTATACCATGAATTTTATTCTGAATATTAATGGCCATGTGACTTGATTCCTCATGGAGATTTGGTTTCTTAACCCATCTTATAAGAGTGTCAAAGCATGAACCCACAGATTAAGGGAATGAGAAAGGGGCCCTGTCTTATATATCATAAATATGAAAATCTGCAAGGACATCTTCTCTGGGTCATTATATAATATTGTCATTTTTCCTTTAACAACAACAACAACAACAACAAACAAGAATAAAGTAAATACTAAGTCTTGTTTATTGCAGCGTTATATTGGCTACATCCAAATCATATGGACTGATAACAGAAGCAGACATTTTAGCGTTGAACATACAACTTATTTTCCAATGGTAGAAGGGAATGATAGATTGTCACTTTAAACAATTTTAGGTCTGACAATGTGTTAAACATCTGAAAGAAAACTGACCTTTCATTGACTACTGCCAATTATTTTTTAACATTATGAATCACTGATATATAACTAAAACTGATATAATTAAGTTTTGCCAGCATAAAAATCATGCTAATAAGCCTGCTATTACATCTGTAACAGGTGGTGAAAAAAATCAATGACTCGACAAGGACTCGAACCGAGGGCCTCAGAAATAGTGTTCCTGCACTCTACCGACAGAGCTTTCAAGTCACATGTCCTCTTGGCCATTGATTTATCACTAAATACCTGTATCCGTCTACACATATGTTGTTTGAATGAAAAAATATATATTTTTCCTACCTACCTACCAAACCCTAATTGGTATGAGGCATGGGAGGGAAAACAAACAATATTTTAATTTAGGCCCAGAATGAACATCCTTCTTCAATAAAATAAAAGTATCTGCCCTTGTTAGAAAAGTTTTAAGATACGGGACAAATTGCGAAGATGTGATTATCCAAAAGAAAATGGCAAGTGTTACCCTCTTGATATCTTTACAATTTCCTATTTTCAAATAAAAATCCAATAATCTTGCCATGTAAAATAATTTCATTCAAGCGATATATTTTTTTATCTGGTTTGTATCCCAGAAATTCACTCTCTTAATAAATGACTGATATGAGATGTCTATACAATATATTAAATGCATGTTTTCTTTTACAGTAATAAATAAATACTGTTTAAACACATTGTGTTTAAACCAAATTTACTTTATTGTAATGACATTAAACCAAATAACTATTAATATTCATTCTTTTTAAAAACGCAATAATATAAATATTAACATTTGAAATATAGATTGGGGGTGAAACGACTTGGGAGGGAAAGGTTTAGGGATGAAACGTCATGGGGAGGAAATGGTTTGGGGATGAATCGTCTGGAATTCAAAACAAACATTACAGATGTAAAGTCTGTTGTTATGATTTTACAGACTATTAAACAGCTACTAGTCATTGAAGTCTGTTAAGGTTAGCAAAACATGTTTTGGTTGGGGATACTTGTTTAAATAGTTCATTCACCAACCTTTACCATTGATTGAAGTTGTTATTTGTTTGTTGTCTTTATCTTAAGCTTAGTAAGAAATTTATCACAAACTTTGTGACAAAGTGAGCTTAGGTGTCAACCATACTGGTGATTTTCCCTATTTGAATCTACTGTTACACTTACTGTAAATGATTTTACTTTAATGAATCATTTTGCTTATATCAATAATTTTGTATCAAATTAGGGCTTTAAAAATTAGAATAAGCTGTAAATATATAAGTTAATGTTCATTATTTTAGCAAGAATATAGATCTAGTTGATCACATCAGGGTTTGTTTGTTGTTTTTTTTGTTTTGTTTTTTTTTTCAAAAATAATTGCAAAAGTACAGGGGTTTACTTAAGGATTTGACTTTCACTTGTCCAGGGGGCAAGTTACTTGGAACATCTACTAGCCCCCAGGGAAAACAGGTTGCCCGATCTTTAAGTTAGATGATGTTTGTTAATGTTTTAAACTAAAAATGTGTAATATTAAGGTGAATTTTAGTTAATATGTATCAAACACAATTTGCAATCATTTCACCCCTGATGTACTGTAGAAAATAAAAACATGAAAGATTTTATTTACATAAATAAACTTGCCCGCCGGGCTATCTTCTTTGAAAAATCACTTGCCCGCAGTGATTTTAACCCGGTGCGGGCATGCAGGTGTCCACTTAAGAAAACCCCTGAAGTACTCCTAATTACTGCAATGAGGTCACAAGTTCAAATGATTTTGCAACCAGGGTTTCATGCAAATATTTGTGGGCAGTTCACAAATAACGTGTAAAGAAGTTAGTTAAGTAAATCCATCCCAGATTCTATTGATCAGAACATTTTTTTTACCTTTATACACCTTTACGGAATTTCAGTTACATTTGTATATTTGTTTTATAACAAAGATGAATCATTATTTATTCATGAATCATGATCGTTGTCATTTAGATTCTACAGGTCCAAATCAAATTGTCATATTTTTTTTAAAAAGATATGTTTATAACAGTATCCATTTTTATTGTAATTAATATCTAAGTCAAATAAGAGTAATTTGCAAAAAATAAGAACAATTAATTTATTAAAGAACAAACTGTCAATCGTGATGCTCTGAAATGTAGTGCTTAACCCTTTCCCTCATAGAGGAAACCATGAAAGACCTATGCAAACAACATAAAACCAGATCAGCCTGTGAGTAACTCGCAGGCTGATCAGGTTTTATGTTGTTCGCTGCTCCTCAGTGGTCTGGAAATGAGGACTTTATAATTAAATTTGGTAAGAATTAACTGTGGTTTTCTGCAGATCAGGCTTTATGTGGTACCTATTGAGTGCGTCAAAATGAGTCTATATGAGGGAAAGTGTTAAAATTGATAAAATTTATGTGTATTAACAAAACAATTAAACTACTTATTTATCTTTTATTATCATATATTTAAGATAATGAAGCTGGGAGAAAAGAAAACACAGTTGACAGTGTACAACAAAAGCTGGAGAAGGGTATCTTGAAATCAGATTTATAGACAGCTACATTGGTGAGTATGTAAATTACTATTGACCCACCAGCAAGTTGGGAGCGGGAGGTTGTGAGTTCAATCCCCGGCCACAACATACCAAAGTCGTAAAAATGGTACTGTTAATTAGCTCCTTTGCTTGGCACTCAGCATATATGGGTAGTTGCAGGACTGGTTGGCCCGGTGTCAGGATAATGTGACTGAGTGTGGTATCATGCCACATATCTACATTGTTATACTGCAGTATGGCAGCTCTATATCTGTCTCTAGTAGACATTGTCTCCAAATGATTGAAAAACTGTCAGTGGGACAATAAACCTAACAAACAAACCAACCTGAACCAGTAAGTTGAGTTTCAATTGCCTGCAGCTTTTCATTGTGTAAAATTAATTACCATATCTAGTTCTAACTTCTAAGTTCAAGGAGTCTGCTGGACCCTCCCTTGCCTTGAAATTGGGTAGTTTGGGGCTAAATTTAGGAGTCCCATTCTGTATTGAACGCTGTTGACCTTTTGGTAAAACTGCTATAATTTTCTGCCCTACATTGGATTGCTTCTGTATTTTGATAGTTGTTCTTCTTTAATACAATATCCAATTATGCATTTGAACTTTATGTTGACCCTTCACTTAATTCATATAGTTTGCAAAAATAAAGACTGAAAAACTCATTCATTCAAATGATTT
The DNA here is from genome assembly GCA_021229015.1 of Solen grandis. Lineage (NCBI taxonomy): Eukaryota > Metazoa > Mollusca > Bivalvia > Adapedonta > Solenidae > Solen > Solen grandis. The sequence continues at coordinate 71,180,960 of CM037781.1, read as the reverse complement.
ACTTGTATACATTTCAATAGAGAAAAGCACTTTTTATTGATTTTGCATGTTAATTTTATATCTAGATAAAAAAAACAGGTTTTTTTTTTTCTCTCTCGCATTTTTTTTCTTCTTTAACTGGTACTGGTAAATGGACCCATTCACATTTCTGAACAGACCTACACAATTTTTCATCCAGATCTGCAGTTCCATTCACAACTGAACAGGATTTTCACTTAGGCATAAAAAATAACTCGGTTTAATTGTATTAATTTCAAAATATTTTTTAAAAATTTGTATTCCTTGTCATTTTAACCCATTCACACTCATGTTCTGTACTAGTTAACTAGACTGTCCCAGTGGCCTAGTGGTAAGAGCATCTGACTTGGGAGTGAGAGGTCGTGGGTTTGATCCCCCGCAGCGACATGCCATTTAGTTGTAAAAAATGGCACTGATATAGCTCTCTTCCTTGGCGCTTGGCATTTAAGGGTAATTCCAGCAACTGGTTGACCTTGTGTAGTCATTGTCTCCAAATTACAGAAATACTGTCAGTGAACATTAAACCCAACAAACATTATACATGTGTAATAGTTATACTTAGTACAGTATGGTACAGTACAGGGTGTATACCCACCGTTATTTCAGAAACAACTTCCGGATCAAAATCTGATGCATCTTGCTGTCAGTTTATAGATAAATTGTTTAGAATCTCAAAAAAAAAACAGTCATCGTCAGTCAGCCAAGGTATCCATGTAAATCTGCGCAGATGATTAAAAGAAAATAATATTGATGATGGATTTCACAGGTGATGAATGTTCTGTAACAAACATGCCCCTCCCCCCACCCACAGTACCTTTGAAATGTCAGTTGAGAACACCTCTAACTGTTTTTTCAAAGATCCCATTGAATTTTTTCCAAAGGAGTGAAAAATCTAGCTCACACATTCTGGCCCAAAATGATCCCTGCTCACTTTTCTCACTGCACCACCTGTACAATAAACCCTAGACAGAATCTACCAGGATTACAGGCAGACAAAAAAACATTGTCTGTGCTAGCAGTCTTGAGTTTTGTTCACTTATCAACATATTTATGCAGATAACTATCATTGGTAACACATTTGGAAGGAATATTTAAATTAGTCAGGGTCATGTGATCTTGTCCTGGTAAAAAAAATTGCTACAAGGACATTTGTCTAAATGCCTGGGTGCTGGAAATGTAAAGTTTGTCTTGGCAGGCATTCACATCTCAGCCTCCGTTGCGGGTCACATAGATTTTCTCTGTGTGTTTCTGTTCATCTGTCTGTCGGTCACACCTCAGGTTTACCTTTGTGTTTAAGCTTTTTTTGTCGAAGAAGATGACTTCACATCTTTATCAAACTAGGTACACTTGTACCTCATGATACAATATAAAAAAATATTGATGCAGTGACCTGTATTTCACGGTTGGATGAACAAGGTCAAATTGATTGTTCTGCCTCAGGTTTACCTTTGTGATTAAGCTGTTTTTCCATGAATATGAATTCACATCTTCAAAAAAATGTACACATGTAAAATCATGATATATAAACCTTTTAATATTTATGCAAACTTATGGCTGTGACCTATATTTCGATTGTGAAAGGATTATGGGTTTATCTTTGACTTGATTCATTTTTATGAAACTATGTACAGATATGCATCATGATATGATCTATTTAATATTCATGCAATACAAGAAAGAAGGCTTTTTTTCAGTCCCATGCTCGTGAAACATTTTCTGAATGAGTGAACTTGTATTTTGAAGATATTTGTTTGAACACAAGATCAGTATTTTAATCCCTTTGGATTTGTGATGGTTCATGCACAAACTGGAATTACCTCATTTGTTGTGTGTCTACTGGTAAAATAAAGTTTGCACAAATGTGTGTCAAGCCATGTGAAACTGGATACCTCAGTATGTACAAAGATACTTCTTTGATCTGTTTTCAGATTCCAGATATGGTCATTGGAAGCACTTCACTACCTCACAAGACCATGAGGATAAAGAGGAGCCTTTATAATCCCACCATAACACAGACTGTAAAAGCAATGAGTCAGGTAAAGCAATTACCAGAAAGAAAGCTCTCAGCTAAGCAGTCTGAACACAAGATCAGTATTTTAAACCTTGTATATAGTAATTAATACTTGTACATGTAGTTAATTTTAGAAAAATTAACATGTAACTGAAAGAAGAAATTCTAGCAGATTTTTTTCTGCCTAGACTGACTTCAGTATTTGAGTTTACCATCCCTTCAACAGTATTTCAGTCATATAGCGGCATCCAGCTAATTAACAGGTGGAGGAACTTGAAGATCCCGAATGCAGAAAGGCATACATGTAGAACCACCGACCTATCGCAAGCCAGCTGGAAGGCTTCCTCACAAAAAAAAATCCGAATGACCCTGCCGGGATTTGAACTGTCGATGTGTTGGTAAACACAGATAGTCAACAAAACATTCATCACTTATCATTATCATTTATCACCCTGTGCAATTACTGTCCTTCCATTGTCATTGTAATCTCCACTATCAGCAACCCTCACTGGTGAAAGTTTGGCATTTAACAGTCCTTAATTTTACTGTTATCAAAACATGCCATACTACTAGCTGCCATTATTGTTTTCAATGAATGCCGAATATTGGTGCTTATTGATGTTGTAATCGGACAAACATACAAATTCTTATCAGAAACGTGGGGGAGGGAGGCATTCAACCATGGTCTGATTCAGCCAGGTCACTAATATGTGTCATTTGTCCATTGGGGCCAAGAATTTTGGTTGCCTTACGCAATAGGGAGTTGGTCTTCTTATTGAGTTTTGCGATCATTAAAATATATAGGAAAATAATCTGGACTGGGGAAAATTGTTAGTAATAGTTGCCCATATTAATGATTTAGACTGTATGTCAAAACAGAAAAAAATAAGACTGAAAAATGTGGGTCATTGATACTATAATACAATGATATGAACTGAACTAAATACATGAAGAAATATATTGATGTTTCTCATCAACAGGGATTCTAATGAAAAAAGCTTTTGGACATGATTTTCGTTTGACATCAGATTCTGAGGAAGCAGACATTCTCATAGTTCCTGCTTGTAAGTAAAATATCTCCATACATTTTTCATGTGTCATCAAAATTTTTTACAGATGTTAATGCTCTCTTCAAAAATTGCTTAAATTATTCAGCCCCACTAAACAAGATGGCCCAGAGCAATAAACAGAAATATTCTTAAAACAACATAGCTTCAGCAAATGATCAGAATCTTAATTATTTCACATAAATATTCATATTATAGCCATTTAAAATATTGCTAAATATGTTCTGCTCCACTGAACAAGATACTGTACAAGCAATGGAAATAATTTTTTGTCCCCTACCAGTGATTACACCACAGGGGACTATAGGTTTGCCTTCTGTCTGTCTGTCCGTCCGTCTGTCTTGATGTCTGGAAATCTGGACCCCACTATAACTTAAAAACTGTTCAAGATAATATTATGAAACTTGGCATATGAATAGATGGCAGTATGGAGATTCTGCACATCACTTTGTTGTCTTTTTTTCTCGGACAAACATTCTGGTTGCTGTGGTAATAGAAACCAGTAAGACATGGCCTGGAAATCTAGATGCAACAATAAATTAAAAGCCGTTTAAGATAATATATGTATTATGAAACTTGGTATATGAATTGATGGCAATATGGAGATTCTGCACGTCACTTTGTTGGTTTTTTCTCAGAAACGGGAAGAAGATCCTTAAATTATCACTCATCGTCCATGCACTTCCCAAATTTGAGATTGTCATATTAAGAAAATATACAGTCCCTGGTGCCCGAGTGGTCGTTGGTTCGATCCCTGACCACGACATACCAAAGTCATAGAAAAATAGAATTGATATAGCTTCCTTACTTGGTGCTCTACATATAAGGGTATAGTTCCAGGACTGGTTTCCCGGTGTCATGATGATGTGACTGGGTGTTGTATTATGCCACATGTCTACAGCGTGATACTGCATTGTGTCAGCATTATATAAGTAGCCAGTGGGATGTTTAAGCCAACAAACAAACAGACATTAAAAAAAAATAAAAAAAGTTTTGATTTTCACTCACTCTGCACAAAAGTTCACTCATCATGGTGAGCTGGTGAATGGTATTTAATACCCATGCATATGTGTTGTTAAAGTCACTTGATTTTATTTTCCACTGTGCATAAATGTAACTTGAAACTCACTTAAAAGAATGAATCCTTAAGTTTTTACCTTCAAAGTTAAGCAAGGTATTTCTGAATTATTGCATTGCCTAAGAACTCAATATTACAGTTTAATTATACTGTATTTTATATTTAAACAAACACATTCCTATGGTTTCACTGAGAATCCCTTTTGTATGATCTTGCATGACTAAAAATCAAAGAAAAATACTACCACCTATGGTAATGCAGTTAAGAAGAAGACTCTTAGAATTTTGAGTACAGTCAACTCTCTGCAACAGCTGTGTTTGTACATCACGTTTCTGCGGATGTATCGAGATTTCAAGACGTGCGAATCCAACTGTACCCCACCCACATAAGCTTAATGAGGAAGTTTCATATACATGTACATGTAGACACTAGATCTTTTGTTATGCAATGTAAATGTAATACTAATTCATATTTTGTATCATAATTCCTTATTTGTTTGGCTGTATGTGCAAATTATAAGTTAGAAATATGTGTATGAAGTTCTCATACTCCTGTGTGAGGTCACTTTATTATAGCCCCAGATAGGAAGTATATGGGGGGGCTATATTGGAGACATATTCACTGGTGTAGACAAGATTTGTCTGCCTTATTTCTCGGCTACCTTTGGTCTGATTTTGATGAAAATTTGCAAGACTGAAGAGTATCGAACGTAATTGAGCATATTGTTGACATGTCATGATTATTTTATTTAGAATGAGTTATGGCCCTTGGTTATATTTTTCAAGAATGTCTTACATGGTAACATTATCTGTGACAAAGCATCTGAGGGAATTTATCATTTTCAATTATAATTCTTGTTTAACCCTTTCCCTCATAGAGGACACCATGGAAAGACATATGCAAACAGCATAAAACCAGATCAGCCTGGAGTTACTCAGGTTTATGCTGTTCGCTGCTCCTCAGTGGTCTGGAAATGAGGACTTTATAATTAAATTTGCTAAGGTTTAACTGTGGTTTTCTGCAGATCAGGCTTTATGTGGTACCAGTGTTGAGTGCGTCAAAATGAGTCTATATGAGGGAAAGGGTTAATAATGTCAGGACCTCAGTTATAAGTGTGAAGTCCTCGATTGCTTGGAAGTGTGTGCAAATCATATTCAAGAAAAATGTGTATGTTTTTAAGACCTCAGTTGTAAATGTTAAGCCTTCATTTGTTTGGTTGTGTATGCAGATCATATGCTAGAAATATGTGTTTGAAAAGTCTCATTATACCCCCACATCCCTGGATAGGGGAATTGAATCACTTGGCTGTGCTTCTGTTGATTCGTGTTTTTATATTGAATCTTTTTGTCTGAGCTCTACAGTGACAATGCTTCACTGGATTTGCAAATGGTTTGGCACATAGGTTTACCATAGTAAGATGGAGTGTTAAGTGGAAAAAACAAATTGTTAGCTCAAAGGTCAAGGTCATACTTAGAGGTCAACAATAGAAATTTAATGCCAGTATGCTTGTCCAGGCTGTAACTTGACATAGGATTTCTGGATTTCCAAATGGTTTGGCACAAATGTTCCCATATTAAGATGAAGTGTCATGAGAAAGAACCAGCTTGCTAACTCACAGGTCAAGGTCATACTTGGAGTTCAACAAAAGAAAATCAATGCTAATATGCTTGTCCAGGCTTAACTTGACATAGGCTCACTGGATTTCCAAATAGTTGGTACAAACGTTTACCATATTAAGATAGAGTGCGACATGCAAGAATAAAACTGCGTGTGTTTTTGCCTTGGATCGAGAGGATATGCTTTATTATTTCCATCATTATGTTTATCACTAAGTTATGAGACTCAGAGTCTAATATTTATGGATGATTACTCATTATGTATAAGAAGTCGCTCAATTTCTTCCCATCATCTACTTAAAATAAATTAAAGACCCTCATAATTTTCATTACATAAAAGAATTATAACTATTGTCATCTAAATGACTTTGTGCTGTGTGGAGCTTATAATCCAGACTATCTTTCAAATGATCAAAATTATGTGACAAAGGCTACAGGCTGCATGGCAGGACCATATTTTTGCCACAGGCTTTGATGGGTGTGTCAGCTGGAAAAGTACATTAATTAGTTATTGACTGGCAAATAGCAAGGTAGTGGCCCTAAAGGGGGTATTAATCACCTTCAGTGATGGTTCTAATTTGTTAATGTGAGGACCTCTTTTTTAAAAATTAATGAATCCTCATACTCCTGTGTGGGGATTTTGTTTGTTAATGTGAGGAACTCATTTGTTTGTTCATAAATCATAAATAACTTTTTTGTATTTAAAGCTTGTGTTTGAAAACTCATAGTGAAAACTGGAGGTACAGAAGTCCTCACTGCACCACAGAACACAATCATCATATGTGATGATGGAGAGATTCACACATCAGGTTTGTTACAGATATTGACAGTTCAGTTATACTTAGGCCAATGCACTGTGGAATCATTCATGTGGTGTCAGTCTTGATTTAACCAAGCATTGTCTTTTTCCTGCCCATACATCTTGAATTACATAATTATGTAGATGTCTGGGACAAAACATAGAAAGTGCCACAACAACATAAGGATAAAAGCTATTTTGATGAACTAAAAGCACATTTGTGCAAATTTTAGGACTTTACTATTTGAGTTTACCATTGCTTTGACAGTATTCCAGTCATATAGCAACGTCCAGCTAATTACAGGTAGAGGAAGACCCCAAATGCACGGTGGCATCAAGGTAGAACCACCGACCTACTGCAAGCCAGCTGGAAGGCTTCCTCACATGAAAATCCAAATGACCCTGCCAGGATTCGAACCCACCTGGTGAGGGGCTTCAAATTTTAGGTATTTTGTTGATAACTTTACAAGGTATTGACTAATTTCATATTAAAATAGATAGCAAAAATGTGAAGTGCAGTGACCAAGAACTCTACCATGACCATTTCGTTTTTAATTTTCTCCCATTAATTTAATAATGAATTTCTGTCAAGAGCCTAACTCATTTACTATATACTTTAAGACTGCACAAGGTATTGACATGAAACTTCATGTATAAATAGATGGTGACTAGGAGAAATACTTTTTGGAAGAACCATAACTTTACCTGGTGCCATTTTTAAATTATCTCCCATCAAAATTAAAATGAATATTTGTCTAGAGTATTACTCAATGAGCTAAAGGCTTGGTATTTGGTATGGTTACTCCACCAGGGTGCCCTTTGATTTGGCATCAATATATATTGAATGTCTGGATGGAAGAATGTCACAAATCTTGTTTCCACTTCATAACTTTGTCATTTCTTAATGAATTTTGAATTGACTGGAGAGATTGCTTGATGTGTTGCACTTTATAGGGGTGGGGCAATTTAGTGTCTTTTACTTTTTTATCTCACCTGAGCACAATGTTCTCACCTGAGCACAAAGTGCTCAAAGTGTTATTTTTGATCGGCCTCCATCCATCCTCATTCCTCATTAGTCATCTGATGTAAACAATTTGCTTTTATCAAAACTTGGTATGATTTATCCTAAGTTGGCCCTTCACAAAAAATTGCTAAGATAAACTTGATCCATGCAAAACTGGTTGCCATGGCAACTATCAAAATGTATTTCAAAAAACCTGAAAAATCATCTTCTTTAAAACCAGTGGTTAGAATTCAACTTCCTTTTGCACAAATGGTCACCTCATTGCCCTCTTCCATAATTGCAAATATAAACTTGGACCTTAAAAGATGAGGCCCTTAGGGTGTTAGGTTTTCGTATATACTGTGTAAAGAAAACTTCAAAAAACATTTCCTCTGAAAACAATAATCCTAATTAAATTTATTTTGGCACGCATGGTAACCTCATTGCTTTTTTCCATTATTTCCAAAATAAAATTGGTTCCTTTAAGATAAGCCTCTTGAGGGGTTGGGTTGTTAATCTTAAATACTGCATAAAGAAATTTTCAACATTCATCTGTCTGTAGCTTTGCTGGATGTCATCAGATATTAAACTCCCAAATCACTATCATGGTTCTACTTATACCTTATACTGATGGTACTCAGGTGAGGGATTCAGGGACATCATGGCCCACTTGTTTATAAATTTTGATGGATTTCGTTCAATAATCCAGCCCGTTACAACCATGGCACATATAGTGTTTTATTACCTCTGTATCCTGCATTTTAGATGTATTTGTTTTGCTGTGGATGCAATGTTTTATTTCAGTAAATACATAAAAATATATGTAAAATGCTATTGAAATTGAAATAACATGCATACTTTTCATATTGGGACTTAATTTTTTAGCTTAGCGAGTTCCTGGACATGTGCAGCAAGAATTGTAAAAAATTCACTGCATGACATATTATTATGAAACTTCAGATATCATGAAAGTTGAAAAAATGTCAGTAATTCAGTCTGACGTAATCAGGAAAACCATGCAAACTCTGATTAAAATTGTTTTGTGTACAGGAATTAAAGAATTGGATTCAGAAAGTGATGATGACAATCAGCTCCAAATTGACAGACAGCAGAAATCAAGTAAGTGCATGGTCCTCTTTATTTTAGCTCATCTGATACACAGCTTGTATTATATTTTTAAAACTAAGAAAAGAGCTTCAAAACATCCAAAAGTAGTTATACCTTTAAAATCTGCTTTAAGGTGAAAATTGCAATATTGTTTTGATTTTATAAATATGAATAATATTTTGAGCAGTTCTGCGCATAAAATGTATGTCAGAAATACTTTTCAGGAGAAGATTAAAACTTAATCTTTCTCTAAAAACATTGATGTTCTTCATCTTGGGTACATTCGCTTTTTGAGATGTCATCTCCTTTGAAACTACTGATTCCAACCAAACTTTGTCAGAAACATCATTGGAGGGGGGGATGTTTTAAAAAGATTCCAGTCAGAGTTAAACTCCTTGTTGCTATGGGGGTTAGGTACCAAATAAAAAAACACATCTCTGAAGAGAGTGGCCAGATTTCATTTTTTTTTTCACAGAATAATTTGCAATTAAAAGAATTGTTTAAAAAAAAACATGGCCACCAGGGTTATGGCAAGTTTTTGTTATATGGACATAAACTTTAAAATTCTTATCCTTTGCCTAGATCTTAGATATTTGGTGTGTAGCATCATCTAGTATACCTCTACCATGTTTGTTAAAATCATCACTGACCTGGCGGGAAAGTGGTTAGAGCATCCGCCTCGGGAGCGGGAGGTCATGGTTTCAAATCCCCGCCGCGACATTCTAAAGTCGTGAAAAGCTCTCTTGCTTGGCGTTCAGCATATAAGGGTAGTTCCAGTACTGGTTGGCATGGTATCAGGATAATGTGACTGGGTGTGGTATCATGCCACATATCTAGGGCGTGATACTGCAGCCTGTGGTAGCACTATATCTATCTCAAGTAGACATTGTCTCCAAACGACTGAAATGCAAGTTGCAGTTGTTTGTTACTTTGACAAAAAAAATCATCTATAACTCGTTTGGAAGTCAAGGATTTTTGCAACTACAAATATATTGCCACTACCTCTTTTAAGTTGAAAGGTCACCAAAATGCACAAACAAGATCAAATTTGTTTGTTTTTTTTAATTTCACACTCATTATTATTTTATAACTTTAATTCCTTTTCAGCTTCAAATATAAGACGACCCTTGTATGGAGAAGAAAGGAAGATCCCTAGAAAACTGCAATGTTAGGACCTTAGAGCCATTGATAGAGAACATTATTAATAATCAGATATTGGCTTCATAGAGAAAATTTACTGCAAAGAGAAAGTAACAATAACAGATGTTTCAGATTTTCTGTGAATGCAAATTGGTAGTAAAAACCTTCCAGTACATAACTCCTTAAGTTTTGGTACAATTGTGAAACTTTACATAGAAGAACTTGTTAAGACAAAGTGCAGTCAACAAGAGTTGAAACACTTGTTCAGTTGTATTATGTCTAAACCCCTATTTATAGGATAAGAGACATATTGTTTATGCAGGGTTTTCTGTCTGTCATTAAATCTTGAGTCACTTACATCTCCTGAAGAAATTCAACTTGAGTCTTGAAATTTTATTGTAAAGTATATCAGGATGTAAACTTGTATGCCTTAGAAGGAGGGTGGGGGGAGAATTATATGTTAATTATTAGCTCACCAGAGTAAAGGTTAGGGTGAGCTTTTGTGATATTTGAAATATCTGTTGTGCATGACACTCTACAGGCCACAACTTTGACTCAGGTTTCTTTGACAGACTTGCTCAGAATGTTTGTCCTGACAATATCTAGTCATGTTTGACTTGACTTGACTATTTGAGTTAATCGTCGCCTTGACAATATTTCAGTCATAAAGCGGCGTCCAGCTAATTACAGGTGGAGGAAGACCCCAAATGCACAGAGGCATCTGGGTAGAACCACCGACCTACCGGCAAGCCAGCTGGAAGGCTTTCTCACATGAAAATCCGAATGACCCTGCCGAGATTCGACCCACGTGGTGAGGGGCTGAGTGAGAGCTAAAGTCAGTGACTTTACCCTCTCGGCCACAGAGGCCCCAGTCATGTTTGATCATGTGTAGTTTGGGGTCAAAAAGTAGGTCACTGGGTCAAATTTTAGTCAAAATCTTGTCTAAGCACATTATAACTAATTCTTTTTCAAACTTAGTCGGAAAGTTTATCTTGATAACACTTAGTCAGATTCAATCATCGGTGGGTTGAGGTCAGTAGGTCAAAATCTTGTTTACAAAATGTTATTGTTAACACTCTTATATATAGCATATGAGGTAATCATTCATGTGATTGTTGTTTTGTCTACATGAGAGGGACCCGTACATGGTTTTGACCATTGTCTGACTTGAGCCTTCATATTTGTAATGTTAAGATATCATTTGAAATAGATCTGCTTTAAAGTCCTTCTGTAATGCCATCTTCAGTCGAGTGATTAAGTACCATCTTGGCCTTTTTGTTAACAATACAGCAGAAAGGATATTTTTGGTAAAATTTGTCCAGCAAATATTCAGTTAAATGTTTCTGTATGTATTCAGAGTTTCACAGTTATTTCACTTCATTAATCATGTTTGGTTAAGTCCATAGTCCTTTTACTTATCAGTGATGTTTTGGAAAGACAGATAGGTACTTGAATTTTTTTTCACTTAAAAAAAAATGAAATATTCATTTTTGTAAAATAACATAAATACATTCATTGTTATGTATTGCTTACAGCTTAAAATACTGTATTCATACATACAGTTTTGCTTTGAGAGCAAAGAAATCCATATTGTATAAGATAAATTTAAATTTACAATCTATTGTAGCATATGATGCTTATAATTAACAAGGTAATTGTTTATTTTTACAAACAGAACAATGGTATGTTTTAAAAACCGATACTGTCTTGAACTTCATAGTATAATGTTTTTTAATTTTTAAAAAATTTTTTTTTAAGTACTGACCTGGGAGTCATCTTCAACATACATTTTTAGCTCACCTGAGCACGAAGTGCTCAAGATGAGCTTTTTTGATCACACTGCGTCCGTTGTTAACAATTTACTGTAAACATCTCCTCTGAAACCCCTAGGCAGAATTTAATAAAATTTGGCAGGGTTGTTCCTTGGGTGAACCTTCACAAAAGTTGCTAAGATAAACTTGATCCATGTGGAACTCTGGTTGCCATGGCAACAGAAAGAAAAAAAAATGAAAACTTTAATAATCATCTCCCTCAAAACTATTGACCAGATTTCAAAATAATTTAGTACAATTGTTCCTTAGGTAACTCTTTACCAAGATTGCTAAAATTATTCCAATCAGGAAATAAAAATGGCCGCCAGAGGTGGGGCTAATTTGCCGTATATGTATATAGAGTGAAATCTCCAAATGACATCTCCTCTGAAACCACTGGACAGATTTTGATTTAATTTGGCAGGGATTATCCTTGAGTGAAGCTTCACAAAAGTTACTAGAACTATTCCAATCCATAAAAGAATATGGCTGCAAGGTGCAGGACTTATGTGCTTTATATGTATATATTGAAAACTTAAAAGGACCTCTCCTCTGAAACTGCTAGACAGAATTTGATAAAACTTTGCAGGGATCATCTCCTTCAAAACTACTGGCCAGATTTCAAAATGTTTTATTACAGATTGATGTTCCTTGGGTAACCCTATACTCAGGTGAGCGATCTAGGGCCATCATGGCTCTCTTGTTAATATAACTTAGAAGTTTCCTTATCCTTGCACTTTTTTTTCTGTACAAGACATTCCTTAAACTTGATTTTGACCACAGATTTTAAGTGAAATCTGACGTATAAAAGTCTTAAGAATAATAAATATTAATCTTTTACTATGGTTTATTTTGAGTTTATTGCAAAAGGTGTGCAATGTAAATTTTATCATACCCCAAATACGTAGTATGGGGGGGGACTATATTGGAGTTATGTCAGTCCATCTGAAGGTGAGATTTGTCCACCCTATTTCTCGCCTACCTTTGGTCAGATTTTGATGAAAATTTGCAAGTCTGACAAGTACCAGCCTAATTGGGCAGATTGTTGGCACATCATGATTTATTTAATTTAGAATGAGCTATGGCTATATTTTTCAAGAATTTCTGACATGGTAACAGTAAATGTGACAAAACGGTATCTAGGAGAAATCATTTTCAATGACAATTCTTGTTTAATAATGTCAGGACCTCAGTTATGAGTGTGAAGTCCTCATTAGTTTGGTTGTGTTTGCAAATCATATACTTGAAGTATGTGTATGAAGTCCTCATTTGTTAGTGTGAGGACCTCAGTTGTAAATGCGAAGTCCTCATTTGTGTGGCTGTGTGTGTAAATCATATGCTAGAAATATGTATATATAGTCCTCATTATACACCCACTATCCCTGGATAGGGGGAGCTATATAGGAATCACCTTTTCTGTCCATCTGTCCTAATTCTTTTTATGCTCCCTGAAGGGAGAGCATATAGTTGCTGCTTTAAAATTGTCAGTCCCGTTCGTTCGTCCGACTCGTCCATCAGACATAATTTTGTCTTGAGTGTAGCACAAAAACTATAAGAGGTATCAACGTGAAATGGGTAGATAGATTTCAATGAGGAGAAGTGCAGTGAACAAAACAAAAGGTCATTCAGGTGCAAATGATTATATCACTCAGGCTATGCCCTGGCAATATAATCATATACACTGAACTCCAAACCTGTGTTTAAGTAGAGAAAGAATATTTCTTAAATCTAAGGTAATAATATTATAATAAAATCTAAGGTATTAATGTGGATTTTAAGTTGCTTTTATATTTTTAAATAAAGGAATACCTTGCTAAATTAGGAAAAATTTATTGAAATCTTAATCCATGGAAAATTTTACTATTTGAGATCCATCAGTTTTTAATACAGTCCCTTGTATTTTAAATGTTGTAAAATGTGATTGATATGGTAATGAATTTTTAAATTTTTATTTATTGTATGATTTTGTTTTGAAGCAAATATTTAGCTCTACTAAATGAAGACTAGTAGGGCTTGTGTGTCCAAATGTCAGGCAAGTTCAGAATTGAATCCTGTGTATTTCATAAGGTCAACTTTAGATTAAAAAAACAACTCAAGAAGCCCAATTTTTGTCCAGTTTTTACAAAACTTTGTTATCATGCTTGTCTACATATCTTGGTAAAGCTTGAAATATGACTCAATGTCAAATTATAGAAGAAAAAAAACTTGTTTACATTCTTTTGCTATATTTTTGTCAGTCTTCATTAAACTTGATATATAAGGATGTTTGCACCATTATATTAACACCCCAGAAGCTACATTTTCCCCAATCATGAAACTTGGTCACAGTGTTTGTCTGTATATCTTAGATTAGTTTGAAACTAGTTGATGTTGGGTCAAAACGTAGGTCAACAGGTCATGTCTTAAAAATTCTTGTGAACACTATAGAAGTTGCATGTCTGGCTAAATTTTCATGAAATTTAGTAGGATTGCAGGTCTCAGTGATATACTGTATAAGGTCGAGATAAGGTCACCTTCGATCAGAAAGCAGATCATATGGGCAAATCACCGGAAAAAAAAATAAGTGTAACCAAGTCAGTTTTCCTCAGGTGAGCAACACGGGGCCATCTTGGCCATCTTGTTTATTTTCCTTGAAGAATTTGTATATAGTAAAAACCATCAAATACAGCATTAATGCAATTATAAAATTCTCCATTGGATTCGGTTTAGTTATTGTCCTCTTGTTTTCACTTACGTGTTGTCTTGTTTTCCCAAAACATATACTGACAGTATGTTTTTCTGCAATAAACAAATTGAAAAAAGAATATATTGACTCATCATGAATTTATGGTTCCATTTATGATCAAAGAGTACATCATACTAATGGTGTTAATTATGTATTTATAGAAATGCATTGATATGCTTGGGTATTGAACTCCAACCTCCAGATCACGAGTCATATACCAACCAAACTACCCGGCCATCCCTTAAAGGTCTATATAGGCCTATTGAAATGTTCAAATCAAATGTTTTCCTTTGAAAAACTGCAAGAAGAAAGACGCCTTTCTCAGTTACTGTCACATTCAAACTAACTGCATGCAGTTGTTTTCGTTGGTGGCAACAGTAACATTATCATGAAACTACACTTCCTATCAGTGGTTAAAACATCCGCCTCGCGAGCGGGAGGTAGTGGGTTTGATCCCCGGCCGCAGCATACCAAAGTCGTAAAAATGGTACTGGTATAGCTCCCTTGCTTGGCACGCAGCAAAAACGGGTAGTTCCAGGCCTGGTTGGCCCAGTGTCAGGATAATGTGACTGGGTGTGGTATCATGCCACATGTCTACGGCGTGATACTGCAGTGTGGCAGCACTATGTCTCAAATAGACATCGTCTCCAAATGACTGAACAACTGTCGGTGGGACGTTAAACCCAACAAACAATCACTTTCTATCTATTGTCCTGAATTCATTTTTTTTTTAATTTAAATATTTTTTAACTTTTATTACCTAGATGACTGCTGTCAACGTAGTACGAGCATTAAATTTTGTAATTTTTTTTAAATAACGAACAGCCAGCGAAAAGTTATGTCATTTTTGTTGTAAATCAGATTTAAGGTCTGTTTCTACGTATCACCGCCTGCGCAAACCACCTTATAATGTGTGTGCACAGTTCACCACTTGGCGGGAAGGCAATAAACACTCCGCCAGTATTTAGCGACCATCTCAGAACAATCCTTGGCCGAGCGGTTACAGTCGTGGACTACAAATCTCTCAGCCCCTCACCGCTGTGGGTTCGAATCCCGGTAGGGACTTCGGATTTTTCATGTGAGGAAGTCTCCCAGTTGGCTTGCGGTAGGTCGGTGGTTCTACCCGGGTACCTCCGTGTACTCGGGGTCTTCTTCCACCTGTAATTAGCTGGACGTCGCTATATGATTGAAATACTATCGCAGCGACGGTAAACCGCAATACAACTACAACTACAACAACAGAACAAGCCTTACGAAGAACTCAAACCTCTGTTTTTCCGCTCTATGGGCGGATCACTAGTCTGCAGAGACAATATGAATATTTACAATAAATTCCAAACCTATACTTTAAAATAGCATGTCCAAACCCGGGCCATATTAACGCAGTCTAAAAAGTCCTATATGGATCTTGTACACGTCCATAACTGGAAAAGGACCCTTCTCCAGCGATCCCGGAAATGCTCGATAAGCTTCTGTTGAACACGAGCGCGTTTCGTAACGTCTGCACGGTTGCCTAGATTGTCACCCGTTATTGATACATCACAACTTGGAAGTGATACGCCTTCCGTACAGTAGATGAGACGGCGTAAAGGCTTCTAATATCAGAAGTGACGTATGACAACGGACGGTCATTCATGACTGCTTCCGCTTCTGTGAGGATAGTCTGCAGGGTAATGAAACTAACATAGGAGCGGCCTAATTCCTTCTTCAGAACTTGTTTGGTCAGGCCAATCATCCAGTGTGTTACATGTAGGAAAGTAGGAAAGTGACTGGAAAACCATATCTTTAACAGTTTAAGTGTAATTGCAGTATTATAAGAAGCGTAATTATTAGGCTACATCGGACATTGTGTTGGTTTTCGTAAGTGGCAAAAATTAAAGTTGAGAGAAAGAAAGAAAAAGCCAAATAATACTCGGAATCAACATTAGTATAACCCATTTTGACATAAAAAAGGCAAATAGAGAAAGAGAGAGGGAAATAGAAGGCAAGTAGAGAGAGAGAGAGAAAAAAAAAGAGGAAGGGGAGGGGGAGAGAGAGAGAAAGAGAAGTAAGGTAATTCATTATGGGAAACCACATTAACATAACCATTTTGCATAAAAAATATAAAAAAATACAAATATGTGTGTATGTATGAATAAGGTAAAACTTCAAAGGATTTGATGATAATTACATTTAGCAAACAAAACAAACACTGTTACACATATAAACAAAAATGACACTTTTCACAACCATTAATAAACATCGATGCATATGTGCTAGGCTAATTCAATCAAGACTTCTGAATTCCTGAGACTTCCAAAATCCGAACTTTTTGGTTGGTCTCACATAATTATATATCGGATTTAAAAAAAAAAAAAATATCCCCAGATACCCGATAAACATACGTATGTGTTTTTAATGTCCCAAGACTTATCCAATAATTTCTAAAAGCAGCATGCATGCATCATGTTTGTATTTGATATTGCGATGTTCAACATTACAAGTGAAGAGAACATAATATGAAGAGAAACTCAATATATCGGTGTTAGATGTTATATTGTGTGTAAGGTGTCATCGTGTTTCTTCATTCTCAGTCATTTCTGCATGGATGAGCACGTTTATTATTTTTCTTTTGATGCATCTTTTATATATATTTTTGAGATATATAGAAAGGATGAATTGGTTCCGAAAAACAAAAGAGTAAAATGTGTTTAGTCCTAAATACGTTTGTGTAAGACTTCCTCACTTTCCGGATGTTGTCCTTTTTTATCTGTTATTTCTGGTGGATGTACACGCTATAAATATTATATTCTATTAATGACAAATCTTTCATGTAATGTATTATTAAAGGGATGGAAATGACCAAAATAACGAGTATATAATCAGAAATATATATATGTGTGTGTGTGGTGTCCTCATTTGTAAGAATGTGTGTAACGTGTCCTCAGTACATAAACAACATTTGCGGAACCCATCAACAAGATTTCAACTTAAATGCGTAGCTCTTCAACGCCTCGTTGGGCATCTACCGAAGAGGGACACACACCTTTAAGTGCCTATTTAGAACACTGTTGTAAAGATAAAATAATTTCATTATTCCCTTTTTTAAATTTATAACTATAATATTTCAGATCGGTTATCTTTGGAGATATGATGAGGACACCATACACACACATATATATTTCGATACTAAAAATATCTTCGTAAGCGTAAATTCACAGATGTAACATAATATTTTTCCTGTGATTTTTTTTCTTTACAAAAGGTGTTGTGTTTGTATGATGCAATAAATTGGGTCATCTTTCTTCGTGCTTTATTGTGAAAATAAGAAAGTAATAGAAACAATCTAGAACTACAGGCTTACGACTAAGATCAAATTTGATCGTGCGAAGCTTAGTGAAAATGGTTCCAGAACTCGCATCCTATAACTTTGCAGCCAGTGCTATCAAATTCGTAATAGTGACACTACAAGATTATAAAGAAAAGAAAAAATACACGGATCTGTACGACATGGTTTGGTATTCGTGTCTAGTTCTGGTCCTTCCCACGAATTTCGACACTAAGCAATAAAACTATTAAGTCCAAGGCAAAGATCTATATTTCAATAAATACTACATCTAACTTTAAAAAAAATCCATATTTCCCTCAGAATGCATCTCCGTCCTCCAAGGTAGCAATAGCATATCACATTGATCATCGGGGACAATCATCTGGACAGGTGTGAATTACAACAATATCTCTTAATAATATATATTATTCGTCAAGCTATGATTAAAAGAAATGAACATGTTAATTAAAATTCAAATCACTTGGTTGCATTTGTAAATGAAATGAAGTGATGAATAATTAGTAATAGTTTACAGATTTAAAAAAAACTAAACCTGTATCGTTAGAAAAGGTACTTTGATATGTCTGTACTACTATATATATATACACATTTACTGATCATTGTGTTTATCTCCCACTCAAATTTGTGTATGAAGTGATTTCTCTCTCTTTCTCTCTCCCCCCTCGGCATTTCTAGATTTATTTTATGTTCATAATCTTAAATAGACAAGCAATTATACTTTTCTGTTTTTTCCGTATTGTATACTCCATTTATTTTCTCTTAGCCGCCATCTTTGTATCTTTGTATTCATTTGTGTATTACTGGCAAAAGCCAAATGTGGTTTGTGCCAAACATTTTTTTGACTTTGGCAAAAGGGGGCGGGATTTGGTAGAAAAACGGGAGGGAAATTGTCCGCCTTGTAAAACTCACGAGAGAGTAAATGTCCGCCTGGGAGGGGAAATGTCTGCCTTGTCAAAATTAGCGGGAGGGGAATTGTCCGGGAGGGAAATTGTCCGAATACCATTTTTACCTTATTCGAAGAAAAAATCCCGTTCCCTAGATCACAATTCATGTACATTTTTCTTTCTTTTTTTCCAAGTCATTTTTCGTAACTTTCGTGAACTAATTAACTTATTATCATTCGTATCCAGGTCAGTAATCAGGTATATTTTGCGGCGGCACTTGGAGTGATGGCTCAGGTAATTTGGCAATGTGTGTCCGACCGGAATGTTTGATAATTGCTACATCAATGTCTGACAGGTAACATAATATGCACGTGCCAGCAGATAAACCCAGGTGACAAATTTTGAATACATTCCATATCATCGCGTTCGTCACCGGCATGTGACGCTACCTGAAGCAGTAGATCGACGGTAAAAATATGTATCACTTTGTTGACTTGTTTGAACGATTATGAACTATTTTTATTATTTTTCATTACTTGCAAATAGTATATTCGTACACCTAATAGATATGCACAGGTAATGAAACGCAGACATGCACGCACACGAACTGAAATTTCCATCGGATTTTAATCCCAATAATCGTTATTTCGAAATTTTTAGGTTGGTCCTAAGGACTTCGGTTTAACGAGGTTCTACTGTAAGCAACACTTAGATGATTTGTTTTGCACCTAAAAATTTAAAAGTTTTCGAAAAGAACATGTAACTGAAAAAAAATCATGATTATTGTCAATTTTTAAAGAATAATTGATTGAATTATGGTAAAAATAATCATGAAATTCATCGATTAATGATTGATGATTAATAGGATTGTTGGTCAATTATTAACCATTATGATTAATGATTATAAATACCCATGTCTGACAGACACTTGGGTTTACTCCGATTTCCTCCCACAATACATGTAACGACCCCCCAGTCATATATCGACGTGACCAAAAACATCACGAACATATATTCAATATTAATTACAAAGACGGAATTTTATACGTGTATGAATTAATTTTTTGTTGTTGCTTTTTTTCTCCCAAATTCACACTTAAATATATTCTAACGCTTTGAGCTGTTTATGCCTTAAGCTTAATACATGAGGTATGATACTAACATTGGCATAAATCACACTGAACCATATCCCATGACAGAAACAATACAGTTCATTTGGCCCGATTTTTTTTGTCAATTTTTTTAACACAGTCTAATGCTTTTGGTACTTTGGGGGAATTCGTACATTCAAATAATGCGGAAGATCTTCCGCAGCAAATGTATTCTTTTTGTGTAAGTGCCTGATACATGGAATCCAAACAAATCATAGCTTTGTTAAAGTTCGAGCATAGGAGTCAAAATTTTGAATAGGGAAAGAAAAACTGCAGACGATCTTTTACAGATAACAACTTCAGGCAGCTGAAGAAAATCCAAACGATCTTCTGTAGAACAGGTAAAAATTGCTGACTGGATGAATACATGCAATGTCGGCATAATCTAAATGTTTGATAAAATGCCACGAAAATGCATGATGGTAATAATTAATTTCAATTATACGGTAACCTTCTGCTAATGTACATTTACCGAGTAGCCTGCTTGTAATAAATTGAGCTTTATTGCCATTATTGAAAACTCATGAAAAACTTAAACTTATAGCGCAACATTTTCTAGCCGTACGATCTCCATAGCAATTCAACCTTGCGTTTGCCAGCGGCTGCCCCAAGTTCTTATGCATTTCAATTGACCTTTCGGACTCAAAAAAAAAAAAAAAAAAAATCTACGGACGCCCTATGGCAGTCGTAAGGCGGTCCTACATAGCTAATAAAGCGAATTTTCAAATCGCTGCGTACCATTCATAACAGTCTTCACGTGTGGTGCGATATATACCAATTTGCTTTACATGTACAATATGTGTTTCTCTTACATCTGTCAATCATTTAATTGGATTTTTTTTTTTTGATAAATCGATCTAGGCAGTATAAAATAAATATCAATTATAAATTAAATATGATTTTTTCATTTATGCCAGTATTACTTATGGAATAGATTCTTTAGAAAAGGATGTATTTGTTTGTGCTGCAGTATTTTAAATTCCTGTTCCAAGGTAAAATGGCTTTTGAATTTAGGTACTGTCTTCACCTACTGATGATTAATTCTAAACGCCGGGGTAAAAGTTAATTATAAAATGCTGTACAATTTTTAAGAAAATTCCGTTAATTTAGTAATAATATTTTACAGACAGAATGCATTTAAATATTAAGTAATTATATGAACTTTGTTAAATAACAACACATTTAAGTTATTAGATTGTAATTTAGACAAAAAGTCCTGTTTCGAAATGTTTAGCGAAATTTTCGTAATGAATTTACACATCTCGTACCAAATATACATTTTTGTACTTTTAATCCTTCTTTGTTTTTCGCCGCCAAGCTGGACACAGGGTATCAAAATAATTAAATCAATCATAACTCAAATTACAGAAGGTAAGAATAAACAGTAAAAGTAAAAGTAAAAAAAAAAATCTACAATTTATTGCCTTGTATATTACTTTCGGATTATTATTTATGATATTGTCTTTGTGATTCTTAATACCGTGCATTAAAGTCATAGAATTTTATGGTCACCCTACGGCCACCGCAGGAACGCCATAATGCACCGTGTCTGCTGTGTCATAAAAGTATGTTCACCCAAAGGCCGGCGACCGTGTGTCATCATTTGAAGGCCGTACGGATGCCACAGGCTTTATGTCAACACAAATTCAAAATACTCCGTGCGGCAATGACTGCTATTGGATGTGACCGTGGATATTCTACGGCGGCCTTAGAATTGCTACTGGTTGTAGAAATTTTAGACCCTACGGCCGCCGTGGCAAAACTGTGGATTACATGTAGTTATAAATCGTTCAGTCATTTCTGCAAGGCTGTTTTTTTATTTTAAAATATATTAATACAATGAATTCCATGAAGTAAATAAGATGTGAAATGACCGAGATAAAGGTGTTTATCATCTTTGATATAGATGTGTGTAAGTCGTACCTACATGTTGAAAGTCATTATTTTTTTCTCTCCATTGCTACATCATTGAACATATATTGTAGATATTATTGTGATATATAAAATGATTAAGTAAATTGGCTCCGAAATAGCCTTAATATAGGTGTGTGTGTATCTTAGTGTGTAAGACGTCCTCACTTATCAGATGTCCTCATTGATAGGCATGTCCTCAGTGCGAAGTGTATCACAGATGTCCTCATTGATCGCCGGGCCTCAGTGCGAAGTGTATCAAGCATTTGTCCCCATTTTCAGGTGAAAAAACAAGTTCTTTCCCTAAAGTCTTAGAGGAAATCTAAATAGCCTAAGAAGACAAAAGCAATCTAAAACCGCCCTAAAAATAATTTCGAGACTCTATGATTGCTAGAAAGTGGTGTCCCCAATCGGAGGCAAAAATCATGTGTCCTCATTGTACACCTCTTGCAGGTATGTGTGTGTGTGTGTGTGTTTATACCATATGCGATCGATGTTGATAAGTTTTCATATAGAATATAAAACAAAATCATTAAAGAATTATGTTTTAAATAGTGATATCAGTGAGGAGCAGCTAACGAGAAAACTTTTGATGTCGATTTGAGTTAATATGTTCATAATAGAGATATCAGTGAATATCCATTCTCCATATTATTTTGATATCATTCATGACCAAGGTATTAAGTTTGATCACTTACTAGTACGCGAAGCTGTTGGTGAAGAGAGAAGTGGGAATGATGTTGTAGATGAGAGAGTGAGTCGGAGAGAGTTTTGTTTAAGGTCACGTGAGTAATTTGTGAAATATATTTATTATGTATTGAGTTCCGTTACGGCGACCTCATGGTTAGAACATCCGTCCTGTACTCGCGAGGTCGGAGGTTCGATCATTGGCCGCAGCATACCAAATTCTTTAAAATGGTATTGATTTAGCGCTCAACACTAAAATGGGATTGCCCGGTGCCATTATAATGTGAATAGGTGTCATATCATGAATTGTCCTATTCATTGATAATAGTCAATAAAGAAGGCAAACTAACTGCCCTGAACACGAATTTAGCTGCGAAAATCGACACACACACACACACACACACACACACACACACACGTTATCAACAACAAGTGTAGTACTTAACTTTTATTTTTCTATTCTGACTCAAAATATACTCATATAACCCCATGTTTCTACATAAACAAACGTGAAAATCAGGCAACCAAAATGAATATCGTACATTTGCAATAAGAAAGCTTTACAAAAAACAAAATGTTAATAATTAAAATATAATAAACAAAAACAAAAAAATCAATGCGGTGGTATATGGCGAACTGGCTCGATACCCAATTATTGTTCATTTAATTAAATACTGATTTAATATAATGTCAGCAGAAAATATGATTTTTAAAACAATGATTACCTATACTCTTGATAGACCTTCAAAAAGGAAATGAAAACTGGTTAAAAAGGTAAAACAATAACTATCTAATCAGTATTATCTATCTAATATATCTTATATATCTAAGATAACAAATCCAACTTATCTATCAAGATATATCTTATCTATCTAAAATATCTGATCTTTTTTTTCTATCTAATCTATCTAACCAATGGATTAGTTCAGGCGGCAATTCGCAATGTAAGATAACTATCTTTCTAATCTCTCTTATCTATCTATCAATATTATATATCCATTCGTTCTTATCTATCTTATCTATCTAATCTATATGAAATATTTTTCTTCTTCTTCTTTCTATCTTTTTTTAGTTATCTATCTTATCTATCTTATCTATAGTATCTATCTGTCTATTTTTTCTATCTATAACAAAAACATTTCGGCTGGATGCATAGAATGTGTATTGAACCAAGTAATAAATGAACATCAGGTCACGGCTTGTCCTCGTACGCCAATTCACGAAGCCACTGCGCACGTCATATGTTGTCAATGATTGTAAAACTTGACCAATCAGCGATCACCAGCAAATAAATTAAGTATGTATTCACTCACGAAATATTAAGATATATAACTTATATCTAGTATGTTAATATTTTCTATATTTGATGTAAGAACTACGTATATTGAACTTATCGGTGCTCTCATCAGTTTAGCAATAACTGATGACATTTCTTATATTTGACAACATGGTTGTATATACATGTGCATATTCTGTGTCCTTTATAAAAAAATGGCTATAATTTTATATTAACAAAATGATGACTACATAGTAACTAATGATAACATAAACATTGCCGTGTATAAACTAATGTCGATGGCGTTTATACCATACTCCTTCGATGGTATACCAGCCACAAAGTGTAGCCACCCGGAGAAAGAGCCAAGCATTTGCCCACGAGGAATTTGTTATCAAATTTCGTATTGCTTGAACTAACCCACTGCCACACCCAGCTATTCTAATAATCTTCTGATAGGAGACACGGACACATCATGAAAAAGATTAGGGTTGAGACAGGCGCGGTGATGGTGTTTTGCTTACAACTTCTTCAATAAATCTATTCACTCGTTTGAGCGAATATTTCGACATTGGATATTGTTTCAATACAATATTTATTATTTTTCTCCAAATCTCCGGTGGAAGTTCTAGGTGATTTTTCTTAGCATGTTTCGGGTTTCTTTTTAAATTAATCATTTTACGTAACTGTTTCATGTGGAATTCAAACAAACGATTACTACTAACATTAGCATGCCATCTTTTAAATTCTTGATATAAGAACTAACTTTGCTCTGGTTCGATTCATTATCGTCAGTATCATTGGGAATATCGTTAATATCAGGGTTAATATCATTGATGATGGTGTTAGTTTTGTTAGTGTGAGAGTTTATTTCGCTGATGATCAAATTCGTATCAGTTATATCTTCTGTGCTATGCTTGGTGTCAAAGACAATAGCAAGGCTTGAATCTTGAGCCTCCCATGTAAACTGGGTTGATCTTTCTATAATATAACGAAAGTTTTTATTCTAATTCAAAGACAGTGATTTTATTGGTCCTGTGTTGATGATGATGATGATGATGATGATGATGATGATGATGATAACTGACCATCCGAACAAATGCCACCTGTAAACAACGTCAACTTTTTCCATATTCCACTGGCTTGTACACCAGTTTGACTGTATATTTATCGCCGAGTAAAAGTGGGGTACACCAATTACCATAATTAACCTTGTTATGACGCGGCCGGGGATCGAATCCACGACCTTCCGATTAAGGGACGGACTCCAAACATCCCGGCCAACAGACCGATATTTAATAACTGAATGAAAGGGAAACTCTAAAAACCAACACATTTTCATTGTTTTGAGGTAAGTATGTTGCTTCGGTTTGATTTTGATGTGCCAATCACTTAGACAAAAACGATGTCAAGCTTTTAAAATAAGAAGTAGAATACATAAGACCCTAGATGCAAAAGAGACACATGGGTTGATTCAGCGACTGTGGAATCCAAATGCCCCGACCAGGATTTGAACCCTCTGTAGAGAGGGTTAACAAGTCAACCCGCAAAAGTGGGTTCAAAAATATAACAAATTTAATATAAGAGTGTAAATTAAGAAGTGCGACATTTAGCGTTGATGGTGCGACATTTAACGTGATCTCGTTTTTTTGCGACATTTAACGTTAGAGGCGCGACATTAAATAATCAGGAAATTATTAAGCAAGGCGATTTTAGAGATATATTTATATTTAGAATCTTGGAACTTTAGAGATCTCAAATACCAGGTGAGGCATTTTTTAAATAAAATTCAAAGGCCAATTTTAGCTGAACTTAAAGAAAAACACACACACACACGTAAGATTTTTCTTGAAAACAGGAAACGAAATATTTTAACAGCATTTCTACATTAAGAGCAAAGAGCTTCCGATTAAGCTTTGCATGACCATCCCATTTACCAATTCATTTTAGAAAATTCTGTCCATGATGAAGTTACAGTCAAAATAAGCTTGACTCAATCATTCAGTTTACTGTCCCCGGTGGCCGAAGGGCTAGATTGTCCGTCTCGGGAACCTTCGATCCCGACCGCGACATAACAAAGTCGTTAAAAATGGTACTTTACGCTAAGCATAATTACAGGGTAGTTCCAGGACTGGTTGGCCCGTTGTCAGGATAATGTGACTGGGTGTGGTATCATGCCATATGTCTACGGCGTGATACTGCAGCATGGCAGCACTATATCTGCCTCAAGTAGACATCGTCTCCAAATGACTGAAATACTGTCGATGGGACGTTAAACCCAACAAACAAACAAACGAACAAACACATAGATGATTTTACTTCATGCTTTTTAGGAGAAAATTAGCGTGTCATTAGCTTTCGCACTTCCAAAAGTCTAAGACTGACTTTTTATTCACATTATTCTTCAATGAAAAGCATGACATAAAATTATAAGTTATCAGAATCTGTAGAATTGGATGAAATAATACAATGTACCACCGTTTTAGAGGTTCAAACAATTAAGAAAGTTATGGCAATAATATTTAAATATTCGTATAAACATGAAAATTAGTATTTTGCCTTCCTTCATCAAATATTAACATTCTAATAATATCATTGTTATGTTTGTATATATATAAAATCCTCACTAATGGCATCAACATATGTAAAAAAATTTAAGGGAACAGCCGTAACTTTAAGTTGCTAGAACTTTGACATGTTCTTTTGTCATCCTGTAAACTGTGTGTGTGTGTGTGTGCAATAAATTTATGTTAGATTAAATAATCAGAGTCAGCAAAAGTAAGTGAATTGATTTACCTTCAAAGGTGATATTTATTGTCTTAAAATATAGATTAGCGCGTTCCTATATACCTATATATCCATATGATAGATAGATATATAGGAACGTGCTCATCTATAATGTACCCATATATCAAAAAAAGATATATGTGAACTTTTTTGGTTTAATATGGTTATACACATATATATTAAAAATGGAATCCCTCTATATTTGAGGTGTTTTAAAGACGAAATGATTAATAAAATTATGAAAAAAAAACAAAAACATTTTCATGCCTGGAACACATAGTACCCAGATACCAGATAGGTGACCAAGTTCCCGAATACCAGGCTAAGTATATATATATATATTTATATTTAGAATCTTGGAACTTTAGAGATCTCAAATAACAGGTGAGGCATTTTTTTATTAAAATCCAAAGGCCAATTTTAGCTGAACTTAAAGAAAAACACACACACACACACACGTAAGATTTTTCTTGAAAACAGGAAACGAAATAATTTAACAGCATTTCTACATTAAGAGCAAAGAGCTTCCGATTAAGCTTTGCGTGACCGTTCCATTTACCAATTCATTTTAGAAAATTCTGCCCATGATGAAGTTACATTCAAAATAAGCTTGACTCAATCATTCAGTTTACTGTCCCCGGTGGCCGAAGGGCTAGATTGTCCGTCTCGGGAACCTTCGATCCCCGACCACGACATAACAAAGTCGTTAAAAATGGTACTTTACGCTAAGCATAATTACAGGGTAGTTCCAGGACTGGTTGGCCCGTTGTCAGGATAATGTGACTGGGTGTGGTATCATGCCACATGTCTACGGCGTGATACTGCAGCGTGGCAGCGCTATATCTGCCTCAAGTAGACATCGTCTCCAAATGACTGAAATACTGTCGATGGGACGTTAAACCCAACAAACAAACAAACACATAGATGATTTTACTTCATGCTTTTTAGGAGAAAATTAGCGTGTCATTAGCTTTCGCACTTCCAAGAGTGTAAGACTGACTTTTTATTCACATGTATTCTTCACTGAAAAGCATGACATAAAATTATAAGTTATCAGAATCTGTAGAATTGGATGAAATAATACAATGTACCACCATTTTAGAGGTTCAAACAATTAAGAAAGTTATGGCAATAATATTTAAATATTTGTAAAAACATGAAAATTAGTATTTTGCCTTCCTTCATCAAATATTAACATTATAATAATATCATTGTTATGTTTGTACATATATAAAATCCTCACTAATGGCATCAACATATGTAAAAAAATTTAAGGGAACAGCCGTAACTTTAAGTTGCTAGAACTTTGACATGTTCTTTTGTCATCTTGTAAACTCTGTGTGTGTTTGTGTGTGTGTGTGTGTGCGTGTGTGTGCAATAAATTTATGTTAGCTTAAATAATCAGAGTCAGCAAAAGTAGGTGAATTGATTTACCTTCAAAGGTGATATTAATTGTCTTAAAATATAGATTAGCGCGTTCCTATATACCTATATATCCATATGATAGATAGATATATAGGAACGTGTTCATCTATAATGTACCCATATATCAAAAAAAGATATAAGTGAACTTTTTTGGTCTCATATGGTTATATACATATATATTAAAAAATGAAATCTCTCTATATTTGAGGTATTTTAAAGACGAAATGAATAATAAAATTATGCAAAAAACATTTTCATGCCTGGAACACATAGTACCTAGATACCAGGTAGGTGACCAAGTTCCAGAATACCAGGCTATCTTAGTATATATATATATATTTATTGTAAATTAACACTTAATAGAAAGTTTAGGTTGTAATGATGAAGTTTGAAGTTTTTATTTCTCATAATCCAGAAGGTCAATGGCCCAAGTGGACATACATGTATAGTTAACACATATAATACATATAGACAAAGAAACATGTAGAATTGGTGATTATATCACTCAAATGAGCACCATTTTCAATTATATGTAGGTTTTTCTGATATAATAGTAGACACAAATGTATTTCCGTTATTTACTATTAATTTTGTAAGTTTTTATAATCACTGATCCAAAATCTTTACAAGGCAATCGATGAAAAACATTCCAGCATCCACATACTCGTACCTACCGAAAGCGAAATATAGGCATGACAGCTGGAAATTAAACATAAATACATGTACATGTATACATAATATACACACATACACATATTATTATTTATTACATGTAACAACAGATAATAACTTCAAAATCAAAAGGATCAGTGAGCATAAAATGATGTATGGTTAAATGAAGGGGTTGGAAATATTTTTTTCTGTTAAAGAATGAATGCCATATTCATACAAAA
Source organism: Solen grandis (assembly GCA_021229015.1). Taxonomy (NCBI): domain Eukaryota; kingdom Metazoa; phylum Mollusca; class Bivalvia; order Adapedonta; family Solenidae; genus Solen; species Solen grandis. The sequence goes on along the minus strand of CM037781.1, from coordinate 71,152,243 downwards.
TTGATCTTCAGAATAAAGAACCTTTGAAAGAACTTTTGTTTTCTTGGCATTTGTTTTGTTTTGACCCAAATCTTAATTTTCTAAGTTACACAAATATAGGATTGCCCTAACACATTTTAGGATTTCTTCTCATAGAATAGGAATGGAAACAGGGAGATGGCAAAAACCTTTACTTTTACTTTATGAAGAAAGAAAATGCAATTTTTGTAATAGATAAAAGGATGAGTTTCATTTTATATAAGAAAGAAAGCCCATTAAAAGTAAATGTGTTATTAGACGTTTTTGAATATTTATTGTTAACTCTGTTGGTTAAACAAATAGGAATAATTATGATAAGTATTTATAGCTCTTATAAATAGTAACTGCTATATCTGGTTGTTATTCTATTTGGGACTGTTGAACAAAGTCTGGAATTTGGTAATGACTTGCAGATGAAATCTGTTGATTTGGGGTCATTGGTCCAAAGGTCAAGGTGATCTCAATAATGACAAAAGATTCAGATCATAAATTTTAGAATGCTTAAATCCCTCAAAATTAGGAGTTTGGTCATGACTTGCAGTTGGCACCAATTGATTTTGGGGTCACTGCATCAAAGGTCAAGATCAGTGACCTGGAATATAAAAAATGTTTTCAATCAATATCTGGAGAATGTGTAGGCCCACAAAGGACTAGTAGATGACCCTAATAGATTTTGAGGTCACTGAGTCAAAGTTCAAGGTCACAGTGACCTGAAATGTGAAAATTGTTTCCACTCAGTTACTTGAGAATGCTTGGGTCACATTCCTCAGACTTCTTAGGGAGTTTGATCATGACTTGCAGATGACCCCTATGGATTTTGGATCAGTGAATCAAGGTCAAAGTCATAGTAACCTCAAATGTGTGAATCATTTGCAATGGTAATTATGGCATATGAGGGGGCATATGTTTTACAAACATGTCTTGTTATATCAGATATAGTATTCTGATGAAAGAATAGTGATACAATCCAGGTCAGCAAAACTATTACAAGAAGTTCACAATGTCCTTTTTTATTCAAGTTGATTGTTAAAGGTTCTGTGTGATATCATCTTTAGAAGTATTTATGACTTTACGAAAGCAAATAACTGAAAACTATTGTTAAATGAATATAACTAATTAAATTAAAATCCAAACTAATAGAACAACTGGTCAAAAAAGTAAATATCATCAGCTTCGCTCAGAGGAAAGATAATTCGGACCATGATAGTAACATGGTTATGTTCTTATGTATTTGGATTGATATATTCGTAATGTGAATAACAATGTATGTCTGAGTTTACACAAAACATGTTAAGGGAGGACACTACCTGGAAAACGCTGTATCATTTCTGTAATGGATGTTTTTGCTTCTATGATGACACAATAAACTTATCAATATTTCATTGATAGAAGTTATTTCATATTTGCGATAAAAATATGTACTTAAGAGTTTGTTGATAGCAATGTAAAATTAGCAAAGGATTTTTTACAAGTGTGTCAATTAAATGGAATTAAAAATTTTTTATGAAAATATGTGCCAGCTGATATTTCAACAACAGTTGATTTTCATTCATATGTATAATAAAAAGATGTACATTGTACTTGGAAGTGTGTATATAGAAATAATTTATGTGAGTACAATGATGTCATTTAGCAAAGAAAATATGTATTTGATGATGTTTTAGCAAAAAGATGTTCCAAATGAAGTTAAAAAATTTTTATATAAATGAATAT
>CM037781.1:71131934-71150412 GCA_021229015.1 Solen grandis | reverse complement strand
TTTTTACGGATCGGAATTTTTTTAGCAACTTTGGTAGAGGTTGACCCAAGGAACATCTGTACCAATTTATCTTAAAATCTGGCCAGTAGTTTTGAAGAAGATGATTTTTAAAGTTTTCATTTTTTTTTCTTTTTGTTGCCATGGCAACCAGAGTTCTACATGGATCAAGTTTATTTTAGCAATTTTTGTGAAGGTTGACCCAAGGATCATCCCTGCCAAGTTTAATCAAATTCTGTCCAGTGGTTTCAGAGGAGATGTTGTTTAAAGGTTTCTCTATATACATATAAGGCAAATAAGCCCCGCCCCAGGCGGCCATGTTTCTTTACGGATCGGGATAATTTTAGCAATTTTGGTAGAGGTTGACCCAAGGAACATCTGTACCAATTTATTTTAAAATCTGGCAAGTAGTTTTGAAGAAGATGATTTTTAAAGTTTTCATTTTTTTTCTTTTTGTTGCCATGGCAACCAGAGTTCTACATGGATCAAGTTTATTTTAGCAACTTTTGTGAAGGTTGACCCAAGGATCATCCCTGCCAAGTTTAATCAAATTCTGTCCAGTGGTTTCAGAGGAGATGTTGTTTAAAGGTTTCTCCATATACATATCAGGCAAATAAGCCCCGCCCCTGGCGGCCATGTTTTTTTATGGATCGGAATAATGTTAGCAACTTTGGTAGAGGTTGACCCAAGAAACATCTGTACCAAATTATTTTGAAATCTGGCCAGTAGTTTTGAAGGAGATGATTTTTAAAGTTTTCAAATTATTTTCTTTTTGTAGCCATGGCAACCAGAGTTCTTCATGGATCAACTTTATTTTAGCAACTTTTGTAGAGCCTCACCCAAGGAACATTCCTGTCAAGTTTCATTAAATTCTGTTCAGCGGTTTCAGAGGAGATGTCGTTTAAAGCAAATTGTTGACGACGGACGACGGACGACGCACGACGACGGACGCCGGACGATCACAAAAGCTCACCTTGAGCACTATGTGCTCAGGTGAGCTATAAACTGACACATCTGAAACGTGTGGATCCTTATTTATATTAGGCATAAAAAACAAGGTTTGAAATATACACTAAGTAAAATAATTATTCAGAGAGCCAAAAAATTTAAATGTTTGCTAGATAAGAAAAAAGAAAAACTGTATATAACTTCAGTAAAAGATAATCTAGAAGGTAACAGAGTACTTAACATGCACAAACTTAAAGATCATATTTTAGATATATTATCACATGCCGCTCTTTGTACAGAAGCTCATATTAAAGCTCTTTCGAAAGAAAATGTTATTGTCCTCGAAAGTGAGAAAAGAAATGGATTTTATACTATCATCACTTGTAAATGCCAAGGATGTGGTAAGACCTTTGAACTGGAAAACAGTACAAATATGGTTGATATCAGTGTCCGTACTGTTTGGGGTAGCATGGTTACAGGAGGAGGTTGTTCTTCGCTGAATGAATGTTTAGGAACAATAGGTGTTCCTGGCATTACTGAAAAAAAAATACTCTTCAATTGAGACAGAGATTGGGCATATGTGGAAGTCCTTTCTTGATGAAGAAATTTTAAAAGCAGGTCAGGAAGAGCGTGCATTGGCGGAGGAAAATGATGAATATTTTCAAGGTATTCCAGCTATAACTGTTGTTTGTGATGGAGGCAATGTGCTTTCTGTTTGTTCTGGAAAAGACGGAAATCCTGACGCAGTATATGAGGTGCTATATTGTCGCGAGGTAGTCCTGGGGAATTGGAGGACTCCTCGGACCTCTATTGATTTTAGGGATTCATCTGAAAACTATAAGACGAAATACCTTTTCAGCATCTTTTTTTTTTCTTTTATTGATATAATTATTTTAAAACAATCCATAATAAATACACATACACGGCAAGAACATTTTACACTAAACATAATATCTAAATTGCATATAAACATATGAAATAACATTTTAAAATTATTACTTTTTTATAATAATATCATGAAAGATTATTTAAATAGAAATAAATGAATTATAAAAAAAAAATTAAAACAATATTTCCTTGCAAAAGCACAATCTTAATTAATAAAAAGAGACAATAATAATCTTTTGAATAACCTTAAATATCCCTATAAATAATATAACCAGTCAGTTAAATATAAGCTAACATAAATACGCTAAAACCCAAAAGTTAATTTAGAAAGTGCGGCAATAAATAATTAAAGTTAGCTTACCTATAAGACGAAATACCTTTTCAGCATCTTTGAACTGAAAATATTCTCGCCTTTGTTTATATACTGACCGCCCGCACCGCGGCAATGAATTAGGTTCATGGGTTCAGCGAACTGGTCTGTGGTTCTAAGAATTGCCTCCCAAAAATGGTTTGCCGCCTGCAGAATCACTTTCCACAAATGGCCAGCTCGTATTGTTTGTTATTTTTGTATCATGCAAACTCAGCATGGTCCGGACAGTGGAGTATTCTTATGCTTGCTGCCCCGGCCAGCCAGGAATGTGACCTTTATCTCTCTCTACCCTGTGTATACGGGGTCAGTTTCCCCCTGATCTAGTTTCATTTTCATTCACCTATTTCCAGGGTTGAGATTACACGCATACATACTTTTTGTATGTTGCTATTGGATGTCTATTGTGTGTTACTGTAGGCAGAGTATATATATATCCTATTGTGTATAATTTTCCGTGCTACGCTTTATACATTGGCTCTTTATTGTATTTGTATATAAATGAAGTATTATAAGACCTATCATCTCCCCCTATGCCTATTTGAAAAAAGTCCCTTTTTTATTTTGTATATAATGTCTTTAATATAAATGCGTACTACAAAATGAGTACATAACAACAATTATGATATATAATATACAATGAAAAACTACATCTAAAAAAACACAAACTTTCCCAATACAAATCATATAATAATAACTGCCAAAAAAAAGGCATAAAAGTATGGAATATTGACTTGGCAAAAACAAGAGATATTGTTTTAATTATCTAATGAACCATATTCAAGCGAAAAATATCAATTATTTCGTTTATGTAGTATTTTTTTTTTTTTAAGTAGCTTGAAATATTCAGAGTGTTCCGTTAATTTCTCAAGATTCCATTGCTTTTTTACAAAGGCCATTTCTACAATTTATATATATTAACAATAAATAATAACATGAACAAACAAAAATACACCATAGCACTGCACACTTCCCCACACGAGAGAGAATATTTATAATCACTTTTAACGCAATTTGCAGAATTATACGACAAAATTATTGTCATACTATAAGCTAATAACATCGGTCTGCAATCTTTGTTACACATATATATATAGTCATATTCTCTCTGGTGTTTAGAAATAAGATTCTCCGGGGATTATTATTCAATATTTGAATAATATCTGACATAATAAAAAACATAATACAGCAGTTTTAACAATTGAAACCTTCATGTCAATGAAAAAAGCAAACCAAGCATTTCGATTGTTATCTTAACACAAATGTAGCTCAGTCTCTCTGTAAGGTGTAACATAACACCGTTGTTATCTCTGTTTCTTACTTTTGGCGCAATGTGTGAGATAGGATGGTCATCGTAATAAAGATAATGCTCAATTCCATGCTCACATTGTATGGATTCTTTAAAAAAAATTAAGAAAGATACCAGAAGGCGATACGGTTTTTGGATAAGATATTTCAATCTTGTGGCAACAATAGTATTCCATATGATAAAGTGTTTATGACAAGAGCGTATCTACGGTAGTAGTAATAGTATTCATGATTGTTACAACATGGATGTTATCCTCGTTCGTATTGGTGTATTTCCGCTATAAATGAACTGGTTAAAGTAGCAGTTTTTTTTTCTCTTCTCATTCTTTTCGACTTTCAAGCAAAGTGAATTAATGAGAGTTAATCCGTTCCTCATTTATCTAGTATTTCCCTAGATGTATGTTCAAACATTTCGTATTTTGGAAGTGAGATAGCTATTTGCTCCATTATATTATTACTTGATAATACATTATCTATTATCATGCCATTAAAATATGATCCTAAGAGAGGTACATTAATTAGGTAAAGGACGTTAACTGTCCTTTCCGTTTACACAATTCTTGAAATTGTGATTTGTGATTTGATTAAAAAACCCTTAAATCTTAATGACAAGGGATTGTAATTATACCAAAGTCACAATTTTGTTTTCTTTTCAATACAATCACTCGCAACGGTCGATTGTATTTATGCCATTACCGTCTTGAAGCACGGTTTCAGCATATTCTTTACTATTTACCATAGTTACATATGGTGTTGATATTCGATTTATCGTCGTAGCGATATAATTTCGAATAACAGTTTGACTCATTAGCCGAATACATTAGATTTCCTTTTTTTATATAAAATAAATTGTCCAAATTCTTCGCAATCCATGAGGAAATCTTCACCTGATACCATAAACGAATGATCAATTTCGTTAATAATGAAATACCATGGATTTGATGTTAAAATATTGGCATCATTGTTCTTGATATCCTCATTATCGGGAATAGGAAATTGTTCTATCTCGTATATTCGAAATTTTCCTTTGCGAACTATTGGAAAAAAATTGATATATAAACGGAATCTTTATATTGGCCGTAGACACATTTTTCGTAATAATACGAAGCCTCATGTGAAATCAAATGGTAGTCATTTGAAATTGAGTCAATCTTCTCACAGATACCTAATGAATCATTTCATTTTTATCTGCCGTAATAATATACAAAGACAATTGTCATTATTTAGTTATTTATACCTATTACTTTATTTATTTGTATACGCCATCATCTCGGCGAACTTTTCTGTATATATCATAATTACTCTCTCTGTTTATACATGCGCATATTTTTTTTCTTTAATTATTTCCCGTCTATGATTGACTATTTTTCTTACGAATTCGTCAACCTTTTTCCTCTTTTTTTTTTCTCTCCTCATTCAATGATGAGTACATAAATGGCTAAACACGTTTGTAACGTCGTTTATCTCTGCCATTATAGCGTATCCGTGTTCCATAGGATAGCTCACTGGCTTAATAGCTGTGCTTAACACCTGTGTACCTTAATCTCTTACATATGATAATGCTTTTGATTCGGAGTATCAACTGAAACCGCCGGAAGTATTCCATTAAAGGTTCTAAACAAATAGCGTTTCAATATTTTGTATCATCATTTTGTAGATGTGTCTCAACTTCCATTACTAACGGATGTCCATTAAATGTCTATTTATTTAGCAAAATGCTACTCAATGTACCTTCATTGGATTTTTTTTTTCTTTTGCCGCGGTAACCGACGAGATTGATAATACTATCATTAATTACGCTTGTCCATGATAGAATATAATATATATTATTTCTTCCCTTTCTTTTTTTGTTTATTTGATTTGTTGATATAAAATTGTCTGATCAAAGCATCACTTACGTCTGTATGCTTAATCCAAGTGTCTTTATATTTTTTGTTTGACCACTGTACTAAGAAGTATTTTTCATTATCTATGAATTTAGCCTTCTTCAATCTTTTCGCTCTGTACCATTTTTTATTATCTTGTTTATCACTTTGGCAAGTTTTATTACTGGTATCAGCCGTATGGCTGTGCGAATTCAAGTCTTGGGTCTGTTGTATTTCAGGAATTGTATTTTGCCTGTCCTGAAGTTCACCATTTTGTAAATGGAAATAACCCTTGTCCTCAACTGGTTGCCTAAGATCTCTAGGATCTATGAATTCCTTTAATCGGTTTATATGTACTGGTGATTTGATTTCTTTGTTTGTATTTATATTTCGTAGGATAAACGTGTTTTTGGGTAGTACTTTAGTGATATAGTATACGTCTTTAGAAAATTTTCTGTATAATTTTCTAGAGGCATCTTTTGGAATTTGGTTTTGTTTTAGTAATACCAGATAATTTAAAATACCGTTGTTTAGATTTCTTATCATAATTCTGTTTCATTTTAGATTTTGCTTGTCGTATGTTTTCGTTGCACAATTTCCATATTAACTTTAATCTATCCGTTAATTCTTCAACATAATGTTCTGTCTTAGGTTTTGGTTTATTTTCAGTGAATAGTAAGGTTGTGATTGGTGAATTCATATGTCTACCAAACATAACCTGATATGGAGAATACTTTGTAGTATCTGCACATATTGTTGAGTTATATGCTATTTGAACAGAAGATAATTTGTCAGGCCATTCTTTTTCATCTAAAATTGTTGTTCTTAACATGCTTAGTAAAGTTCTCTGAACATTTTCCACTTGTCCATTTGTCATGGGGTGAAAAGAACTTGTGTTTTTCTTCTTTATTCCGAAGAAGCTGTACAGAACTTGCATTATGTTTCCGATAAAATTCTGACCTCTGTCACTTATTAAAATTTTAGGTGGGCCTAAAATTGAAAATATATTATGAAACATTTGTTCCGCTATCTCTTCTGCATTTTGTGTTTTTAATGGTAGAAAAATTACATATTTAGAGAATGCGCAGATAGTTGATAACACATATTTGTAGCCTTTGCTTTCTTTGGCAACGGTAATGATATCAACATGAACTACTTCCCATGGTTCTGATGGTATCGGCATTTCAGTAAGAGGTGCTGGTTTGTAGGTTGCGTCCCTTTTATTAACTTGGCAAGAGGTACAAGATATTATGTAATCTTTGATATCTTGATACATTTTTGGCCAATAGTAAAATTGTCTCACGGTATAAAATGTTCTATCAAGACCAAAATGTGAATTATCATGTAGGGAATACAAAATATCATTACGTAACACTTTGGGTAAAGCTAATTGCTTAATAATAGATGTATCTGCTGCTTTCTTTCGTCTCGGTTCATAGAAATGCCAAAGAATTTCATCTGAAATTTGGTATTGATTGCTTTCATATACAATTCTTTTGGCTTGTTTTGAATCTTCAGGTAAGATTTTATTTAAAATGTAATTATAAATGTATTTAAAGTCTGGGCATGACTTTTGAATTTTTATTTGGAATTAAGGTATTATTTTTTTGATATCGCTGGTAACGTTACTTGATTATCAGATTGATCTTTATCTGATTGATTGATATCTGATTGAATAACATTTGGTTCGTTGGTGTCAGTTATTGTCATATCTGTGGAACTGAGGCGTTCAGTCTCTTTATCATGTGAACTATTTTTTAATTTGTCTGATTCATGCGTTTCCCTTATCTTTTTACTTTGTGCTCTTGTTAGGATTGCTAAAGTGCCAGGTGAAGGGGTTGTGTCTTGGAAGAGGTATTTAACATCCTCAATGCCAATATCTATGTCAGCGTTGATATTTTGAATTTTGTTATGGACTATTCTGCTAAGATAGTCAGCTGGGTTGTTGCATCCTTTATTGTACATTATTTCATAATCAAAATTTTCTAGTTCAATTGCCCATCTGTACATTCTACTGTTCGTATTTTTCATAGTATGCAAATATGTTAATGCTTTATTATCCGTTAATATTTTTACTGGGACATTCCAAAGGTAGTGCTTACAATCTCGTAGTGCAAATATAATTGCTAATAATTCAAGTTCTGAACTGCCGTATTTTCTTTCATTATCTTTTAATGATCTTCCTCCATATTGTATAACATGCATTTTATTTGACTCTTTATTCATTTGACATAAGATATAACCTGTCGCTATGGTTGATGCATCTGTAAAAAGCATAAATGGTTCATTGAAATCAGGTAATTGTAAAATAGGTTTTGAAACTAGTGCCTTTTTAAGCTTGTTAAAAGCGTCATCGTGTTCCTCTGTCCATTTATAAATTGAGTCTTTTTTCAATAGATTGTTCAGTGGTGCGCATATTTTAGAATAATCTTTTATAAAACGTCTTAGGAAAGTTGTCATTCCAAGAAAGCTCTTTAATGCTTTCTGATTTTTAGGTATTTGACATTTTTCGATTACCTGTAACTTTTTAGGATCAATTTGTAAAGTATCTTCCTCAAATACCATTCCTAAGAAAGAAATCTTAGATTTTGCTATTTCACATTTGTCCAAATGAAGTAGTAGATTAGCTTCTTTTAATGCGCGAAAAATTTGTTCCAAATGAACTACATGCTCTTCTATTGTTTTTGAGAATATGATTATATCGTCCATATAACCAATGCAAAATTTATATAAGTACTTTTGAAGTACTTTGTGTAAGAACATTGACCAATACGCTGGACTGACAAGTGTTCCAAATGGCAGACGCTTGTACGCGTATGCGTTACCACTACTTGTTCGAAATGCTGTGTATGGTATACTATCTTTACTTAAAGGCAGTGTGTGAAATGCATTTTTAATATCAATTTTGGAGTAAATTAAAGGTTTTGAGTCTGAAATAATATTTTTGACATCTTCCAATGTTGGTAATTGAAAATATAACTTCTTTGAGATTTTATTCAACAGTCTATAATCGATACACATTCTATATTCTTGTTTCTGTGTTTCTGAAATTTTCTTTTTCTTCACTATTACAATTGGACTGCTAAATATAGAAGATGATGGCTCAATTATACCTTTGTCTAAAAGTTTTTTAATCTCTTTCTCTTCAATTTCTCTCATTTTGGGATTTAATGCGTACCCTTTGAAAAATTTATTTCATATGATAACAAATTTGGATTGTTTTTATAAGAATCTCCTATGTTGAATAATTTAGATATTCTTGAAAAATCAGATTCTAAAGTCGAATTGATATTTTTGGTTTTAGGTATTGAAAAGATGTTGTCTTTCCCCTCAAGTTTCTCGAGTTGTGCAATAATTGTGCCTTTTGTAATTGCCTGTCTTTCCTGTGAGTTGTTTACAAGAGGTAACAAAATGGTTTGATTTTTATTTTGTCTACATAGTATGTCTGTCGGGCAAGTTTCGCTCTTGCTAGTTATTATGAATGTATCATTCCTAAAGTTATTTCCGATGTGAATTGGAATTTTACGAACTGAGTTAACTGATAGCTTTATCTTTTTGTTGGCAGTGATGTTATATATCTTATTATTTTGCATTTTAGTTTTTAATACATCTGGAATACAGAATTTGCTTTCTCTAAAATTTATAAATGCATTAAAGTCCTTGAAAAAATCTACTCCTAATAGAACATTATGAACTAATCCTGAAATAATATAGAAATCATATTTGATAATTGTTTTATTAATTTGAATTGGTATGTTTACTTTCCCTTGTACTGTATGTTTTGATCCTGATATAGCTGTTTTAAATTGGAGAGATGTCGGTTTAATTTTAAAATTGGCGTCATTTACAGTTTCAAGAAATTCGAGACTTATAGCAGATATGTTACTTCCTGAGTCTAACAGAATATTTGTATCTCTGTTGTTTATTTTTCCTGTTATTAAATTTTCCTGGAAAGACGTTATTAAAGATATCGCGTGATTGTATCTTTTATGCGTTTTGTTTATTGTATTTCTTTGTTGCGTTTTTTCATTTTTTGTATTAAATTTCTGTTTCTCGTGCTTATGTTTGCTCTGTCCATTGACACCGTCCCGTCAACTTCTTGCTTTTAGACACATTTTTCGGAAATGACCGATTTTCTTGCAAAATGTGCATTGTTTATTCAAAGCTGGACAATTGTGACCTTGATTGAAATTTTGTCCGCATCTATAGCATGGGTTAAATCTTTGAACCCTTGGGTTAACAGTGTATTGATTTATTAATTTTGGTTTCTGGTATTCAAAAGGTAAGCTTGTTTGTCTGAAAGGCCTTCTAAAGTTATTTGCAGAATTTTGTGGAGTCATGGTATTGACATAAGTCCTGTCATTTTTTGAATGTACTTCCGTCTTCAGCCCCTTAATTTCGTCAATCAAAACCTGAAATTTCGTATCAATAGCATTTACTGTCAACGCGTTTGTCATTTCGCATAACTTGATGTATTTGCTTAATTCAGACAGTGATGTAGGTTCTTTCAGTAATACTTTTGTCCGAATATCATCATGAAGACCATTGACCAATAGATAGATTAAAATTTTCTCGTCCAGTTTGATGTCAGTTGCCATTTTTAATCCCCTTGTCATGTATTCGTCTGCAGTTTCTAACGGTTTTTGTTTAATAGAGATAAGATTATAGTCAAGTTCCTTAGTTTGAAATCGTTTGGCTAAGGCATTGACTGTCTCGTCAAAGTTTGATTTAACAGTTTCGGGTAAGTTATCATAGTACGTCTGAGCAGGTCCCTCTAAATAAAAATTTAAAACATCATTTTTGTGTTCCTGAGATACTCCATTTAACAGACAGAATTTATGGAATCTGGACATAAAACTAGTAAAACTTTCGTTATCTCTACCTGTGTAAGGGGTTAACTTAATAAATCTGTGAGGATTAGACATATTACCTCGAAAATTTGTTGGTGCTGAAGGTTCCGGATAATCCATTTTTGAAAATTCCATTTTATTGTCAGTTAATTGTTTTTCTACAAAACGTTCACTGGTTTCCTGTACTGTCACTGGTTCCGGTGTTTTGACGGTACTGTAATCTTGTAGTTGTGGGCGGTCTGGGCGTGTAGACGGTTTCCTCAGTAGATTATCCGCAGGTGTTTGAATGGATTGTTTGTAGGAGCTGTTTATCAGCGTTTCTGTAGGGTGCCGATCCGTGAATGAAGTAGTGTACGGGTTATCTTCCTCTCGATCTTGTAGCGGTGAAGTAAATGTTAGTTTCTTAATGAACGTATCGTCTCTCACAGTGCCGTCGATATGCGGGGTTAATTTAGGTGGGTCATTTACACTTTCGCTTTGTGGAGGTGTTAATAAAGTACCCGAGTTTTTACTCCTAGAAGAGCCTAGAGTTCTGTAAAAATCCTCTCTAAGCTTTTTATGGCGTTTTTCAAGAGTTTTTATACTGTCCAAAAGTTTAAATTTTGACTTTTTTCTAGGTGACACATTGTCGTCACTATTCTCAATATTGTCTATGTCAGACTGCATCTTAATGTGTTAATTGCGTATTTGTCCATTTCTCGCTTTTTCCCTGATGGAATACACAAAAATTAGCTAGAAGATGTCAGTGACTGATAATAAAGATTGCAGAACTAATCTGGTATGTGTAATGAAAGTAGTACCTTTGTTAGCCATGTTCTTTGTGTCCGTCATTATCCATCTAGGTTAAAACACGATGTCGCGTCCGGGAAATATCCATTGTTGCGTTTCGTCCGGTAAGAATCACATTCGCCACATGATGCGTTAATCCGTGATTTTCCACCATTGTCAATCCGGGATTCTCCACCATGTGTCGATTCGGGATTCTCCACCATGTGTCGATTCACCATGTGTCGCGAGGTAGTCCTGGGGAATTGGAGGACTCCTCGGACCTCTATTGATTTTAGGGATTCATCTGAAAACTATTAGACGAAATACCTTTTCAGCATCTTTTTTTTTTCTTTTATTGATATAATTATTTTAAAACAATCCATAATAAATACACATACACGGCAAGAACATTTTACACTAAAAATAATATCTAAATTGCATATAAACATATGAAATAACATTTTAAAATTATTACTATTTCTTAGCATGAATAATATCATGAAAGATTATAAAAAAAAAAAATACTCAGCATACAAAATACAATTAATAACAATATTTCCTTGCAAAAGCACAATCTTAATTAATAAAAAGAGACAATAATAATCTTTTGAATAACCTTAAATATCCCTATAAACAATATAACCGGTCAGTATAAATAATAAGGCGGGATTTAGACTTCAGTATAGAAAATACTGAAAAGATATTTCGTCTTCTAGTTTTTAGATTGATCCCTGAAATTAATAGAGGTCCGAGGAGTCCTTTAATTCCCCAGGACTACCTCGCGACAATATGAAGGCGAAGACACGTCATATGAAGTAGATTCTTTGATGAAAGACTATAATGAAGGCACCTTAACTTTCATAGATTTGTAATGGTAATGATAATACTTTATTTATGTAAATTTATTTCATACCATGTACTGATTTATTTTATATTTAAAAATTTTAAATTTAACATTATATAGAATATATTTCTAAAAAAGGTTTTATATTTAATTAATGATGCAAGTAAGTCGTGTTTTAATTCATTATAACTGACAAATTACAAGTAGGAATATTTTCATGTTTATCTTAAAGATTATAACAGTACACATTTTAGCTGTAAACCATGGCCATAATAGTAAACCATATTTAACCTTGGACTACTTTATATACATGCTATGTAAACATTGGAGTTAGAGACTGCTGTGTTTACTGGCCTTATTGGAATATAAATTTTCACTTAATAAATATTTTTTTCAGGTAATGAAGATTCAGTGTCACTAAAATAGATGTCATTTTAAAAGTTTTCATTCATCATATCACATAGTCATCATTGGAAGGAACTTTATTTTGACATATAAATTACATGTGCTGGAAACTGATTTAGGTAAGCCTTTTGTCTTTATTTTAATTTTCTTTTGTTTTTACGCAAGGTAACACCTCCTTTAGAGGTAAAGCATCAATGCCTCAACAGTTTCCTTCCCAAATGAACCTCAGAATACTTCTGTTGAAAGTTTTAATTTTAAGGCGAAAATTTTCAACAAAACAATATGGCTGCCATTTGATGCACCTTAATTTCACACCAATTCAGCAATTGCAACTCATAAAACGTGTTTGTTTTATTTACAAGATGCATAGTCTGTTTTTTCTTTAGTCTATTGTGAAAAAGACATGATTTGTAACACACACCAAAAAAAAAAAAAAATTGGTTTACGGTTATTCAGAGATAGAAATTGTTTCTTGACTCTTCGTATCTTCATTATATTTGTTCTAACAGAAGTTACCTTGATAGATACAATACAATGTTAAATTCACCAACAGTCAACATGACATTGATTTTGTTTTGGGTCATATGCATGTTTGTTTTTGTCTAATTTGGTTAAACACAGGTTTACACCAAGTCTTAGTACATGGTAGAGGTTTGATGGAATATAAGATACATCGTTGAATTAACATGTCTCAAACACTACTGGTTCTTGAACACCCAGAAAAAAAAGCTTTTTTTTACTAGACATTGTTTTAGTATATGTATAATTTGTTATACTCCATATATAATGCAGTTACTTATATTTATGTTAAAATTTACAGTGAAGCAATCTTCGCAAGTGGCTTTATGTCACTAAAATTGGTATTCCAAGACTCAACAGAAGAGGAAGTACTTGTGGTCACCGAGGTGTACCACAAGGTAAAGGAAAGAGGTAATTTTATATGCATATACTTAATGTTAGAATATATGTGCCTACATTTTAACATATAAAATTTTCTTATTTGCATACATCCCCAAGTATATCACTGCCTCATGCCAAGGGTTTTCTGCACAGCTCCTGGTGGCCGAGTGGTTAGAGTGTCCGGCAGGGATTTGGGAGGTCATGGGTTCCATCCCCAGCATTGAGATACCAAAGTCGTAAAAAATGGAACTGTTATGGCTTGCTTGGTGCTCAGCATATAAGGGTAGTTCCAGACAGGTTTGCCAGTGTCAGTATAATGTGATTTGGTATGGCATCATGCCGCATGTCTACGCCATGATACTGCAGTGTTGCAGCACTATAACTGTCTCAAGTAGACATTGTCTCCAAATGACTAAAATACTGTCGGTAGGACCTTAAATCCCAAACTAAACAAGGGTCTTCTGAAATATTTTGGTCTGAGCATCTTATTTCTTGACAACAAAGTCAAAGAAGCTCCTTAATCTGGTGAATCACTAAATTTATGTCAATGTAAGTAATTAAAATCAAAATGGAATAAAAACAAGAGGGCCATGATGGCCCTGGATCGCTCACCTGAGTACCATTGCTACAACTGATTACAAAGTTTTTAAACAGACAAGAATTCTGATATAACTCAATCTTAAACATTTTAGCCCTGACAATACTACACACCAAATATATAAGCACTGGGCCTTATGGTTTCAGAGGAGAAGACTTAGTGCGGGGTCATTTATCTCCAAAGGGCCACCATTTTGAAAATCTTGATAATGAACCATTAGATGATGCTACATACCAAATATCTAATCTCTAGGCCTTATGGCTTCATAGAAGAAGATTTTTAAAGATTTTCCTATATAACTCTATGTAAAACAAGTGACCCCTGGTGCGGGGTCATTTATCACCATAGGGCTATGATTTGTACAATCTTGGTAATGAACCATAAGATGATGCTACATACCAAATATCTAATCTCTAGGCCTTATGGCTTCATAGAAGAAGATTTTTAAAGATTTTCCTATATAACTCTATGTAAAACAAGTGACCCCTGGTGCGGGGTCATTTATCATCGTAGGGCTATGATTTGTACAATCTTGGTAATGGCCCATAAGATGATGCTACATACCAAATATCTAAGCTCTAGGCCTAATGGATTCATAGAAGAAGATTTTTAAAGATTTTCCTATATAACTCTATGTTAAACAAGTGACCCCTGGTGCGGGGGCATTTATCACCATAGGGCTATGATTTGTACAATCTTGGTAATGCCCATAAGATGATGCTACATACCAAATATCTAAGCTCTAGGCCTAATGGATTCATAGAAGAAGATTTTTAAAATTTTCCTATATAACTCTATGTAAACAAGTGACCCCTGGTGCGGGGGCATTTATCACCTAGGGTATGATTTGTACAATCTTGGTAATGAACCATAAGATGATGCTACATACCAAATATCTAATCTCTAGGCCTTATGGATTCATAGAAGAAGATTTTTAAAGCTTTTCCTATATAACTCTATGTAAAACAAGTGACCCCTATTGCGGGGGCATTTATCACCGTAGGGCTATGATTTGTACAATCTTGGTAATGAACCATAAGATGATGCTACATACCAAATATCTAAGCTCTAGGCCTTATGGATTCATAGAAGAAGATTTTTTAAAGTTTTTCCTATATAAATCTATGTTAAACAAGTGACCCCTGGTGCGGGGGCATTTATCACCATAGGGCTATGATTTGAACAATCTTGGTAATGAACCATAAGATGATGCTACATACCAAATATCTAAGCTCTAGGCCTAATGGATTCATAGAAGAAGATTTTTAAAGTTTTTCCTATATAACTCTATGTAAAACAAGTGACCCTGGTGCGGGGCATTTATCACCATAGGGCATATTTGTACAATCTTGGTAATGAACCATAAGATGATGCTTCATACCAAATATCTAATCTCTAGGCCTTATAGATTCATAGAAGAAGATTTTTAAACATTTTCCTATATAACTCTATGTAAAACAAGTGACCCCTGGTGCGGGGTCATTTATCACCGTAGGGCTATGATTTGTACAATCTTGGTAATGGCCCATAAGATGATGCTACATACCAAATATCTAAGCTCTAGGCCTTGCAGTTTTGCAGAAGAAGATTTTCAAAGTTTGCATTTTTAAAATCTATTTTTAGCTCCTGTGACCTACTTTTTTAACCAATCTGAATAATTTGTACAACTTTGATAGAGGGCATCATAAGGATGATTCCTGTGAAGTTTGGTCAAAATCCCTTCAGCGGTTTATGAGGAGATGTTGTTTAAAGCAAATTGTTGACGACGGACGGACGCACGCACGCACGCACGGACGACGGACGACGGACAAAAGGCGATCACAATAGCTCACCATGAGCACGTTGTGCTCAGGTGAGCTAAAAAGGATCTCTGTATGCTAATCAGGAACTCTGCCACATTGCTACAAAAGCTTTCTCTATGGCAAGAGAGTAAAAGTGCCATTTTATATAATAACTACATTAGTCAAGGAAAAACAACACTTTCTTAGTTTCGATAAACTTGTATATTTCTTAATTAAACTAGAATTTTCTCTGTTTACAGATACAGAAATTGTGAAAAAAATTATGGAGGGATACGAAGAAGCCTATGGTGAGTTTCATTTATTTATCAACAAAGTAGAAAGTCAGTTTAATTAAGGTTTAATTCCAAAGTACAATGGTTTAAACAGCACAATGTGTATAAAAATAATTGTGTGTGTTTGATAGAAATATTAATTAAATTGGAACTACACTAACGACATTTGAAAATTTAAATGACTGCAACAACAATGTAGTGGAAAGTAAGCAAAATTGATACGGTAATGAAATTGTACCTGTTAAATGGTGTGAACAATTTAAATAAATAGTTTTTTTCAGTTGTTATCTTTGTTCTGTATTTACACCAAAGGCAGTCAAAAGTGCACAACATTGTATGGGTTAAGTAAAACATTATGTAGGTATCCTTTTTTTTTAATAAGTATGAAGTTGTTGTCCATGGTTAATAATTTTTATCAATTAGTCCTACTGGTTGGTTTGAATCCCAATCAGTGCCAAAATCTTAACATAAACAAGAGGGCCATGATGGCCCTGAATCGCTCACCTGAGTACCATTGCTTCAACTGATGTCAAGCTTTTTAAACAGACAAGGATTCTGATATAACTTAATCTAAAACATTTTACCCCTGACAATACTACACACCAAATACCTAAGCAATGGGCCATATGGTTTCAGAGAAGACTTGGGCGCAGGGTCATTTATCACCGTAGGGCCAAGACTTTGAAAATCTTTGTAATGAACCATTAGATGCTACAACATACCAAAAATCTTAGCTCTAGGCCTTATTGATTCATAGAAGAAGATTTTTTAAGATTTTCCTATATAACTCTATGTAAAACAAGTGACCCCTGGTGCGGGGTCATTTATCACCATAGGGCTATGATTTGTACAATCTTGGTAGTGGCCCATAAGATGATGCTACATACCAAATATCTAAGCTCTAGGCTAATGCATTCATGGAAGAAGATTTTTTAAGATTTTCCTATATAACTCTATGTAAACAAGTGACCCCTGGTGCGGGGTCATTTATCACCATAGGGCTATGATTTGTACAATCTTGGTAGTGGCCCATAAGATGATGCTACATACCAAATATCTAAGCTCTAGGCCTTATGGATTCATAGAAGAAGATTTTTTAAGATTTTCCTATATAACTCTATGTAAAACAAGTGACCCCTGGTGCGGGGTCATTTATCACCATAGGGCTATGATTTGTACAATCTTGGTAGTGGCCCATAAGATGATGCTTCATACCAAATATCTAAGCTCTAGGCCTTATGCATTCATGGAAGAAGATTTTTTAAGATTTTCCTATATAACTCTATGTAAAACAAGTGACCCCTGGTGCGGGGTCATTTATCACCATAGGGCTATGATTTGTACAATCTTGGTAGTGGCCCATAAGATGATGCTACATACCAAATATCTAAGCTCTAGGCCTTATGGATTCATAGAGGAAGATTTTTTAAGATTTTTCTATATAACTCTATGTAAAACAAGTGACCCCTGGTGCGGGGTCATTTATCACCATAGGGCTATGATTTGTACAATCTTGGTAGTGACCCATAAGATGATGCTACATACCAAAAATCAAAAGGTTAGGCCTTGTGGTTTCGGAGAAGAAATTTTTTTCAAGTTTTTCCTATATTAGCCTATGTGAAATCAAGTGACCCCTGGGGCGGGGCCAATTTTGACCCCAGGGTCATAATTTGTACAATCCTGGTAGAGAGTCATAAGATCATGCTACATACCAAAAATCAAAAGGCTAGGCCTTGTGGTTTCAGAGAAGAAGATTTTTTAAATTTTCATTTTTAAAATCTATTTTTAGCTCCTGTGACCTAATTATGCAATGGACCAGAACCATTTATACAACTTTAGTAGAGCTTCATCCAAGGAACATTCCTGCAAAATATTTTTCAAATTGGCCAAGCCGTTTAGGAGGAGATGTTGTTTGAAGCAATTGTTGACGCCGGACGCACGGACGCACGGACGACGGACGACGGACGCCGGACAAAAGGCGATCAGAAAAGCTCACCTTGAGCACGTTGTGCTCATGTGAGCTAAAAAGCCTTCTAGTTAAAAGCAGTTGCCTTACATGTTTGATATACGATTTCAAATCATACCAAAAAAGTAGTAATATACATCATTCCATTTTTGTTAAATTGTTTCTTGATGTCATTATTTCAGCAACAACACATGAAACACCAGCAAGATGTGGTACAACTGCACATGAAACACCAGCAAGATGTGGTACAACTGCACATGAAACACCAGCAAGATGTGGTACAACTGCAACTGATGGTAAAGGTTTGTAAATTCACACTACGTCAGAGATGTCATGCTTCTTTTAAAATTTGAATATTATCTTTATTTTTTAACATAAATTATCAAGCTTTTATCAACATCAAACGTACAGAATCATGGATAAGCCATCCCTATGCTTTGTAAATACATAATAATTCCTAATTTTATGCAAACCAAATAGACAATGGTAACTTGTCAAACATGGTGGCTTTATGTTCACAGTGAAATAAAATGTCATGTTATTTTTTTTATTTCAAAGGATTTGCATGGAGTCCGGAAGCAGTCACTTTATTGATATCTTTATACAGTGACAATAAGGATAAGTTTGCCTCCAACAGCTTCCGTCAAAAGGATGTATGGAATGGATAAGCCATCCCTATGCTTTGTAAATACATAATAAT
>CM037781.1:71081834-71131834 GCA_021229015.1 Solen grandis | reverse complement strand
TTAAAAGTATACAAAAACTGAACGGAGTGGATTTCTGATAATGGCGATGATAACGTTTTATGATGTGAAATATTCGGCCCTCTTCATTTGCCGTCAACCCTTTTGACCTTGCGCACCAGTTAAAATAATTTATATAACGATTTTCAACAATGTAGTCTGCAGCATCTACATAAACTTTGTCGTAATATCTGTTGCAAAGAAGTTTGACGGATTAAAATCATAAGGGCTCACCGTGCAGTACCCTTGGTTGGGTTCAGCGGTCTTGCATTGCCGCTAGGTGTCGTAAACCATTGGTTGGGTTCATTTGTTACTTTGGTTTCGAATGTTTGGTTATCGTTCCTTTCTAGATGTAAAATGTTCAAGATTCAAAGTACTAGTCCACCCCAGGAATGTCAAGAATTGTGAAACGTCTTCCTTTCCACGTAAAAGAAATAACTTTAAATCTAGAGCAAATTCCGCGCGCGCGCACGTGTGTGTGTGTGTGTGTGTACGCTTCACAATGCTTATGACGAGTATATACATGTATAGGATATTTTTTCGTTGTTGTTGAAGATACAAATTCTTTTCGTTGATTTCGTTCAATTCGAAAAACTAATCTCGAGAGTGCCGTGGTGTAGCCACGAACGAGTGCCGTGTTGTAGCCACGAGTGAGTGCCGTGGTGTAGCCACGAGTGAGTGCAGTGGTGTAGCCACGAAATGAGTGGTGTAGCCACGAGTCAGAATACACATTTCGAACTTCAAGGGACGAGATAAAATATTTCATCCTCTGCGAGAAAGAACATATTTTTACCTTACGTTTTAAAGAATGAAATTACATTTCTATCATTTTCACCGTGGAATTATCATATATAACTTATTTCATGTCGCAGTAATTCACTCAAAAACATGAAATAAAAATTAGCATTTAGTAATTGTATTTAACATTCGCATTATAAATAACACTGAGTTTATCACTGACATGACGTCTTCCAGCGATTAGTATAAATTTGATTCAGTCTATTCATTATTCAATCAGGTCCTAATTTGGATAATTATTTCTTTCCTATGGGAAAAGTCGGCTGATAAAATGAAACGAGATGCAGAATATATGTCGATAGATTAAAACAGGAAAATAATTAGGGTATATTCCTACAAATACTAATTTAGACCTTTCATATTGACTTTTTTGCATAACTTAACATATATGAACAGTTTCTAATCCTTGGAAATGTATTACATATAAAAGAATTCGAAAACGTCAAAAATATAACCCACTCCGTTCTGTATTGTCAAACAGACAGACAGAAGTGCACCAAATATTTTCAAATATATTGAGAGATAAGCAAAAAAACAACCAAAAAAACAAACAACAACAACATCAACATTAACATATATTGTGTCATGTATCACATGCTGTCGGATTAGAGTGCACATGCTTCAAAATCTTTTGTCTGTTGTTTGGATCCCTTGTCTTCAGTCTTAGACAGACTGTCTTTTTCCCGACAATGAATGTCAAAATATATCCGTATATATGGTAGAGTCAACATATTATCTAACATCGAGATAATGTTCTGGTTAAATCAGGAGATGTTTGACCCATGTGGCAAATAAAACGAGATTATGGCAGAGGATGGCTATGATATAGTACCATTGTATGTGGTATAATGAACAATATATACCGGTATATATCCTCTCTTCTTTATTCTCTCTCTCTCTTTCTCTCTCTCTCTTGTAAATAGGTGTTGTAAAACATGTCATGTTTTGAAATATACATTGAATCAATGTTCAAGAAATATCAATGCATGTGTTAATAAAATACATGTGTATTTGATCTTGAATCTTGAATATTGTGCAAGAACGTTCGCATTATGGCTTTTGATATTTCTAAATTATGCTTGGCATATACATTCCAGCAATGCATGTATGATACGGTAAGCAGTTTTATTTCGAAATCATTGATATTTTAGGGCGTTGTTTGCAGCCCTCTCTTAGTGCACAATTTTTTTTTTTTTGTCATATTAAAACAATATACCTGAATAACTGAAGAAGACTTTTCCCCGAAATAGTTTCATTATTTGAATGACATTAATGAATGCCTAAGTAATACATTTAAGAAAGTTCAATCCGCCCGTCTTTGTTTATGCCTATGTTTGTCTGTCTATCTAATCGTATAAACGTCTATCGGTCGATTCCCATGTCTGTCCGTCAGTCTGTCTGTCTGTCTGTCTGTCTGTCCCCATGTCTTCTTGATATATGTTAAAAACAGATATGAGAAAAAATCGGTAAAAACTATATGAATAAATGACTCTTGTTGCTAGAGGCCAGATGAACAAAGATCTTGGTTCAGTGATCCTAATTATGCCCTTAAGCCACGTATGGTTAAATACTGCTGTAATATTACTTAAAAGGTTTCCATTAGCGAGAAACGAAAATAGGTCAATTTAAGTTGTCAGTGTATCAATTAAAATGGTGTTTTATGTTCGATTACAACCCTTTCTCGGATCCACAGAAAACGCGATGGATACTTTACGATAATAACATCGAAATGTATCGGAACGATAGACTACAGTAAATTGATTCAGGAGACATAACTTCTGATAATACCTGAAAACTGTTTATGAATAGTTTTCCTTTGTACTTTATTTATTAGTTTGTGTGGGTTAATTTCGTCACGAATTGAGGATTTTAGATATAACAAAAAACGAGGCCAATACTTTGCTTTTTAGTAAATATTATATAAGGAGAGAGGCAGAGAGATAGTTGGGAGAGAGTGTGCTGAGAGATGTTTATTGAGTTGTTTATTTGAGTTGTTTGGTTTGTTCTTAATTATCGATTCACCGCCTATAAAAGCGATTATTCTTGACAGAATCTCAGAGCGATTAACTTCGTCTAAGATATTTTGTAATAATCACAGCTGTAGATCCGCTTTTAACTTTAAATGTGACGTGTTTTGCTCCCTGAACACTAAAATATATGTTTTTATTTATTTAAAGACAGAATCTAATGTGTTATCAGAGCCGCCTGAGATTTGAGACTCTAAACTTATAGATGCCTGGTATTAATACCGAGTATCCCGGCATCCCCCGGGGTTTGTATAGGAGTGTTTCTCGTGATAGGCACTAACTATCGATCCGTTGTGTTCCATTATGTATATTATTTGCTTATAGAATTGTTAAATTGTTTCTAAAATCAAAATGTAAAATAAGATACGCTGAAATATGCTTATTTAGATAAGTGACGTAGATGACGAGAGGTATAAAATACCTTTATCATAGGGAGAGAGGGAGAGAGAAAGAAAGGGTATCTAAAATTGACAAAGCTTTTACAAAATCTTTTGTTGTATAATAATATATTTCTGTATATGTATTGTGATTCATTCGCTAAACACCATCTCTACCAACACTAGCACCAACATCATCATTGTTTATAAAAATTTTGCACTTGACTTACATTGCTTGACAAATTTACATTTATTATAGTTTTATATGTCGTGTTTTGTTATTAGAAAAGGGCAAAATAACCAATACAAACTCAAAACTTGATATTATTAAACTTGTAAACAAGTGATGCACGTTGTCACTGGCATCATGTAAGATATCTTAATCAAGATTATCCATTACCGTAAATCCTAATCACAATAAACTGTACTTTAATCTGTAAATTAATAACCATTAATCGGTCACATTCTACAACTACCAGTGTCCGAGAAGGTGCAATAACAGCGGCCGTGTGTCACTTCCCTCCCCACTTACTTGGGTGATTTATGGGCCATTTAGAGATAATCTATGGGACACTTGTCCGTTAATTTAGGAAATAGTCGTTAATTAATGACGTTCATAAACACATTAGTACAGAAAAGCCAGTGTGCACGGACGACCACTCGACACGTGCCATAACAGCTGCATGTCATTTGTAAATAAAAGTCACGTGGTATACCAAGTCTCGTGACGTCATTAAGGTGAAAATTCTTAAGACAACGTGAATGGATTACGCAATTGCTTTTATGTGAGACTGAATAAATAAATAAATATATATATATATATAAATATTGTAGACGTCTAAGATTGTGTATATGTATTCTTGTAAACTAATTTGTAACCATACTTAATGAACATATACTAAGCATACATATTCAGGGAAGTCATATCACTTATTTGCGGGGTAATATCATTTAAACGTTAAAATATAAGGAAATATAAAACGGTGAGACAAAAATAAATGTGTAATACATGAAACGTCAAATTTTACTGACACTTAAAACTGTAATATAATTTGCTGCAACTAAGTATGGCGCAAATTGATGTTGACATGTTCAACAATGATGAATGGCCCTATCTGTATATATCTCGATTGTGTTCCCTTTAAAGCCATTAAAAGTTCGTTTTTCATAATTATTCCATTCGCATCGTGTGTCTCGTAAAAATAACGCCACTTGAGAAAAGTACCGAAAATGTTTGGAATTAAAGACCAATATCTGAAAAATCACTTAAGTTTTGCGGTTGAAATCGCGATGCACGCTCCCCGCACCCGGCATTATCTGGATGTGATAAAACCTGTAACATCACTGATCAGGAAATCCTTCTTTACTCCCGGTACCTTATCATAATATCTTGAAAGCCGGTGTAATATACTTTATCTAGCTCGTGCGATATCATCTCGACACCATCTACCCCGTGATGGTTTTGAGTTTCGTATCCAGCTTTTATTATCCATATTAAAATCACACGTCATGTTTTTTGAATTGGCTGATAGTTTATGTCTTTAATGATGAATAAAGTCGTGTACCCGCTGTCTCGGACCGGGGGAGGGTGCAGTGACGACCACATTTCAATAACCTTAACACCCCTTTACAATGAAATTATATCAAGTTCCTGCGTGGTTTTCAAATTATTGTATGGCAAATAAATGTAGCGAAAACTGTATTTTTTGTTGCTGTTTTGACATCGTTTTCTTTTCTTTCGTTGCTGCTGCTGGTGATAAAATACTATTACTTTTGCTACTGATTATAGTACTGCTGGAGATTATAAATTATACTTAGATTGAAATGAAAGCGTTTATTCAATTCGTTGACAAAGTATAGAGTACTGGTAACTGATATCTTTAGAAAATGTGTAGCACGAACAAAATGCACACCTAAGGGGAATACTACCTATAAATTTACAAAAACCCAGGTACCCGATATACACTTGCTTTTGCCATTGAGTATAAGTTGTATATATGAAGCAGTATTTATGTTGACCACAAGAGATCTTGTTTTGTTCTTCATTTCAGTAAGATCCAGCAGATATTATCGGCCTGTCTCTAATGTGTTAATTGGTTCCAAGTGAAATCAGACACATATTTTCCCACATCAGCAAGTTTTAATTACCGGCGAGGTAGCGACCTACGTCACATTCTTGCCATGGTCAGTTGATCTCACCGCCGATAAGGGCCATCAGAGGTCCAGTTCGCTAATACGCCGAGAAATCTGTTGACTTTTCGCGGTCAGGATTGCAATTTGAGTCCGTGAAAAAATAAACATTCCGTGTCACGTTAGTAGGTTAGAACTGCCATTATTAGTTTATCTATACATACCTCTGGCAAAAACGTGAACATTGCACATGTGTTTATAAACATGTTACCCCCGTCCCTATGGTGACGTGAGGAAATACCCACATCCCATGGTGTCGAGTTTAAGCTAACCCCCGGGGGACCACGGCATCTTTGACCAAGGAATGTTCCTCATTGCTTTCACTCTTTGTTTCAAATATCATACGTCTGTGAATGAAGTAGTTGAATTATTGAGCCCACATGTCTCGACATGCGAAGTGGACAGCCCCAGTGAAAAATCAGTGTTCTGTTTAATCCAGTGCCTTAAATCAACCATAGGGCCGAGCTCTATTGGTTTATGATATGATTTATAAAATTACAAGGTACACTATCAATATATTACCAATTTTATATGTATAAAAATAATGTTTGTACTCTTAAGTCAAATAATGATAATCTATTACAGACGAGATGATTATTTAAATGTAGTGCTACTCACTCGGTCTTTTCTGTCCACATACATAATACTTCATGAGAGAGGCAGTGAGTTGGCTGGGGACAGACAGACAGACAGACAGACAGACACATAGACAGACAGACACATAGACAGACAGACAGACAGACAGACAGACAGACAGACAGACAGGTGGATGAAAGGGTGGATGGATGGATCGTGGATAGATGGATACATGAATGAATACATATTTGTTACAAAGGAGTCTGTCGCCTCAGTTGATCGACAAGATGATGATGTCACTAGATGCTTATCAGGAGTGTATTACTGTGCAGTGTGACGACCGCTCAATGCTATCGCCGTCATCTGGATGGGCCACTGCACGGCTCCCTGAGCAATATCTAATCTTATTTGGCTGACCACGCTCGTATACAAACATAACTTATTGCAATATCGTCAGCCTTATTGACACATGTCACCTCGTTGTTTTCTTTTCATTAGCCTGTTGCATCTAGTTTATGTCTATTCACGGTTCTTTATCACGGAAGATGAACAAGGTATAAATATTGACATTGCCAGACTTTTAGCAGCGTGCCATCTTACCCGCTAAACATTCAACGTTAGCCTTGTCTTATCTTACATTTTTATGATCTTGTTCAGTTACAGATAACTCCATCGTGTTTTATTGATAACTTCCTGAACGATTTCAAAGATAACATTTATTGTTGGTTTTATTATCAATCATAATCTGCTGACACGAGTGAAGAGTCGCGGAAAGAGAGGAAATACGTGTCGAGTTACGTCATAGGATAAAGTTGTCTCAACTACTTAAGTATTACACACTACAACTGCAGAAGTCTTCGAAAGTGTATTAAGATTAGGTTCGAGATAGCGATGCAGTCGGATGAGATCAAATAATAAACTTTTAAAGACAGCGTAAGTGCTTATTTATTTTAGAAAGGGGGCTTAAGACTATCAATTAATTGTCATTTGACTGTGTGTTTTTGCCAAAGCACTTCTCAGCTGTTGTCTGTCCATTAACGACAATATTTTCTTTTTAAACGCACTCTTCACAATATCCTATATATTAAGGATCTATTAATTTCTCCTGGAGTTATAGACTTGGTCTGAGATACACTTAGGAACGCCGTAAAGGAATTAACCACGATGTTTTTTCAAGGAGAAAGTACAAATAAAACTGAGCTTACATCAAGGTCCAGACTACCGTATTACAACACAGACAGGCTATTGCACAGGGCATTATCGCTGAGGTTGGCTTCCTTTCCCCTCTTTACATATTTCCGGCAGTCTGGCGCGATATTTATCAACATTTCCATCCTAGTCGCAACAACATTATCCCGTCTAATGCCCCAGTAGCCGTTTCATTAATATCATCTAACCATAATGTATTGGAATTATTTGGGAACAAACACCTGACTTAACAGCAAATATAGACATTACTTTCAATTTAGACTGTGAAATAGACAGGTTCCTCATATTTAAATCTTGAATAAGTAAGCCTTCTAATTTTAAAGTTGATAACTTTATCGGGCAGATTCATAAAATATGTATTTTTCATTATCGTGTACTGGTATTTTATAAAGAATTTTCTACTGGGTACCGAAATGAAATGTTTAAAGTATGTTTTTAGTTAAGACAAGTGTAAAATTTAAGATGTTTCAATCAAAAGATAACCGAAATTATATTGATCCGTGAAGTTAAACGTGCCAAGTTGATTTAAGTGTGGAGGGTTTTGTATGACATTGAAGATCTAAAAACTGACTTCACTGCAATTGATCCACGAGATGCTTAAAACACGAAACTTTGAGAAGATGGCGCTGCCTAGTCCTTGTGCAACACAGATCCATCTTGTGACGTCATCACATAGCGTTTTCATGAATTAGTTTTCTATCTAGTCCGTTAAAATGGATTATCTGATAGCCTAAAAATGCTAACACAATTATAGATACTTATTAAAGGGAGAAATGTTGTCGTTTTATAAGTTAACTGCCGCTACTACAGTAGTTCAATCACATGACAAGTCCAACTTATTTTTGGCGGTGGAAGACTCCAAGTAAACAGAAGCAGCACGGTTGAATCACCGACCCACCGGACAATACGTCGCAAAGTACTAGTGTAGTGTGACAAGGTTAAAGTTTAAAATGACGAAAGCGAGCTCGCTATGTCCACGTTTGACTTTTTTAGTTGTGAAGTAAAGCATATTATAAATGTTTCAGTGTTCGGTAAATGCCATTGCTGATCTGTATTCACAAATTATAGGATGTCTTGCTTAATAAAAAATAAACTATGGAGCTTCATTAAAACTTTGAGTATCTGGGTGTGTGTATTTTAAAAGATAGTAGCACCAAAAGTCTGATTCAAAATCATCTAAACAAGGCTTCCAATCACTTTAAATTCTGCTGATGGTTTTGCTACCATTTGGATTTGACCATCCCAGGAACTGTATTGCAATCTTAGTGGAAGACCTCAAGTATACCTACTTGCAAGCCAGCTGAAATGCTTCTCTGAATTTCATTTCAATTCCTGTTATATCCCGAAAACATACAGAAGCAGTTTTCAAATTACATTACACATGGGGAGACATAAAAATGATAGAATTTTCGACAACTGTCTATACAGAAAATTTCAAACGTTATATTTGAATCTAGAGACGCATCAAACAAAGGGCTATAAAACATTAATCAATTCAATGGCAAATAAAACGACAGAAGAATTATTGGAAATATGAGGATACGTCGATATGAAATACACTTAAATATATTTTATTTACCAATTATTTCAAACTATAAAGTAAGTTAAATTCAAAATAACGATACCATTCCTGCAGCAATATTTTGGCTGTCTGCAAAGAGGTATAGACTTGTCTTGACGTTGTAAGAGAGAAGATAAATAACAAATTTATGATTATTTAATGCATAATTGCAACAGAATTGTGAATATATCGGAAACAGATACGACATGATGAAAACTGAAATCTACACGATTATGGACGCATGTATATAATTAGCTTGTACGGAGATGAAGTTTCAAGTGAAAGGTGTGATGGCGCCAGTGCCGTAGTTTAATTTTTAATGATTGACGTTTGGTAATGCATTTGGAATACCGATCACCATGTACGTCGTTTTCTGGTGTATGGTACGTCGTTTTCTGGTGTATGGTATAAACATGACAGTATATTTATTGCTGTTAATCTGGATCTTCAGTCTCACTTTTTACATTATATTATTGTTTTCAAATTTTATTTTATTCAGTGTTTTTTTTCTCTCAATAATTCTTATAGTCACCATTGATTAACCAACTGCAATATTAATCCGTAATCCCCCCCCCCCCCGATCATAAAATGCCATGTTAATGGACAGTATATTACTGAAGACAAAGACCACAATTAAGAAACATGGCGTCTTCTAATGAACACTGTATTCTAATGAACTTGAAGAGTAGACGGTAATGATGCAAAATAATTCATTAACTACGCGTTGTTACAAAACCTGAAATTGCCCAGATATGTGCCTGTTGCTCACATGCAATTACAATTGCAAACACTAAACAACACTAATTGTTCACATGTCTTTAATGTTTCGTACATGTTAACTGTGAAAAATAAAATGTAATGACTCACTGAATAACAACGTAAAATAAGGCTTTGTTGTTTATATGTTGTTTTGTGTTGTAATATTTGTTTGGGTTCATTTTATCACCCAACTTAAATTCTGAAGTCAACTGTTAATGAACATTCACCACTTCAACCATACTTACGCATGTCACTCATACAGTCCACTGTCCAAATCTCTTATTCAGTCACAAATGATAAAATACTTGTACATCATTCGCACGTGCATCATGGAAAGTCTCAATATTATTGTGCATGTGTACTTCCAATTTTTTTACGTAAATTAACGATGAACATTATAATAAGATAAGATACCATTCTAGAATACCTAGCTTATATAAGATTTAAAATCAACTACATGCATTTCTGTTTAACTAAAAACTTAATCAAATGACATTGTTGACAAATAATATTTGATAAGAAATGGAATTTTGAAATACATGTAGATTATTCGGGAAATAAGAATGGTGAATAAATACATTACTTGGCTATAAGTGACTTGTATCACGTGACTGTTGTATTCGCGTTTCCGGAACATAGTATGATACAGTGTATGTCTGCAAGTCTTAAACCGATTACATGTCGTGACATTTGTCTTTTTCCGTGAACATTAACTTCCCATAACCAGGTCTGCCTCCTCACGACTGTGCAGAATTCTACTTTTTATGACGAGGGCCAAACAGCCGTGTGGCAGGAGCTTCCATAAGTAGCCAAAGCTCTGGCATCTCGTGTCTCCGACAACTTCTTTACGTTGCAATTTGTGGTCGGATTTTACGTTTTTCAGGACTGACTTTGATGTTTCGCCAGGAATATATATACATGTGTTTGCCTGTAATATCTGTTTCAGGTTATTGAAGAATAACATTCAAGATGGGTGGCAAGCTATAACGTGGAAACATTTGATACGCTTATAAGACTCGTCAAAATTCCACCCTCTAGCAAAGGCAAAAAACCTTCAAACAGACCGTACTGTGTTGTACCGTAAAAAAATCTTAGCAAATGGAAATAAAGGTTTACTTAACTCGCCGATGAAATCTTAATAGGTTTAAATAAAATCTTATCCCAAGTTCGTGTCTGAATAATTGTTATGATACAGACTTCGTGTCTTTCAGTAATGATTCCGATTCAAATAGAATCATGGCTTGACGGTTGAGACCCCTTTGACTATCAGGAATACCGATCATGTGTTTTCGCTGTTTGGATTAAGAAATATACAATAATGAAATATCTGAAATATCAGACTAGTATCTGGGTCCAAGTACATCATAAAACTGTAAAATTATCCCGTGAACTGCAATTCTTCTGATGTTGGTTTGATCTAGCTTTTTAAAAACCCCCATTGAAATGGTAATTTTTTTTCGACATACGTTTATACATGTTTGTCAAAGAGGTATGCACGTTCCATTCATATTAAGTTTCAGCGGTATATGGTATATTTGATTGAGAAGTGTTGTCTTTATGTTAAAACATATAAAATGAAGTCCATGGTCTTTCTTCTAAATGTTTATTTCGGTTGGTATCAAAGTATAAATTAGTATTGATATTAATGAAACAATACATTAATTAAACTAAATTTATTTTAATGATTTAAAATTTTTTTTTTTTAAATTTTAATATAATTAAATATCGTTAATATGAAACTAATTATCTAGCAAAGCAAAATCAATAAAAGATTATTAATAACGTCTTTGTATTAAGATATTTAGACATCCTTAAATTAAAATAAACGTTATCCACGACAGACTATACAATGGTTGGTTTATGCTCATACCGATGTAGTCAGTATAGATAAATATGGTGCAAAAACATGTATCAAATGCAGTAGTATATTCCCTACTTATGAAAGAACTCGCTTTCTATTTAACCCTTTCCCTCATAAAGACTCATTTTGACGCACTCAATAGGTACCACATAAAGCCTGATCTGCAGAAAACCACAGTTGAACCTTACCAAATTTATTTACAAAATCCTCATTTCCAGACCACTGAGGAGCAGCGAACAGCATAAAACCTGATCAGCCTGCGAGTTACTCGCAGGCTGATCTGGTTTTATGCTGTTCGCATAGGTCTTTTCATGGTTTCCTCTATGAGGGAAAGGGTTAATAACACGACAGTACGATCAAATGGCATACTATAGTTTAGTTGCATACGTTATCTTTCTTATGAAAGTTAAAGGTTTAAAACCACGTTCGACAGAAATCTTTTATTATATAGACTTGTGTACATGTATAGTAACATAATTCATATACAAAAGAAATATACACCCGGCCCAATGGGCCTATAAGTCAACTTATACAATAGAAATTAAGATTTATGATGCAAGGAGAAAATTGGTGAAAACAAAGTAAATACGATTCTTACAAAATCAGTTAGGACTTAGGGTCATCAAAAGACATAATTCAACATTAATTTAACAAGTAACATAACAGTGTGATCACGATTGTATTCGAACAAATAACACGCTGTTTCTTCTTGATATCTTAGTTCTGACTGAGGCATCATTTGAATTCAAAACCGTTTCTTCATTAAATCGAATATAAACTGACTCACCAAAAACTTATAATAAAAGGTACGAGAATATTTAGATATTATTTGGGAGACTTATTTTTTTAATAAAAAATATAAATTTAATGAGTTCAATCATATAGTTGATGATTTTTTTTTAAAATTAGGCAAGTAAAATAGGAGGGGAATCGTCTATTATTTAGGTACTAAGTATCTACCCAACAACGTTGATGATGGATGAATTGATAGGATAGAAGGTTGGGTGAAGAGGTAGGTAGGTAGGTTTACCCCTGAAAGCTTAAAATCGAACTGGACTAAATGAGACACTGCAGTGAATCACACACACTAGTTTTTAAAAGGAAAAAAACAAAACTATAATACGACTATTGGAAACTTTATATGTGAAACGTTGACACAAATCTTTCATATAAATTATACCCATAAACGATATTGTCATTAAAAAGACGCAATTATCATTCCAATATACATACTTGCCATAACTGCTGGTATGCGATTTCGATATGATAATGTATGATATTTTCCTGGATGTACACAAACTATCGACATCAATAGCTCGGTGCAGCTAGATCTGAGATAGTGTGCAGTTCTGACAACTTGATTCTATATCTCATCCATGCAATCAAACCCGCTGTATATATGATCAGTATAGGGAGACACACGGCAGATCGACTTTCCGATTCCTCGTGGATGACCCGAGGTGGGCACGGTTCATCCGTAACGATGGAAGGTCCGCAAACATCCCTGGGTAAACAGTCAAGTATTATTTCTACATTTGTTATATGACTGCGGATTAAGATGAGCGAGGTGGAGAGGAAGCAAACAGATATGACATAGATAATCATGGAGGATGCCAATACCTAATTACGACCAGTCACAAAAAGTTGGGTTTTTTGGTCGTCTTTAGAGGGGGATGGGATCGATATAGATAAGGGGTATTATCAAAATCTGGTCTGGTCTGATACGGGAGATGTGTTTGTGATTTGCTGGTTCTGAGATGTCCTGGAGTATCTGGGAGAGAGATACAAGGTCTCTAGGTGTCTCCAGTTTCCTTCACCTCTGCCCACGACGGCCCACGATTCCTGACGCATTTAGAGTCTGAAATGATTAAACAAGAACCGTACATTAATGGTACAGTACATCAAACAGTAACAGCAGGTGGGAACATGATGAAAGTAGTGAGGAGGCGAGTAAACGCACAGAGAATGATGATGATGATGATGATGATGATGATGATGATGAAAAATAAGATGATTATGCTCATGATGGTCTGTGGAGGTGGTGCTGGTATTTTCGATCAAGCAATCAAAATACACGGTACATGTAGATAAAATATAAACCAGATACCATAATCCAGTGTTGCACTGCGAAAACATCTTGAATAAATTCTAGAAATTTCAGCTGTTTTTTCTGCTATCTTTCTCTTCCCGCTGTAAGTCAATTTCGTTCTGTAATAACGGTGCTCCATTTTTAGAGCGTTCCCTAAATTATAATGAAGCGTCTTTGAACAGATAAATTCACATTTCACTAAAATTTCTAAGATGAAAACGTATTACCACGACACCAAATGCCGGCAATAAGTAGAAAATATTGCGCGGATTTATTTAAGTAGAGAGAGTAATAAAATGTAGCAATCATAATATAGGATACGTTACATCTAGAAAAAAAACAAAGTTGGATTTATTAACTCTTATGAGGGAATATTGAAACTGCAGGAATGAAAGGCAGAATTGTGCTATTTTGGAGCAATCTGAGAGAAGTTCTGAAAGATTTGACAGCCCATCTTCCGTCAAGTATCTGGAATAATTCTGCAGTTCCTTTGATAAGAAGTGGATATGCCCGCCACACTGGTGCAATATTGCCTGGTTAATAGAGTTGCCACGGACTGATGTTTACGAGTCTGGAAGTCATACGATGATGATAAGAGAAAGGCCGGGCGTGCAGTGTCTATATGTAGCTATTTCTGGACAGTCAGACAGACAGACAGATGGCAGGCGGGAGGAGATCGCTTTATTGCTGGGAGGAGGCCTGGCATACTGACGAACGTTCCTAGAGCGTGATCACACAGACAGACAAAAAATTAAGACACCCTAGATGACCGTTCTTTTTTCCATGTATTAAAATTGTCCGTATTTCTCATACATGTATATTATTATTTATAAACAGTCGTATCTAATAATATTTATCACTTTTAGCTTACAATTATTATTTTTTCTGTCCTTCTTTCTATTTTTATTGGAAACTCAATAATCTTTCTCTGTTTCATTTCTCAATATATTAATATTGTTAACACTTCTCCATGATTAATCTTATTGTCTGTTTATTTAGCTTAAAAACATTCTTTTTTTAAAAAGCTATCTTTCTATTTATTCAAAATCAAACTGGTTTCACTGACGTATCAATCTAGAAACATATGATATTTATCCTCCTGAGTCGGGGTATATGTCTCTTTTCCATGTTCATTTTATATAAACAGTTCCCCTATGTTCATTTTACATAAACAGTTCCCCTATGTTCATTTTACATAAACAGCTCCCCTATGTTCATTTTACATAAACAGTTCCCCTATGTTCATTTTACATAAACAGTTCCCCTATGTTCATTTTCTATGTTCATTTTACATAAACGGTTCCCCTATGTTCATTTTAAATAAACAGTTCCCCTATGTTCATGCTTTTAATCGATACCAATATTGTGATAGATATTTTCGAATTTGGTTGAGGTTGACCTTCGATTTCTTGAAAAGATCTCTGGTCATCTACATATTCTACAGTGTTTTATGTAAATATATATTATATGTTGTTTTTTTTCGTTTATTCTAAGCTCTTTTTCTCGTTCTTTTTCTTTCTTTCTTTTTTTTTTCATTATCAATAATGCAGTTTCTGTAGAGTCACACTCGGTAATCTATATATAAAATTGATCTCGACAATGCAATGTCATCATTGTACGAGGCCAATTGTATTATATTTCAGATTTTGTTATATATAAAACCATGCACATTGCGAATATGAATAAGCAAAGCGCTGCGAGAGCAGGGTTTTTAATGCGATAATGTCGCATCTGTTTATTTAAGTTAATTTAATAAACGAATTTTTACAAACTATGTCATAAGCCTAATGTTATAAACCCGCTTTAACCTTTCGGTAACACGATCGTAACAATAAAATTTGTTTCAATAGACTACAAAAAAATAAAAACATTGTCATCCTTAATATCCATATTTCACTCGCCTAACCACAAGGAAGCAAATATAAAACAATAAATTTTCATTATTTCATCTAATGATCTTTTTTCACTTCAAACGACTTATAATATCAAATATTACAAACATTTATGTTCAATATTGCAATAATATTAAGAAAAAAGTAGATGAGCTGGATTCAATCCCACAGTCCTCCCTAGAATTCCGACTGAGATATTGGGGACAGTAGTCTTGGGGGAAATGAATGTGTATCTTTATAGATAATAATATCTCAAATATATCCGAATTAATTGCGATTGGCTTCTTTACGCATATACATTTTTATAACAGTTTATTAAACACGTTATATCAAGCATTGATTATTAACACCATTGGATTCAGTTTGAAATTCCGTAATGCAACAGTATATAATTAAACTTAAGAATTATCACCAATTAGTGATGGGACAGAATCTTATCTCCGCTTAGTAAAAAGTACGGAAAGTTAGTGTCTCATTATAGCCCCGAAATGGTGTCCGATGTAGAAATGTGTGTTACCATGGATTAAAGGTGCAATCCGGTATATAAAGATATAAAGATGCCATCTGACACATTAACCCATGTATTAATTCAAGGACAATATCTTCTGTTCGATCTACAAATACAAACCGGTCCTTACATTATACAAAGACGTTCATCTTTTTATAAATCTGTCTTGATTTTAGTGTTTTTTGACGAACTTATTCTTTTTAGTTAATTTAATTAATATGTAATGTCAAATTTTTTTTCTTCATAAATTATTATTGGCGTTATTAGATTATATACTTAAATACTCTCTCTTAAATTGTATTGCTATAATATTCATATTTATGTATTTGTGTTTTCTCTAAGTTTGTTATGTTAAATGCTGTGTGCGGGTAAATAAAGCCTCTATCACTACACAAGTGGTTAATGAATTGTCCACCTGTACTCGGAAAGCGGCGGCCTTCTTTTGATGTAACAATATCTTATTAATACACTGTCCATTGTTTGCCGTCAATTTAAGATAAGTAAACAATATATACAACCTGACTCCTAGCCAGATTTTGAAATCACGGTTGGCTAATCATACGGCGGACGGTGTAATTGATGTGCACACGGGACAATGTGGCGATGGTATCGCGTGCCCTGTTACAGACCTGATTAGAGTTATCGTTCCTACCATCGGTCCGCCCAATTTCCTTATCGGACCTCGTGTATGCTAATATTACATCCGGGTTCGGCCATGATAATTGTTGCTCAGTTAAAGTCACGTGGAGTTTTGCACTACCTTTATCTCAATTGCGTAAAATTCATTATTCATTGAGTAATACGATAAAAAAAAGAGTATTAACTTTACAAATCTAATTTCGGTAAACCTATATACGTCTTTATCATTAATCAGATAATTGATGTACATGTATTTTAATATGAATTTATCTACCACAGTAGCCCTATACTTGTCTGATATTCGTAAGTAGAATGATAGAATTATTAAAAACTAGAGTCCTGTGGCATCTTAAAATGTCTCTGTTTTGTAAAGGAAATTACCCCTTAACTTCATACAGACTCAATCTGAAGCATAGGCAAACAGAACAGACCCTGATCAGAGTCTCTTTTGTTTGATCATACAATATCTTAGCTCTGTTTTGACACAGTCATCTGTGACAAAGAAAAATACATAACTTCATAAACAATTTATAGATCAATCAATTAATATTCATCAAATCAAAAATTTGTACAGGAATAATTTTGTATCTTCCTACTTAGTAAGTTCCAAAACTAAGCAATAAAATCACCAGATGAAGGAAACAAATATTACCATCAGAAAAATTTAATCAAAATATAGGAGTAAATACACCCACTTACTTTCGATAAATAATAATAGATAAGATGCTATGTGTATACGATCCAATGTTTTTAGGTTATTAGATTTAAACTTATTAATTAATCGCCGATTGAGAAACAAGTTCTTTCAACTGATACTGATACCTCTCGATGGTTCTTGGGTTGGACCAGTACTTTGCGCGAGGGAGGCTATATCTTCAGGTCCGCAGTCGGGAACGTTGTCATTGGACCACGGCACCTCTTTGATTAATGTTTTAAGGAGGACATTTGTTCTAAGGTCTAGACAAACGCATCTCGTCTTTGAGATCTTTAACAGTTACTAAATTGAATCCAGTGTAAAGAGGAGATGACGGTAAAAGGTTTGTAACTTTCAAGGCATCATATATAATCATGACGTCCATTACCATGCCTTTGTTTGAGGCTATTAAGACACACAGAGTCTCAGACAGATTGTGTTTACAGAAAGTATTGTATTTTGAGGCGATATGTCTACCGGTTTACCATTAATTCGACCGTGACACCGCGGGGAGGTCTCAGATTCCTGCCGTCTATAGTAAATCATGTGATTCCTTTTCATATTTCAGGATATAAGAGAAAAACCGCAGGAAGCAAAACCTAAGTTTACCGTCAACGCGACGGGTTTCAGTCAAATGACGACGTCCAGCTAATTGCAAATATAATCATGAAAAGAAGACAATGAGAAAACAGGAGGAGCCGGTCAGGATATGATTAAAAGGATCGGAATGACCAGACATAATAAAAAATGAAAATGCTCATTAACAACATTCTTAGTATATATGCAATACTGAATAATTATTGGCGACGGTAAAAAATGACAAGTTATTTTAACAAATGACAAGTTATTTTAACAAATGACAAGTTATTTTAACAAATGACAAGTTATTTTAACAAAAGAGTAATTTTAGAAGAAGAAAAAGAAGAAGAAGCAGATGATGATGATGATGATGTTGGTGGTGGTGATAGTTCAGATTGAGCCATTGCACGGTATTCACTACAACTTCTACAAACAAAATATCGTTATTTTTACTCTGATCACAAATTTAAAATCCTTTCCTCTGATTATATTTTGTATTTGTTCCATAAGTCCACCTTAAACAACTGCATGCTTGTGTAATTATGTTTTTTTTTAAGGAACAGAATATTATAAGACAGACAGACAGACAGACAGACAGACAGACAGACAGACAGTATACGTTTTCGACGTAAACTTTACAGTTTCTTGTCATATAAATGATGATAAATGTTACAAGTTCATCACTTGATCGTTGTGAGGCGTCAAAGAAAACACACACACATACGTGAATAATGCAAGTACACAGAATGACATATATGGAGGATGGACATATTAAATAAGTATGCTAAAGATAAAAAGTGATTTCTTTTAAGTAATAAATGCGTTCTGCATACATTCAACATAAACAAATATTTAATTAGTTAATAGGGGTGAAATAATACAGTTATAAGATGTTCAAAAACAACATGTATAATAATGATAATTCTGATACATACTTTTATACGTATATCACAATTATACGTCTGATTAACATGTTATACGGAATTTCTATGCGCAAAAGCTTTATTTTATAAGTTTGCCAAGAATGAGAATAACATTTTTATTTGTTGAAGACATCCAATTGATAAAATTTTATTATATTGAGGTGTCTGGAGTTAAAAGGTTTTCACTATTTGTTTTGGATAGGACATACTATATATATCTAAAGTGGTACAATATCGCATGGCTCTTTTTGTTCTAAGTCTTTTTCAGTTCTCAATTTATGAGAAGAAAATCGTAGTTTATCTAACGTAAATCTCAATTCATTTGGTAATATATCTAAATAGTGTTCAAATCCAAAAACTATCTTTAAACTATTCATACGTACATAAAGTTTGACCACTGGCTATATTATTATAACAAATTTGCTATGCTTTCGTTCACATCATATCCAAAGGTCTTGAATATTATATACTTATTTGTTACATATGATAATAATATAGATCTATACACATAAATACATATAATTATGTGTATACTGACACATAGAGCGAAAATATAGTGATAGACACAGAAATATAGTGATAGACACAGAAATATAGTGATAGACACAGAAATATAGTGATAGACACAGAAATATAGTGATAGACACAGAAATATAGTGATAGACACAGAAATATAGTGATAGACACAGAAATATAGTGATAGACACAGAAATATAGTGATAGACACAGAAATATAGTGATAGACACAGAAATATAGTATAGACACAGAAATATAGTATACCGAAGTAAAGACAGTTTGTAGAAGGTTCAGGAATTCTTTATGAGTCTTTAATTTCTATTACTCTTCAAGTGGGATAAGTAATAATTATTAGCGAGTGATTATTAATGATGATGCACGTGCATGTCCCTAATAATCAGCCCAGTGTGATGTTACTTCACGTCACATGACATGACTGGACACCCGCTGGTGCACACCTAACTGACCACAAAGGACAGTTTATTCTGTTGGAACCCCACCAGCCTCGTTATCCTTCAGTGACAGGACGGAAGTGAAGGGACCCCTACCGGGACACATGTGTCCAACTCGTTAAGAGATCAGATATTCAAGTGCAGTGTTAAAATCAGTCCCAGGGCATGATAATTATATGCAGAAACATGCACATGCCTTTGTTTTGCTTTTGTTTCATGTGGCATAAGAACATCAGTAAGGCTAGATTAAGTATTTCATTCGCACGACCAACTAGCGTGTCTCCTACCCAATATCGCCATTTTCACATTAGGTACCAGTGACCTTTGTCGAGACAGAATGTTACAAATGAAAATAAATACTTTTGTTGACCAAGTAAACTGCACCGCAAAATTTGCATATTTACTCATTGGTCTCCGGCTGACAATACGGCTAATATAGGACTGTCAGTATTTATTGTATAAATCTCCGGCAAGTGTTAAGGTTTGCACTGGCCTGTCTACCCGTGTGTACAAAGGGATAAAGGCGAACAAGATAAATCTAATGGTGAAACATTTATCATTCTGTGTCGAGAATTCATATCCTCATATTGCACTGGCAAAAAAAAAAAAAAAAAAAAAAAAGAGTAAAAAGAAAATGCTACTTATCTTAGGCCATTTTATAGAAATTAATAAAATGTATTTGAATTTACAGTTGATTAACTGCATGCTATATTAAGTCTGACAGGAATTGTTTAAGGAAGACAGGGGAAAAGGAGATGAACTGCTTTTAGTTGGAATAAAGTTTTTAGCACTAGATTTCTACCAAGCAAAGTACGGTTACTTTGTTTTTGTATTATTTTACAGACAAGCTCTTTGATCGAATGCTAGATCATAACTTCTTAAATAGAATACCCAAAAGCACATACACCTAAAAAAGCAAAAAAAAAAAAAAAAAAAAAAAAAAAAGGATAATAATAATAATGCCCATCTGTTTGTCTACCTGTCCGACTTACAGTACGTACGCCCGCCTGTCTTAATTTCAAACAAAAATTGATTTTAATGGAAAGATCACAATAATATAGATAAAATGACACAAAAAATAGTGTTGATAAAATGACACCAAGGTTCTAAAAAATAAACAAAGGCACGTCCGTACGTCTGTCGGTGTTTGTTAAAAATTTTCATTGAAATAATTCCATGGGAAACATGTAAACACTTCATTTATATATATTGCCTGAATTACGCCACATAGTCTCTTAATATTGCAAAAAGTTTGTTTATTTGAATAAATAATAGATTGCCTCTCCGTGTCTGATCAACTTACCCCGGTATATTGGGCTACACGCGTATTTGATAAATTTCGCCGCCTAATTGCTCCCCGTATTGGCGATGTTTTATACTAGTTTGCTTTCGCAATAAATTCATTTACTTGTTCAAATATATTCACGGGATTTATCGTTTTATCTATCCATATTTTTATTGTTAAGGGCATCGTATGTCTGCGATTACTTTCTTCATCGCGTGAATTAATAATCGTAAATCTATCATGAAGATATGTCTGGATTCCCTATGGGTTAGTGCATAGAGTCCCCCGCCCCATGTGTGTGTGTGAACTTTCTTTTTTAAGAGAAAGGGGGTATTACTATGAATCAGTTAACTGGAATTTGGTATTGTTTTATAGAATAAGTTTCAACAGCAGCCGTGAAAGTAGTAGCAGCAACATCAACAGCAACAGTGAATTTATTATGTACATCAGTGATTAAACTAGAATAAAGCATTATGGTAATACGAAAAGTAATATTTCATTTCTTATTGCTGATAGAAAAAACAACAACTGTTGTTAGTTTTTGTAACTGAGCTTTAAATCAAGAGGAAAACAGCAGAGGTTAGTCAAACATGAAAATCTCACAGCTGCAATGTTTTCCATAAATATTAAATTTTCGATATGCAATGATTATAATTATCTTTTATCAGTAACACGTATTAAAATCAATGAATAATTTAACGTTTTTATACGCCTCTGATTATATGTTCCTTGAAGAAATTCGTGAATATTTTATTAGATAACATTTCATAATTAATTTCTAAGATTTCCGTTGCACAGCAGACGTTTTATTATCGATTACTTGTGTTCAGTAGCCACATTACCTAAACCTCACTTGAAAGTAAATATTTATGATTTACACTTCGGTATTAACATTAAACTCTTTTTAAATGCATGTCTCTGATCTAGCGTGAAAACGAGATCTTACATACTCACACAGGGAACAGAATATAAAGCGAGCAAGGGGGAGTTAACACCAGCCGTACTGTTAGCCAAACACGAGAAATGGTTTCGTCCAACACATCGAGTGACAGGAGGGGCTGAGCTAGCGAGAGCAGTCTCACAACACGATTGGTAGTGAGAGGAGAGCAATGAGAGGCGCGTTTAAACTGCGGTTACCCTGCACACACCTTTACATGTAAGATGGTCAATGTGCAACGCTCGTGAAGGTGTTCTTTCCCTTATCACTCAGGATATTAAATCGTGACGAATGTGGATTAATTAAAGTGAAGGATTGTTAAAGACTGAAAAAATAAATACAAAATAAGAACACACCAATAACTGATAGGATTTATTGTCACAGTTCCTCTTGTGGAAATACATCGGAATGAAATCAGAAGTGCTTGCATATTAATTAGTTGCAAGGGAAATAAAAGTGAATATAATGTTAAAGACTTTATATAGATTTATTTTATTGGATAAACGTTTTATGAGAAAGTAGGTCTTTCATTGAAAGTGATCTTCGGTTTAAATATACGGGAAAGTGGTAAATAAATGTGTTAAATTTCAGGATTTCTGTCAGGAAAGTGGAACTTAAGACGCTATATTGTGCGGGATTATTTCTGAGAGCCGTGTATCGGGATATTTCCTCGGTGTGTCGCTACACTTAAGGATGTAATAACAGTAAAGACACGGATTAAACGTGAATATTTCATGAATCTCCGTTCGATTAAAACTCCAAGATTAATTTTCACAGAAAATATCTGAAAGAGAATATAAGAAAAACACGATTTTATAAGGAAAGGCTGATATTCAGACAAAAACACACGCAAGAGAAAATTTATGCCCTATATTTAACGGTGAAAGTTTCTCGCCTACTGACGTGAAATAATATCAGAAAATGAAAATTTGAACACAAGAAGATTCACAGATAGCTTGGAATCACGACTGAAAGATGCTTGTTTTTTGTATTCGCTCCACGAAACTGAAACCCTGAGAAAGATGACTTGCAAAATAAAACAAACAGTGATGTGATTTCTAAATCCACACTGGATTTTGAGCCGTGAATTTGACATTTATTCCGGGGGAAAATAGTTTTACCCGAGATAATAAAGATGATGACAGTGGAGTTAAAAACACGGATTTTACTGGTGCTGTTTCAAACGTGTCACGTGATCTACTCACTCGATCTCGGTAAGTTTATTTAGTTATATATCCCTGCCTAATTTTCCTGCATCGAACCCTAAATCAGTTTAAAATGTATTACATGAAACCCCGAGCTTAGTGAAAGCAAATTTATACATTGCACATAATGTTTCCAAAGAAACGGAATTATTAAAAAATAAAATACAAATAAAGCGCACAAAAGAAGAAAACTGAATGTGGATGCAATAAAACGTTATGATGCAAAAGTAATTTGTTTTTTGTGACAATCATCCTCTGAAATTTTTTATAGTAATTTATATTCGTTATTATGTTTTATATATTCAATATCATTTTATGAAATGTTTATTATGGAAAATAAGTAATCAGTAAACGATCACTGAAAGAAATTTCTTCAACATCGGCTATGTCTGTATTACAGTATCACAATTATTTATTACAATGAAAATAAGAGCACAAAGCGTTTAAAATGCAAATAATCATTTCAATTTCTTTTCTTTAAAAGCAAAAACGATTGTAAATATCAAATTAAAAAAAAGAAAAACAAGAAATTAACAAATTAAAAGAGAGAGAGAGAGAGAGGAAACCTTTCGTACAAAGTTTTTTCTTCTTCTTTTATTTATCGGCCAAACAATGCCCCCATAAATAACAGTTTCTTCTCTGTGACACACCTCCAGATCTAAGGAGCGATAACCCGACATCAATAAGAGGGCTGTGAAGTCAGTTTCAGAACGTGTCCCCGTGCATAATGAAGGTGTCCTAGTCGACAGTTTTTTTACTGATTTACAACTTAATTAATCACCGCTGATAGAGATACGTTTACCTCTTTTGTTTTA
Source organism: Solen grandis (assembly GCA_021229015.1). Classification (NCBI taxonomy): domain Eukaryota; kingdom Metazoa; phylum Mollusca; class Bivalvia; order Adapedonta; family Solenidae; genus Solen; species Solen grandis. The sequence goes on along the minus strand of CM037781.1, from coordinate 71,107,944 downwards.
TACACCGCTCGCTAGATTGGTTTCAATAAATCAAGGCTTACATGAGATGTAATGGGAGAACACCTGTGTCCTTTTCTACCACAGCCATCCCCACAAAAACAACAAAATTATCATCATCATCATCATCAACATCATCATCATCATCTTCATCATCATCACAACCATAATCTTCATCATCATTTTTTTTCGGCATCTTCTACTTCTTCTTTATAGTCTATGAACCAGCTTCAACCGACAACATCAGAAATGTAGCACACTCTCACTCACTTAACTTTATTGTTTTCTGTAATGTTATTCATTGCGATATATATTCTCAAGTTATTCGTGTTTCAGTGTTTATTCACATTAACTATTCCGTACAATTTACTTTTAAAATATTTTGGACACCAACCCTCTATTTAAAACAATGGCATGGACCTCAAGTTGTGTACCATTCTTACTAATGCAGACTTGATCAATATTGAACACGCCTCAAGAGATAAATGTGACATAGACAGTTATACAATTTTCCATGCAGCTGTGAGCAGAAACTGTATTAGTTTTGACTAGATGAAGGATAAATATTTTAGTACTATGCACGTTACTTCTGTGCTTTCAGTTAATGAGATATGTTGTCAGACTGAGTTCTATCATTATCTGTAAATATACCGTATATCACTCCAGAGTCACGGGATTATTTTCTGTTTGTGTAAACAAAACACAAGGTTAGAAAGAAGAGAAGAAAATAACTGATGATGGAATTATTTTTGAAGGGCATTGGTCTAGTATCTTGTGAAGAAGGAAAGAAGGAAAAGAAAGAAGAATGAATGAATGGTGAATAGAAAGATATATATTACTTATAGGCTAAACTAATTCACATCACTCACTAAAAAGTTGTTTTCATTCTAGTCTGCCTTATCACTCACCCACAAAGCAAAACTCAATTAAGACAGGGAAATCCGACCCCAGCAGCGGTCCGTTAGGTGGAGAGTTACTGGCAGTTTCCAACCCTGGGCTGATAAGCCAAAAGTCAACTCTCAATGGCAAGAAAATAAAAGATGATGGTCGAAGGGCATACCTTGCATTGCGTTCTGGCACAAGTCTTCACATCGGATATAAACACGCTCTCTATGTCGACATGGCAAGAAAACGAGACACTGGGTTTTCTAATCTGACTACAGACAGAACTACGTGGTTTTATTCATTAACATTTCCATGCAACAGGTGTCAGGCAGGGACCAATACTCCCCAGTGCGTTTTGACTATTGTAGTTTTAAATTATGAAATAAAATAATACATAGCCACGAGAGAGGAATTCTATTTTGCGTATTGTAGTTAAAACTCAAATGCGCACTAGCAGACATATTCTATTGTACATAAATGTATATTAAAAAAAATGGGAAGAAGAATTGAAGTACCAATGAACATGTTAGTGTTAATCAGAAATAATTATTAAAGTAAAGTACAGTAAAGGCCTACAAACCTGATGTTAACAGTAAAACAGGAATGAACAACATATCTGTTTCATTCTCGTATATAACAAATGTAGCTGACAGGTATTCTTTTTTACTGACAGGTATTCTTTTAAATATTGATCACAATAAAAGCCCATATATATTTAATTCTATGACTATTTTGTCTCGATAAAGCAGACGATTTGAAAACTAAACGCATAAATAGTCGTATTAAAGAATGATTAACGGGAATGTTCTGCCATTGTATGCCCATATAAATTCAATATTAGAATGTTATATAAGGTCTGTCTGGTGTATATTTAGATGCAGTATTTGTTCCAACTTTCCCATTAGTCTCCCTGTTTCTACATTCCCGGATCGTGCACAGTTGGTATTTGAATGGATACCAGTCAACCTATCCAGCCATTTTTCTCAGCTTACGTGTTACTTAGGAAGTAGTTTTTTTATTATTTTTTTTATTGATGATGATAACATTTTAGAAAATTGCGGTGAAACTGGCCTTTCGAGTCATATAATAATTCACAATATATCGGTACTTGTGAGTATCTGAAGACGACAAGGTGGAAATAGTCGTCTGGGAGACACTGATTTCATGTCTCTTTTGACAAATAAAGCGTTTATGCAACCAAGAGGGCTTGAGCGGAAACCTTGGTTTTTACCGGTGATTGCTGATGGTGGCGCTGACTGGTGCTAAAAGGCTGGAACCTGAGAGACACTCGGGGACACCTGATCCAGACCGTTTGTCTCGATAGAACGGTGTCTTGTTTCGTCATTTCTGACGTAACATAGTTTCCGGCTGCACATATATGACGAGACTTTGACAGTATCACAACTAAGATAATAGATACTCGTTACACGATATAATCATCGCAATGTGAAGTATATTGAAACGATTTTACACTCGCTGAGCGCTTTTCAGATATTTGCCAAGCAATAATACACGAATTTAATATTAAAAGCTAGTCAGAATTTATTAACCTATGTAACTTTAATAACATGATTGACAGGGTTATGTATTTTGTTCTACTTACAGTTGTGGAATGAAAAATAATAATTGATTATAAATTATTTATATCGTATATACAAACAATTCAAATGGGAAACTCAAATAAAATATATGAAGATGAAAATACTGACAATACGGATGCAAAAATACCTTACATAAATACCACATATAAAGACATTATATACCTCCCATAAATACCACACATAAAGACATATATACCACACATAAATACTACACATAAAGACATATATATAACTCATAAATAATACTCATAAATATCACACATAAATACATATATACCAACATTAAAACCACACATAAATACATATATATCATTATCACTCGTAAATAACGCTCATAAATATCACACATAAATACATATATACCAACATAAATACGTCACATAAATACATATATATCATTATCACTCGTAAATAACACACATTAATACCACACATAAATACATATATATCATTATCACTCGTAAATAACACACATTAATACCACACATAAATACATATATACCACACAAAATACTACACATAAAGACATATATATCACTCCTAAACACATAAAGACACATATACCACACATAAATTCCACCTCAGTATTAAGGCCACGGCACTAAAAGGACCATTGTTTTCAGATATTCCTTTTAACTTACTTGTTCTGCCTTATTATTTGCACCAGTGGATTATTGAATACCAGCCTTATTTTTGGGATCATACAATAATAAATAAATGAACAAACAAGATTTTTTTTTCTTGTCGGTTTTCCTGTCCAATCCTTCAACATATTTTACGTCAGTTGTCGGTCTTGTATTCAATAATGTCTCTCATTGTTATCCATGTCTTCGCTTACATAGATTTAATTATAAAATTAACCTCTTATGGGAAAATTACGCGGAATTTTAAACATGGCCTCATTTGCTTCCTTCCTGGAAAACATCGAGTTTTGTCGTGCCCTCATTTTTATTTTCTATGAAAATAGACGAGTGATACTTTCTTGTATCTATTTTATCGTGCCCTCGTACATAATGTATATGTTGTGGATTGTGAGGGATCGTCAGTCCGGGTGTCACATATATACAGTCTGTGTCTAATGGTTTTCTGGAATTAAATGGACATTAATTACGGCAGGGGATGGCATAATGTGCCTGAGAGAGAACTGTGGGTTATTTGTGGGATAAAAGTCCATATTTCCATGTTTCCAGACGCATTACACCTAGTGGTTGTTATGGATTAATTGAAATGAATGCGCACATTTGATGTTTCACCGGTAGATTAAATTCAAAACAATTCATATCCATTGGTTACAAGACATTTCATTTATTAATGACAAATATTTAATTTCATTCTTGACAACCAAAATAAAAAAGCGAAATATTAACACTTTTTTTATAAATAAATTAATGATAAAAATGTGAAATAATAATTCATAAAACATGTTTAAATAAATAAACATGTTTATGAATAAATAAACAAATTAATTAATGAAAAATAACTTTATAATGTTTGTTACTATTTTTAATCTATGTTTTATTCAATGTTTAATATTAGTATTTGTTGTATAAATTCAGGGCTTCCTCTGACTAATTTGTCCGAGTAATTTGGAAAAAATGAGCCATTTTTTTCTTTATATGAGCCACTTTATGAGTAAATGATATAACCAAATTACAGACATTTAACGCAAGTTAAGGACACATGCATGTAAAATTTTAATAAGGATGTTTCTGTGTTTATGATTAATAACTACTTTAAGTAAATAAATATATTCAGCTGGAATTACACTCAAACAAAACTCCGTTTGAACTCATGAAAACTATCTGATATGCCATGTAAAAATTAAGCAGACACATAAGCGTCATTGCTTTTCACATAAAATTTGAAATCTTCTAATGTGGAAAAATGAATTTTATTTTATGAATGTTTACCGTAGTCATTAAAGAGCTCACTTATGGGTATACATGACGTGTGATGGATCATAATGTTTATAAACACGGCTGGTTAATATGAGTGATCACGTGCAGGTCACGATGGCCCTCGTTTATAATTAATACACTCACTTGAAATATTCCAAGCCACGTATTATCATACATTACAATTTGCATATCTTTTAATATTTCACCGTAGCGAAATAATAATGTACATACATTAGTGTTAAGTTTAATATATTTCTGTTCTAAAATTGTCCTTTGTTTTATCTTTAAATATTTCAAATATTTACTAATTTACTTTTTTTTTAATCTAAAAATGTAAAGCAAAAATCACTTTTATTTATAACTTTCAGTTGTTTTTATATTTTGACAGTTCATATAGTGGCAGGTTATTAAAAAACAAAACAAACCAAAAATTATGAAAAAAATTATTATTCACTAATTATATAATTATTGACAATTAAATAATATACATGTGTTATATATTGTATTAAATCTGACATTGTATTATATGTATTGTATTACATAATAAAAAAATACACATATGTGTACATGTTTTATGATTACTATACATGTTTAATGATATGAAACTGTTATTTAATTATAGACAATCACACGATATTTTAAAGACGTACACATGTATTTATATTTTAAACGTTTCGCATCAAATAACGTGACATTTTTTTTATCCTGACCTTGACCTTAAGACAGACCAGGCCGGTGGTCAGCGATCTTAACGTGTCCACTGTGGTCATTATCAGATCACCCACAATGCCAATGACCGCAGCGTGTGAATGGACATGGAGTAATTCGTAAATCAATTATTTGACAGGAAAACTGCACGATCCCCGGGGTCAGGGATACGCTCTGATTTTATCGTGAAAAGGGAACATTTAGAGACTGTAGAATATCGACAGACTATATATATGCGAACAACTTCGCCGTTGTTGTTATTGACTATGACGATGATGATGGCGATGATTCTTTTTATGATGATGGTGATGCACAGAACACTATGATCGACTTAAAATAACTTGAGTAAATTAACAATACGGAGAGGCTCCCTAGACATTTTAACTTACTAGTTGCACGAACAACTAAATGTTTCCCTTCCGAATATATCAGAAGCAGATAAAGCGGCTGTCAGCCATCTTGATTTGTTGCCGTAATAAAAACTGGCGTGATGTTTGCAACACAGAATTTTGAAATCGGTTACTGTGAAATCTGAAAGTTGTGTTTGCAAATGAATATAGAACAGCGTTACCATGGAAACGTTATTTTTATCCTATTTAGTTTCTATCAGTTATATTAAAAATGTAATCGAAATATATATGAGCAATTTTCGAGCGGAATAAGAGATAAAGAAGGAATTAAAAGAGGCTCGTTATACTAATGCATGCAGGGCAACGCATCCGATTTTAAATAGAGATTTCCTCAAGGATACGTGCAAAATAATGCTAATAAACAATTTGAGTAAAATTTAGTTGCACTCAATCAGTCAGTTCTGCTTTGATAATATATACAGTTTCTTAGTTGAAAGTGGAATGAAATTCTAGATAATCAAATAAAATTAAGTTGATTTTAATTTACTTATTTTGATGTCGCAGTGTTTTAATCGAAGCACACACGTAGATGTTATTTCAGTCGATGTGCGTGGCAGATTCAGAGTTATTTATTAGGAAATCATTAGCATATTTGGGGCATAAATCAGAGGAGAAATCAAATCGATTACGTAACAGCGGTCAGTGACGAGATCGGGGGACACATTTCACTGGTCAGTCATTACAGTAATGGCCATTAGTGGCGAAAGAGATTATGTGTGTGGTCAACCTTCCAGTGGATGTCCGTTATTGCGGAAGTGACCAGACAGCTCTGGGTACTTTAATATGAATTCGGGGGCTCGTATTTTGTCGTTTTGTTTATCACTCTCTTTTTATCTCATTTTAAACTAATTTCTTTTCAAGATATTTGAAATAGATTCTATATCCACACATAATGATATAAGTATGCACTTTTAGTTAATATAAGTTTTTAAGCCTGAAATAACAAGGTTGTATAGTCAAGGTTAAAAAGTCTGCTATATTGTATAGGTGTAGAGATTATTTGATTGAAAGAGATGACGTAACAAAACTCGCTCCAACGTCTGGTATCCAGTGGAAAGAAACTATTTATAGAGAAATATACTGTGACCAGACGTTAACGAGCAGAACAGCATCCTGTTTTGGACTTACAGGCCATTTTCTGTAAACCACGTGACCAGTTTGACATAAAACATACTCCGGTGACATCTAGGTCAATGAAGCTGGGAATGGTTGCCATGGTGTTACGCCGGATTACACGAAGTGCCAAAGACAAAGCCCGCAACCATTGTAATACACAAAATACGGACGTCAGTCGTTTCTCGAGACGAGGGTGTCAGATCGATACCAGAGCGAGGCTGACAGCCCGCTGCGCGTGTCTGTGATGTCACACAGCACGTGTCACCAGAATACTTGCACAGGCGGAATTTTCAATATCTTTATTTCACTTAAATATTAAAATGCGTCTCCAAAATTGAATTAGACTATTTCTAAGATACTCGAAAGTAATAGATATATTACAGCATACACTCGCGGAGAAGAAAATAGTGGTCAAGTTTGCTGCTGGGAAGATCTGGACAACCTTCGTTCATTTTGACATATTCCTTATTTATATACATGAATGTATTTTTTAAACTTCTGGAAAGGAATTTCAATTAATTTTGAAATACATTTTAATCATACGTCAATCCCTCCTACATGAATGGTAGAGTTTACACACCGTCGCAGAAATAAATCCGTGTTAATTTGTTCATTCAGGTACTTCCCTTTGCTTCATTCATCGTGGAAAAGTTTGCGGTGTTTCACATCACCTGATGGCGACATCCTCAGTCGTGCATGCTATGCTTCTCCACTTCAGCCGTGTATTGGAATTTCAAATCGACCTTGCGACCTTGCGGTCGGTTTAAGTATCGATTGAAGCTCAATATATCGCTGCTGCTTTTTTCATTCCACTGTATTGGACACAATAGCTGGACCATCAGAATCAAATATTTATCCATCAGAGGAAGAGAACGTATTTTTTTTTTTAATTTGATTAACTCAAGGGTTAATTTTGCGGCATCTGCCACCGTGCCAGGGAGCTTCACCTATTGGTTTAACAAACTAGTGCCGGCGAACATCGATTTTGGATTTTTTCCAGGAGTCATCTGTCTATACCTGTAATGTCACATGATATCGCGTGTTGATGAAGATGATATTTTATTGTAAATCTACGATGCCTTACTGACTTATCGATCATACGTCGTTAACCCAGAACATTGTTTGTGGTCTAGAAGATATATTTAGAAATCTATACTTTTTAATTTTTTTTTTACAGATTACCCAGTAGTCAAATATGAAATATCCGAATTAGGTAAATAAAGTTCTCAATAAAATTCGTTTTTTATTTTTGCTGTAAGGATCAGAATAAAATAGAAACCTTTTTATACTATATAAAATATTTGCCACATACAAAGAAAACTGAATGTAAACTTGTACTTGATAATAATGGTAATTTAATTATTATGATGATGATAATGATGATATTTTATCCTCGTCATCGTCGTCGTCATCTGATAAACGAAAAAGCATGTTGCTTTCCAAAAACAAGACAACGAATGTCGGTATTGAAGAAATAAAACGGAAACAAAGAGCATAAAATGGTACATAACGTGTCTCGCCCTGACAGGGTAGGAAATGGGATGTCTTGGCAAGCCATGATTCCATACATTATGTATACACTCTACCACGATCTGAACATCTGCAACTGTCAGGAACATCGGCAACATCGCTTGATATAATATTATCACCATATTCTCTGTTGCCAGTTGTATCAACAACAAATTGGTGGCACGAACTTTAGACCAAAACTTTTATTTGACACAATTTGATTTGATAGTTCTTTTAATATATTAAAAACGCTGTATGAACAAACGAGGCCTTGTTAACTTGACGTGTTTAGATATCTAAATATTTGGTAAGCCACGAAGTGAGTGTCTCTCTAGGTTTAATAGACTGTTTTGAATTGCATATATTCACCATATAACGGTCCTTGAAAACGTGATTCTATTGGCCACATTCTTTGGGCTTTGAAAAACGTGGCTTATTTATGCGGTGGTATCAAATTAATTATTCCTATCGTTTTCTTAACAAGATCTCAACTAGATGTTATCTCCAGCCAACAAGGTTATCTGATAGGGAAAGATAAATATACCTTCACGATGGGACGGCTGGGAGAAAGGGGTGTACCGACAAGATGAATACAAGAAGTACAACAAACTGGACGCTAACTGTATAGCAGTTAGGATTAGAGAGGTTAACCGGGTACCGTTACGTTGATTTTTGTGACACACAGCAGGGTACCGTTATTTTTTTTTCCCTGACCAACAATCGTGGACCGTTACGTTGGCTTTCGTGGCCAACAGTCCGGTACCGTTGTGGTAGTCATCATTTAACAGAGTGTCCCATTGGCTGTCCCTGTAGTGCCCATTCCCACTGACGCAATGAATAAATGCGTCTTAGATTACATAAGAATCTAAAACTATTTTTTTTCAAACTGACTAGATAGTGCTCGTTGAGACACATTGAAGCATATTGGCAGGAATACTACGTTCAACTCTTGTCGAAATTCATTCAGATTTATCGCCTTAATCGCTGAAACTTAAGTATCAAATACTTTTGTTGGAAAATGATTGTATTGTTTAGTTTCATATACATACGTGCACGTGCACTGTTTTGGAGCATGAAAAGTCATTTCCTGCATGTAAACATCCGTATACGTCTAACATTTCCATCGGGAATTCATACAGAACAGTGGAAGCGTTGCTGCTTGCACCAACTAATCTGTCAAACTGAATGAAATATAATATATACAAGCAGAACATCTGGCCCACATATTTACGACTTAAGAATGACAGCATTTACAGATATGTGATAAGTAAGAAAAGCGAAACATGCGGGATGGTGATGCGACGATGAATTACCCCAGGATGCAGTTGGAAGCTCCCCATCATTATCAGTCTTACCCCTAGAAGACCAAGCAGCTCTCACGAAGGAGTTTTCATTCAGAAAGACAAGTTTGTAAACATAGTAGAGGCATAGGTGATATATTTATTTGCCCCGGCTACGCTGGGTTGCCCCGGTAATTCAGGATAATCTCCCTTTGTTTACAGAGTTGTCGCCCGTTAAGACCCCTCGACGTGACCGAGCACTGCTACTGTGGGGGTTTGAGTACACAAAAAGACACACTTAACATGTCATAAAACTCGGGGACGTAATTAAAAAGAACCTGTGGATGAATTATTCAGCTTATTTACGATGTTCAAATTGTGGATGTGTTTTATTTAGAGACTGCGGTGACACATAGACTGTTTAGAGTCCGGGAACCTTCTAGTGAGCGCGGATTAAAAGAAAGCTTTGTTGAACTACGAATTCAGATAAGACAGTTTGATAAATTAAACCACATCACACTTTATTATCTTCATAAATTCAATACGGATTTGTGCACAACCGCGGGCAGGATTTTGTTTTATCATCTGCAAAGTCGTTAAAACAATCTTAGATTTTTATGAATGGTGATCAGTCTGGTGACATACACAGCCTTGCTACGGTCAACAAGTAGTTGTAGTAGTAGCATGCAATATGCATGGGAGTTGAGCACAAACGTTTGTAAGGTTTGGTAGTTTGAAATTATATATATATCAATGATCACACACAGAAAATATCAGTTAAACGGGAGAGATTTTAAATCGAAATATGATTGATTAGATTTTAAAGCATCGTTTGTTATTATCAATACATGTGCTCCATTTGATAAATCAGTTCATAAAGTAAAATTCAAATCAGCGATCCAACTATCAGCGTCAATTTTGACAGCAATATCAAATGGACCATTCATCATGCGATGTCCACTTACTATCTCTACTGAAGGAAATCAGATTGTTCACAGAAAGATCAATCAAATCCGGCCCTGATTGATCCGCTTTGCGCCATTTCCTCGAGTTCTTTAATTTCGGACCACGGGAGATAGATATTGTCCAATGCTTAGCGCACCGCCTCTTTTCTACGGTGATTTATGTAAATTCTACACTCCGTAATAATCGGATAAATCAAGCGCCGTGTATATATATGCACGTTTAATAGTCACTCAAAAGAACAAGCGGAATCCCTCACTCCAACCTGTCACAAGGAACTCCCCGAAAGTGGAGCAATTTAACTTATCAGATTTTATTATTAACCGAGCATGCTTTATCACGGGCTGTATCGGCTTTGACACTTTATAACTTTGAATATAATTTAAAGAACTTGCACTATCGAAGTAAGTGTAGCACACAGGCGCATTAAACAAGGTCCCCGGGACACTTGGGTATTCACAATGGTCCTCTTTTTTCTCTCCACTCACTTGAGCATGTCAAACTGTTTTAAAATTTATTAAGAATTTGTTTCTGAAACATGTGGTTCTCATTAAAACGCCTCAGTTTGTTGCATAACAAGCGCGTTTATATTAATAATAGTTGAAACTTGACTCTAGGGGGGAAACAACACAACGAACATGACTTATGGCAAAGAAATCTGATTAAAGAACTATGAAATAATTCATCAGACAAATTCGCAGAATTTAAGAGAATGTCAATAATAGTCATAAATTCTTCCTTGCTATTTTAAACAGAAAAATAAGATATTTAAGACCGAAAAGTAAATATAAAAGCATAAAAGAAAATCACCGTGTGATAATATACACAAATGTATATGAATACTGTTTACTCCAGTGGCTGATCTTCGGAACATTTTAATGTGTTCCGATTTGAGAAGATTTTTGCACGCTACAATTTCAGTCAGTCTTAAGATAATGGTAATCCATTCATCATTAAGTATTGTGATAATGGACCATCAAGTGATCATGGAAATTTTATAGTAAATGCAAGCCTTTAAGGACTTTGAGTTAAATAGCATATAACTCCAAGTCAATGGATGCTTGTTTCTGCACTGTCTTATTAAGCATTTGAGGGACCAAGATTATGATGGAGAGACAACCGTAAGTTCAGTGTCATAAGTGAATGCAGCAATAACAGTGTGAGTAACATTAGACGCTATAAAATTGCTGGAAGATGTGCGTCAACTTGTTGATCCGATCTAAAAGCTCTCGAAAATAGCAGTTTATAGCATCGGCTGAGTATTTGATATATGTATTGAATGATGTCTACAGCTCATTGGTTTAAGATGCATATAATACCGAATGTAAAAACTATAATGCTGGTTTATGAACTTTGAAAAGTAGTTCCACTTAAAACTACGTACATTCCAAGTGGTGAACAAAACCCGAGATTTGCCTCCACATATGTTGTTCATTTGCATCCCGTACGATAATGGAATGGAAAATCTACTCAATGAATTCGGTGCAATATAGCTTTAGTGTTTTTGAGGCAGCCTTTGAAGCTAATAAGTTGAATTCTGTTTCCATGGAGAGTAACCGTCAAAAATCACATGTTTTACGTTCAGCCAAAAATCTTGATATTGAAACATTCGCCTGAGTGAGAGATTGTAACTCGATCAAACGACTGGGAGCATACAAAAAGTACGGTGTGCACTCCTCGGTCTTGCAAGTACATAGATTCACAGGAACGCACTTTCAGCTGCTTACGAAATGAAATAAGACCAAGTCAAGCATTTCATTACAAAATATACGCTTCCTGAAAATTGTAAACACAATTTGCAACATAATCTTCAACTGCAACGAGTGTATTTCATTGAGAAGCTTCACTCAAAACTCTTAGATGAAACGGAAACTTATCTTTTTTTTCTAAGGTTACGCATTGAAAGATTTTTCTCTGGTTTAACTAAAAAAAATCAGCAATAATTGTATGCTACTTTCTATTTCAGGGTTTTTACTAATTAAGAGTTCTGGCCTCTTGTTCTCGAAAATAAAAATGGTACTTAAGTATGAAATCCATATTCGGACTCAAACTAAGCCCATTACTTTCAATAGGGATTTGAGTATGAAATTAAGATTTGAGCCTAAGATCGTGCTTAATCGAGAACACGGGGCCTGGACTCAAAGTTGAAAGGTAAGACTCCATTTCTCTGTGTATATATTGGAGGGCTCCAATTGGAAAATCTTTTTCGAGGTCTCTAGATTTCCGAATGCATTGTAAGATTTTATAGACTATTAATGCGTATACTCAAACCTCTTGAATATTAGCTGTCAATTTCATTTCTATAATGATTGTATGTTCATAGAATAGCGGGGATTTCCTCATTATATTTACAAATATAATGCGTAAATCTAATTGGCGAGGTGTAAAATTTGCTGAAACTGCTTTACTTATAGGCTGTCAGTTCATTATAAAACGCCTGTAATACATCACAATATAATTATGTTACTATGGGAACGAAAGAAATATATTTAGCTTCCCACTTACAATTAGATGAACAATATTCGTTGCAAATTAGGCAAAATGTAATTACATTTTATCCTTACAATTAGGGAGACAGCAATATAAAGAGACAACACTGTAGAGAGACAACACTATAGAGAGACAACACTTTATAGAGACAATACTATAGAGAGACAACACTATAGAGAGACAACACTTTATAGAGACAACACTATAGAGAGACAACACTTTATAGAGACAACACTTTATAGAGACAATACTATGATACATTACTGAAAATAAACCGGTCCTGTTAAAAAGTGAATTTTCACAAATATAAAAAAATCTGCAATTTTCAGTAACGGGTCTTTTTCTTTGATCATATACAGTTTCCGCAGGCACATCACATATCTTCACAAAAAGTGCTACTGATGATGATGGCAACAATATATATGATATGCTAATAAGAAAAAAGTGTCTTCCATGATGATGAAAATAGCAGCTTCACCAACAACAATGTTACATATTATTGTAAAAATGATGAGTCGTTATAGGGCTTCCGGTTTCTACGTGAGTCAAAACCTCACCAGCAGAATAATATTCAGTTTTCTCGTATATATTTTAATCCTTCCATACTTAATTATTTTCAGTTTCGACAACATTTTTCCGTACCGCTTATCTTGCAAAGCTCGTAAGAGCGAGGGTCGAACAATCTATTTAGAGTAAAAGCAGTAAATTAACAATAGTCAAGAGGAAAAAAATCTGAAATCAAGCTCATCAAAGGTCGCCGGAACATGAATTATTCATCCTGATTATTCCGAAGGAGAGATGCAGGACCACGTCTGTTTTCTTTGATGGCTCGTGGTCGGCCTATGTACGGGAAATAATTACCCCGCTATCACGTGACTTATCTGTGTACGGATCCTAATTGCGGAGCTTTACTGGACCACGGTGGTCGAGCTGGACATATCGGGTATGTCCCATGTAGCTGGCCGGACAAGAGATTTATTTGATCAGATCAGATCCTCTATTTATTAATGGCGACTATTATCATTCATCCATAAAACAATTCACCTCAATCGAAAATGAACTATTAATTTTTAATTCATTTGAATTAATAATTCGTTTTTTAAGTAATTATTTACAAAAAAAAAATTGAAATAAAATAAATAATAATAATAATAATAAGTTGCATTAAAAGGTACTATTGAATAATGTTAATGAAATGACACAAGCTTGTGTCATGACACGATAACACAATTATAAGAAATTTAACCCCACCCCCTTTACTGCTTGGACTAAACAGTATGGGAAAAAAACGAGACGCGATATGCGACGCTACGGAACAACGCGTTACCTCTATTTCATTTTGTGAGGCGGGTTAGGGTTAACGTATTTAGAGTTTAAAATTGAGAGAAATCGGTGTTGAAATATTATATTTTGTAGTTTCAGTCTTCCAAGTTTTGATATTTGTTGGAAAGCGTCTCTTGTAATAATGCTGACCTTGCCGTGTTTAAAACCCAATAATCACCAGACTCATGTCCCCTAGGGTTAGTCCTTATATCGGCTTATTGCGAGGAGGAGCCATTATGCCATGGACAAGCATCAGAAGAAAATCACTTTCTTTTCGCACTGGGAATGGCAATAGGAAAATCTTATTTACGAGAAAGAAAGAGAAATAAATCTGTATTAGCCCATTTACTAAGAATACATTTCGAACAAAGAAGGAAGTGCCGAAAACCAGAAACACCCTTACTTCACATTCATTTGTTTCAAGACATCCTGTTATACATAAACATGATAGGCCGTGTGCATATATCAATCAATTTATTAGATATCACTTACGTGTCAAAAAATACAAGAATGTTTTACCAACATGTCCTCCGAATAATCGAAAAGATCATAAGTGGGACCATACAAAGGTGTCATTATATCCATACTGATCCTCTTATTAACCTACAAAAACTGCACACAGTACACGTGCAAGTAGCGCGCCTAGTTTGCTCAATGTGTTTTAAGTTAAAATGGAACTTGTACCCTTTGTCTGTATCTGTATCGATTTAAACGTGAGATGGCTTTCACAACCGAATCAATGCTTTAATGAACCCTTTCATAAAGCAGTAAAAATATCGTTTTAACTAAATATGTACACAAAAGCTATCAATTATTAACGAGGATTGATACTAATCTGAAGCCATGACCTTAAATCTCATTTTATTTTCCTTTTGATTGACAGTTTTTCTTAACTGTTCATCAAGATCACGTGAGACGTATGGGTTTTCAGATCTCACGAGTTGATAGAGAAGGTTTAACTTTTATAAAGTTTTATGATTTTAAAGATAAACGCTCGCATAGGTTATTTCCGTCATGGGGCATGCAGATCTATGCCTGGTGTTTAAATTTGCACAATCAGTAAATGTCAGATGTCCGCGCAGGATATTGGTGGAAATGTTAGTCGAATTATCTTGTAATAAGTCTACATTCTCAAACAAGAAATTAAGAAAACGATTATCCAACATTAATTTCGTAATTATCGAATTAAATATGTGCTTCTATTTATTAGCGTTAAGAAGGCACAATTAAACGTGGCAGCTCTAATCAAGTTTTTGAAATAATAAAAAGTAGACTGTCTATAACATCTGGATCTTCCGGGAATAGGTGATTTTATATGTTTAGATTTTAAGGGAGCCTTTTGATACCACGTTTGTTAATATATTGATCGATAATCGTAGATACCAACCAGATTTCTAATAATATTTAATAGTTATCAGAACTTATCACATTTCCACAGTCTGGACAACAATCTACTTACACTATTCCAGATCTGAAAGATTTAAATTTAAAACTTCTAGTTTATCAAGATTCAAAATGTCCCGTCGATCATTATTCATTACACGATTTGTTAGCTGTCGAACTCTACCAACAAGTTCAGTAAATTAATCTTTTTTTAAGATATTCTATATGTGGCGATGCCAAATGCAGCAAATCTTCTTGTGTGTCTTGCGTGTGATCTAGTTCAAAAAGTTGGGTTTTATTTGAAATTTAATTAGCGCATGATTAGATAGCACGAAAGCAATTTGGTAACTGGAAAAGCCGAGATTAGATAATGAAAATAATTGATGAATAATTCTTGTCACGCTTGCTAAACTCGTAAACTGATGATCCGCGATTTTTGATTTCTATTTTTTCCTGACTTGCAGACTTTGGACGCAAAAATAACCAGAAATCAAAGCATCCTAACCAGAAATTAGATTATAAAATTACAAACAAGGATTGCAGGGATGTTTTTGTTTTGTTATTGTCTGATACATTTCTCGATGATTTGTCCAGTTTTTACGTCTCACAGAACTGCTATCCGAAATACAGACCGGGTGATCAAATATTGATAGGGACCAAACAGGCATTGACTCGGGTCTGTCTTCCAGATGATTTCTCCCAGGGGTAGAATAAGCAAGGAAACATGTGCGATATATACGACCAAACCTAGTTCCGGTGTAATATGTTTTTCCTTCACGAGTTTCTGGTCAGAATTTATTACCTTTGTGGGGAAAATACTGGAATCTTTGATACAAGTGATCTCGTTCCATATACAGATGTGGTTCACAAAATCTCGTCTATCATGTATAGTACACAACAGCTATCTAATATCTGCTTATTTCCATATGGTTTTTGTGTATCTGTATATCTTCAACTCAAATTGCTTTTCATACATGCGCCCCTTTATCTCGGCATTCTATCGGCATGGCCCAGCTCTGTGTGGTTTGCAATTTGTTAATGTCCACCTTGATTTTAGATACGCGCATCCAGATTTTGATTTCTCTGTCTATCCCGGAACTGTTCAGTTGCAATCACCGCAATCTTCCTCCCTGATCACGACACCCGGCCCGGCTGTGGGATCCACGGCTTCTGTAAGTCAATCTTGTATCGTGTGCTTGCCTTCTGTGATAACACGTCTAATTAAAGTAGTTGCTTTTACCTTCATTATGCTTTCCGTTCCATTTATTTAATACGAATTTAAAAAATTTCGAGAATGATGTTGAAATATAAACTATAAATCCTAAATTACACGCGAGCATTTTCTGTTCAATTAAAAGACACCCTGTTCTAGGTCTGTCACGGGTACTTAATTATTCAAGACTGATATTTCTTAGATATTTTTTTTTACATTGACGTTTATTTTAACACAAGGTTCTATAATTCATTTGCCCGGATATGTAATACAAGAGAAATACATTATGTAACTCATTTCGTGTTCAAATTCACCTCATATTTCTATTTTTATTTTCATTTTATAGCGATTAGAATATTTTATGATGACGTCTCTCACAAACAGGGAGAAATTACGATCTAGGCAAGACGAACTTAAATTATATTGAAAAAAGAAGCCATTTTGTTAAAATCGTTGGAAGAAAATATTAACAAAAATAAATAGGAGAAAAGAACACACAATATAGTTTTCTTGGTTTATGTTCGGAGTGGAAGGGCGGGGACTTTCCGTAATATCCAACACTTTCTGTATCCTACATTATATTTATCTTATCAAGACACGGTTAGAGAAAGTGTTTTAGCACGGCTTGCCTGTATATAATCCACGCGGAGATACGGGGAAATAAAACGTTTCTCGAGAATTGCATGATGTCAGATTGTGAAGGGCTGTCCGAGGACCTGGAGTCTGTCATAACATGTCTAAACCGATTCCTTCTTATATGAAAGTAGATAAAAGACACACGCTCGCCATATACCATGTATGAATCGATCGCCATTCTTCAAAGGAACTGACACTGAACAGACGGTGAAATCAGTTCTTTCCGGAGTAAGACTATTCCAAAGAAATGGCAGCGTAGTGAAATTTTATAGAATTACTAAATGATAAGACTGTTCGTCCAACTATGCTTTAAAACTTATTCTTAAATCTTCAAAGGGAGGTGGGGTTCTTCCTGTCACAACAACGTCATTTTGATTGAAGAAAGATCGAAGGAAACTGAATTACTAGATACGACAGAAAGCTTTATGCTGGTGACGTCCTCACAAGTGCTCCTGACGATGTGTTTGTGGTGTCGGTGACAGATTGAGTTTCAGATGGACTATTTTAATACTGCATACCAAACAACTTTTCAGGATCCTCTCGGGAAGGCGTCTTGACATATATTAGTTAGGTTACCCGCCATAGTAATCGACCAAGAACTGTAGGCGGATGTTCGATGTATTGAACTGGCATATTTGTGCGACTTGCAGTAACCGCACATGATTTGAATTGGAGACCTCTCATGGAGACCCCTCGCTCGAGGCTGTGTCCTCGGACACCGCATGTTACAGCTGGTATGTACATGGTGTCAATAGACAGGGGAAGATAAAGATGGAGAGAAGTTGGACACTTGGCTAGATAGGTGGACTTGCTAACATGGATCAAAAGCAATGTGACAAATGACTGACCAGCTTGTTTGTACCTAACTATCTTGACAGGTTAGAACAGAACTTAGATGATGACCGACACCTACATCAGTTGCCATAGTGACAGCATGTTCACTAACTCAACAGCCCGACACCCCGCGGGCTCCATGTGCGGTCCACCAGCCTGCTGCCGACTGTGTAAACCTGTCCAGTGTGTGACACCCCTACCGACAAACTTACAGTTGTCTGTCCGCGCGCCGCCACCCTCGAGGGCACCTGCTATAAATTATCACAACATAATTAATTCTCCTTTTTATCGGCTGATACATATCTTCACCCTTAAAAGTTACTTAGTCAAAGTTTGGCTCTGTGTAAAAAAAGCCGGTGATAATCGAGTAGATGTTAATAGTTCGGTATCGACACCTTGAAATGCCATAAAAAAGTTCACAACCTTATACACGGGCATGCCGGTTCAGATAGTACAACCGAGAACCGTATGGTTAAAGTGATCGGGATAGGTATAGGGTTATTTATGTGTTCATAAACACTGAGTATTGATAGGTTGTAAATCCCCTCAATTAGGTACCGCGGGAGGAACACTTACCAGGCGTACGGCTTGACACTTGGTACGTGATAAACGTGCTCTTGTTATCTCCGGGGGTTGCTGCAGCAATCACCTGTCACGTAATTATTACCGGGGCTTTTAGATAATAATGTACATGTAATAATAATAAAATAACTATAACCGACGTCTAGTTTGCTGCTGTAATCAAACCCAATGAAAAATCATTTAATTCAGATTTTCAAGACTCTAATACTTCTGTATGATGGAGCTATGTACCCGGTGAAAATCCCCCTTTTTATACAACAGTCCCATTCATCATCCGTACAAACAAGAACGGCAGATCTTTGTATTAAAACATGCTCACAACCTCCCATTCCTGTCGTTTAAAATTCATAGGCTTTGAAAATTCATGAAATTCCCTCAGCTTTTAAAATGCACCTCCGTTCTTTACGTTTAATTAAATATAGGCAAAAAATGACCTTGAGTCAAACGTCAACACGGTTTACAATGTCAAAGAAAATCCAAACTTGCAGCGATGTCGGCCTTCCATTGAGGCCTCATTGCGTAATTTTTATATACTATTTATTAATCAGCTATTCGTGTCAAGTTCTGTGCCCAGGCGGGCATATAACTGGCGATGAATAGGAGAATAATTAACACTTTGTGCGGTAGGTTAGCCCATTATTAGTCAAATAAACATCGCTTCTTTGAGTGAGAAAATGTGAAGAAGCAAATAAATTAAAAATAATTTGCGACACACATTCATAGAGCGCGTAAAATTACGTAACAAATTTATCTGATTTACGGCACAATGAAAAGGCACTGGAAAGGTGCGGTTGAAATGCCTCTATTCTGGGGTCGCATTTCACAGCCAGGTTTTGCAATTTAGAACATTTGCTGGTTGAAGAATAAGGAAGTTCGGAGCAATTGCAATGCAGTAGATGCGAGTGAAACATTAGTTTTGATGCGCACCAGTAAATATAAGTAATATAAGTATGTTTTTTTTTTATCTCGCTAATTTTATATTAACATATCGGTGATATCACATCTCATTTGCTTATATCATCACAAATGATCTTTTGTTTCATAAAATTCATTAATAGATTACCCGTAATGGCAACAATTACTAATATATTACTCGTAAATGGCAGCAATAGATTTACCGTTACATATAAGACACAAATTAGCTTCATGTATTTCATTTGTTTTTCTCAGTGCACGCCCATATAGCCTCTGTTAAGGTTCCATGAATGTTCGATTCTGTGCCTCTTATGTATGGTAAAATACAAAACACCCCCTCCCCTAACCATATAGGAAATACGATCAGTGTAACACATTAAACCTTAATAGAAACAGTCAGTGTGCTATGGACATTCCGCAGCTGAATAACCAAGATAAGAACATTAAGTAACGTGATGCCAGAGAATTACACCTTATGAAAATGGAACCAGGCTGGGACTGCCAGTAGTGATTGCAACTAGCACAACCAAGTGTTTCTGCATTTATCTTACCGCTTACACGGGCTGATAAAAAAGTAAACTGCATCTCCCTGGGTGGGTTGTCTTCATTACAAAACGCCTGTCAGAGGAGGACTGACTACGTTATAAGAACAAATCTTCTTTTTGCAGTAGTTGTCGGGATGGCGGCTGGTACTTTGATCACTCTGTATGACACATACAAGTGCGCCTTCTTTCTTCTACTGATTCACTGTGTTGCAGTGGCTAATGTCGCTTAACTACATCCATCATTTTCACGGCGTGCGAATTTTATGATGTTTTCTCACCAGTTATTTTCATATTTTACAGTGGAAGGCGTTATGAAAGGCAAGCTCCTTACCGCTGTTGAGGAGCAGTCAAGTGACAGATATATGCCTGCCAAGCTGCAAGACAGTAGCGTAAATAAATGCATTCATTGAAACACTTCTGTACTGTTTATCTGACGAGAAGTTAAAATATGGCACTTATTATGTGTGCTGAAAAGAATGAATGGGGGATTGGATTCATGTATGAACGAATTAATACAATGATGTTTATGTTTAGCGGTATTGGGTTTAACGTCTCACCAACAGTATTTCTGTCATTTGAAGACTATGTCCACTAGAGACAGATATATTGCTGCCACACTGCAACATCACGCCGTTTACTTTTGGGATGATACCACATCCCGGCATCTGGGAAAACAGTCCTGGTATGCTGAGTGCCAAGCAAGGGAGGTTTTTACGAATTTGATATGCCGAGGATAGAACCGACGACCTCCTGATTCCGGGGCGCACGCTCGGCCACCGGGACCGGCCTTAATTTTATGAAGAAACAAGAATATCCTAATATATTTCACAAAGAATTACCGTGACTTGCGGATGCTTGAACTTATATGCATACGAGAGCATGAATTGCGCGTACTAGTTGTAAAGACGGTGAGCTATCTCCTGCACCCCACTTACACCGTCATCCTATTGACCATTACCCAGCTTTATCTCCCGTCATGCTCCTACATTTTATCATGACAATTCTTCAGGAATCGAGATAATTCAATTTTACGAGAAATAACTTGGTCGAGTAGATGACATTTCCCTTTATCAGTTCACATTGAAATGACATCACTTTCGTTTATCTCCAGTGTTGTCATGCAGGTTCTGAACTCATGTCAGCGGAGTTGTTGGCCCAGCTATCATTCTGTGCTGCCGGGGATTTGCGAGCGCCACCTGGGTATACCAGTGGCACGGTACTCGCAACTATCTCCTCTTATCTAGAAAGTGTTCAGTAGTTGGTTCAGCCGTTTTAGTGGGAAGGATGAAGTTTGGATGTTCGTATCGGCCATCTGTGGCGAGTATAATCTCCTCTGTCATCACCAAAGTCCGTATCAAGTCTTAATAAATGCGTGTATATCCTGATAAGATAGCGTCATCTTTGTTGAAAGATGATGTATTAAGTATATGTTTATATGATCTTTACCATTGAATAGGTTAAATAAGATTTGGTTTGTTAAACATAAGATATCATTAAGAACGTATCCAAAATAAAGACAGAAGCCATAATCATTGTATTGGAACATTGCAGTATAACATTTTATGTGACATCAGAATTTTAACTATGCCTAAAAAATACAGATTTTCATTTTTATTTCGATTATCGGAAATCTCAGACGTCATTTTGATGAGTGTTGTTAAGCGCTCTCTAACGGAAGTGATTGGCAGATTGTTTTAAGACGATATTTCCTGAAAGTGGCATGTGAGCACTCAGTAATGATCTTGGTCTAGTAATGTCATCCAATCAGTGTGGAATCCTTGCGCTTTAGAAATCTCATTCTCACCAGCACAACCTGTCCTAATTCATATTAATTTTCGATTTTGGTGTCATTTTCATGGAAAAAAAGACGATAGAAATCAGTTTTCACTGTGCTTATTAAACAAACCAAGTTAGACAGAAAACATAAATTCCACTGAAAGGTTTCCCCCCTTCTTTAAGAAAGGGAAAATCAATTTCAAGAAAGTTTGTTACGGTCTAATAGGATTAAAAATGATGGAAAAGAGATTCTCCTTTGGAAACCCGCTATTCCATCCGCAATCAATTCTAATTAAAAAGAAAGTAAATGCCTTTCACAACTGATGTAAATTCACACGAGAAAACGCGAGAGTTAGGATCAATAGATAGACGTGATCAAACTCAAGACGGTTTCTGACGAGTCTTTTTTGGTTATTCGAAATATTCCTATCGACAGTTTAGAAACTGTTTTGCGGTAAACGCGGATGCTTTTTTGGTATTTACTCAGCCCACGTCAAGGCTGATTTACTCAATTCTAAAACATATATAGCTTCCTCTTTGCGACAGGGGTTTAACCATTTCCTCTAGATGGACCAGAAAACTCACTTACTTTTCCTTCAAGTTTGAATAAATCCGATTTACACGTTAGGAGGACATGGCGGAGACGAGTGTTCGACCTCATTGTATCAATAATGATTTGTTTAACAGCTGCCTCTTGATATGGTTCATTAACCGAAGTATCAAAGGTCATGTCTTATCAGATCGACCATCGTTTTTTATCATTTGGAATAAAGACTTGTTTTTGTTCATATCAAATGTATAAAACAGTCCCTAATGCTCTCTATATATATTGTTCATATCATTGTGCAAAATTAGTCTCTGACTAAATTCTACTTTAATTACGAACTGTGGTGACTTTGGTCACTCCTCTTTTAGCGTTATTTCAGACTTGATAATTATTGTACTGTAATGAGAAAGTTCTAGCACAATAATCGTTTCTGAGAATAAATTCGAATTTCGAGAGTAGGGAACATGAACAATGATAAGAACTGAAATTAATATCTTTACTTAGGTGTATTTTAAAACCAATTTATATTGTTTAAAACGTTTTAGCGCTGATGTTATGTATTAACGAAATTATGGTATTTGAAGAGAATGATAAATTTGAAATATCAACAACAATAAAAACATTAATATTCATTCATAATATTTAAGCATTTCTGCACACGTTGAAATTCTAGTACTTTTCATACTTTTTCATTGTTCCAGTATTGATGGTTATGCACTTTGAATGAAAAACATTTTGTTCTCTTATTTGGACAAAAAGATAACCACCAGATAACTTGTCTTTCAAGTTTTTCAGGAACAGTCCATATCCGATCATTATTCAATATAAATTTAACCATAATGAAATGCTTTTTATCATGTATTAACTTGCAATATAAGGACATGAGAGATATGTGCACAACACGATACGTAGTGGATACCTGCGGATACATCCCTAATTAGTCATTCATTAAGTCTGTCCAAGAAGTGCAAAGTACTGGTTCAACCGAGGATCCATCGAACCGGATTACCGGTGGTGTAAAGTTAATATAAAAACTTGTTATACAATCAATATAAAGTCAAGCTTATACTTAAACAAGGCATACCAGACGGGATACGTTCACGCTTCAAACAAATCGCCCGGCTTATCCCAGTCTGGAGATGCTACGTCACAACTATCTCTTCATGCATGTGTTTTGTATTCAAGTCAAAATTTCGCGGCGCTTCCCTTTGGACTGCAGTCAGAATGAATCTAATTTACACGGAAGTGATGAAGTTTTTGTTTCTTTCTTAGAATGCATAATTAAGGCCGAGTCTTTTCAAGAGTTTGTTAATACAAGAGCTTGTCGCGGCCTGACTGATGCGTTTTCTTGGTAATTACAAGGCAGGATTCTGAAGGATTTCTTTTTGTGTTAGTCTATGCGATTTCCCATACATGCACCTCTGGTTCTTCGGTAGCGAGGGTTCCGAACCCGCCAAATGTTCCAATAGGAACCAACCAATAACTCATGCCTCGGACGTCTTCATTCTCAGTAATCACGCGCGTCATTAGGATTGTCTGTATCATTTGAAAGTGCGAGTCTTGTTCTCGTGTGTTGAACATGCCAGCCTACGTCAACGGTTTTTGTTTTATTTACAATTATTGATGCTAGATTTATCCGAGAAATCTAAAGCGCGTTTAGATCACCTTTTAATTGCGAAATTCTCTGTTTTATGTTTATCTTTCAAAGTCAGTAGTATAGTATAATAGACATCTGTACATCATACGTTGAGCTATGAAAGCAGAACTGAGAACAGTTCCGGGAATGTATAAATCATTTTACGCTCTATCGGTGTCGTCCTCAGTAGGGATTGAAACTCGGATCGGACACCTCATCACTCGCGCTGTAGGTGAAATTATTAATTCACATGTCCACTGTGGGACATCTGAAGAAGAGATACGCATCTGTAATTGATTTATCATTCAAAGCGATGACTTCTTGTGAGCAATTCAAGGCATGACGACCGCTGCTGCTGCTGCTGCTGATGATGATGACGGAAATTAAAAGTAATAATGGACAGGTTCCAAGTACTAGTACCTTATCAAATCACTCACTTCTTTGAGACACATTACACTTGTTTTCCTATTTCATCATATATTTCTTGCGAGAATTTATCTTACGTAAACAGTGTAAGTCAACCCTGTACTGTACTATCGACACCACTGCATGTTCAGGTAGTTGTGCCTGTTGTTCATGATACAATGAAGAAGCACACAGCTCGGGCTTGTTATCTTGATTTTCACGAGACCACTAGTGCTCCACAATAACGGGCACTTTAAACTGCATTATGTGAAGTACTTTGCCAAGAACGACCCTTTCTTAAGCAAACAACGTTTTTTTTTATTCACTTGGACTCTTTAATCAGACAATGCTATTACTTCTGTAGTGTGATGGAAAGGTGTTGAGGCAGATGTTAGCTGTTAAAGACTGGTGGTCGGAACCTCAATCTGCAATAGAAAGCAGACTAAAATAATATCCCGGAAGCATATTGTTAAAAAAAGACGCAACTCAGGAGAAAATAAATTCCCTATGATTATCATCACAAAAAATTGGGTCTTTCGAATATTTTAGAGCTTAAACTTGAAATTAAGATTTTCTTGAAAGTAAGCAGAAGAGAGTACGGTGATGTTCTAAAAGCGGTAAGAAGATTTAGACAAATCCCAAGTGTGGCATACTTCATTTTAACCCAAAAACAAAGGGATGCATCGGATAAAGAATTAACAACGTCAGCAGGATATAAAACAGTTTCGTGGAGTATTGATTTTACGATTTATTATTAGATTCCCCGTATTGGGGATGCAGTCCCCAGCCTTCTTCTTCTTCTTCAGCACTTGTAATTGTATAAACTTTCAGAGAGACTCGGTCCCAGACACAAACACATGCAATTGAGCATTCAATCTTGAATGGAAGTACATTGTACTCTGTTGCACCACAGTCTACATTTGTGTACTTCAATAAGCTAATGAATCAAGGTCAATGAACAAGAAATGAATGCGTTTTAAATATTGTAAAGGGCAATTTTGACATTTTTAATAATCATGGTGCCAATTTCGGAGAATATTATTGTACCTGGTACATTAGAAAGATCAATACAATGATAGGCAAAAAACCCATCATTTGGAACTTAAATTGCTTTCATTGGTAAGATCTGACACTGGGATCTCATTGAATACAATACCCTTTTATTCACCCTCGGCACATGTTCCAAAACTACATCAGTGACACAATATAAAAGTCATCCTCCTACATTCACTTCTGATAACGTATTGGTTGTCGAGTCCTAGGGGAGCAACATTGTCAGTTATTTTTATCAGTACTTGATAGATTGATGTTTTGTTTGTTGACAGATCTTCAAAACATTCACTACTGTTGATAAATGGATTTATTAGATGCCTCGGAATGGAAGCACATTCACGAAGTGCCGAGCTTTCACCAGTCTCTCCTCTCGAACTGTGGTAAACTATCGTGTCTACGGTCCGA
>CM037781.1:71031734-71081734 GCA_021229015.1 Solen grandis | reverse complement strand
AAAAAAAATAATAAAAAATCTTACCCTTTTATGACATTACATATATGGCGTTCTATGTTACGGATGACAAAGGTCTGTTTTATAATTTTCTGGAAACAAAGTAATCACGTCTCGGTATGAAAGATCGAAAAAAAAACATATATGATATATGTTTGAAATCAAAGTTTGACTTAATTAAATCCCCTAACATCAATAGTATTGCACCTTACACTTTCTTACCCCAAAGGGGATGCCTTAAGTCTTACCTCCTATCTTCTTGAGGTGCGTTAGTAAATTTTAAAGTGATACGTTGAAAAAACTATGTTTACTAGTAATTCAAGACAGTCCTTGTTGCAGTTGGACTCTTGTTTGTTCGAGATGATCTCTCTCTCTCTCTCTCTTCTGTCAGCGCATTGTTTTCAGCAGGAAACATAAGAGGAATATGTAAACACATCAGTAGATGTTCAATATTATGTCACTTATTAATCTCTTCACAGTTGAGGCGCCACTGAAAAAGGCAATCGCATGACCACGTGAACCAAACGGCGATGAAGATACGGTGTACCTGAAAACGCAGTGGCTGCAGAAAATCCAACCATCTGCCCATGCATTACAGGACATACATAAAAAACATTTCTAAAATATTTTCAAATTCATCCGCCACATCCTATGATAAGGTATTTCTGAACTAATATATTTTCAGTTGTAGTAATTGTAAGCGATTCCTAGGTGCCACACCGTATGGTACCAGAATCTGTTTTGATTGAGATAAAATGTCTTAAAATCTAACCTTAGCAATGACCTATCAGTGGGCAAAATTGCTAGTCATTCTCATTGTTACATGCTAGTACCAGGATCAAGGACAGTTGCTTTTTCAGGAGGAAGTTGTGACCTTTTTACTCACGTAGAGCCAGATTATCATCTCTTTAATTTATGGGGGTTCAATACTGGCGGTTTAAAGTAGTACAGGTAGGCGACAACACGGGTTTTCAAGTTTGTTTTTGTGTGTGTATATGTTTTTTTATTTATTATTATTAAATTTTATCAGCTGGTATGATAAAGAGGAATTATTAAAAAAAAACGGTTAGATTTGGATTTGAGGGCGCTTGGCAGAATACAAATCTCATTAAGGTATAAACGCCTTGTGATGTTTAATATTTCTCGGGGGAAAAATAACAAACAACTTGAATGATCAGTATGTCACTAACGGAATTGGAGTACATATATAGTATATAAAACTTATCCATTTTTTTTCGTCGATTTGGGAAACAAGTTCTTTAAATTTATAATTATCCCCCTTAGTTGGACCAGTATTGTGAGCCTTGAAAATATACTTATATCTAACAGGATTTGAACCAATTATCTCTGTATTCATCTGATACGTTTATCACAGGACCACAACTGCCATACGAAATTCGAGTAGAGATGACAGCATTTATCTGTTTAACTTTTCCCGTGGGTATTGTGTGTTTGATGTTTATAATATTGAAACGTTTATGGACATAAATGTAACTATGTAGATTTCCGATGATTCGATATTAAAAGCACCTCTGTATAAGATAGGTTTCATTATATACTGTGGACGGGTCAAAGTCTAGTGATCACGTGTATAGACCTAAACAGAAGGCTACGGGTTCATCTCGGGAATCCCTATGGCCTTCCACAGCAAGATCTGTTGGTTGTGGATATTTTGACATTCTCATTCACAGTCTGTCGTGTTTTTTTACATCGGATAAAATGTATATATGTTGACAAAATGTAAAAGAAACCAACTCTTGCAACGTGAATAGGCTGAACATTGATATCAACATATTTATTGTATTGTACATTAAGATACCTGTGTGTTTACATATTCGATATAAACGGTTGGAAGTACTCTCAGTTTCATACCGACGTAAACGTAATACTGTAAAATCATTTATTTTCGTTGACATGAAAGTTCGTGGAATCTGTTCTAGAAAACACGAGGTCTATGAAATAAACAGTTTTCGCGGGGATAAATATTCGTGGATAAAGTCATCCACGAAATCAACGACATCAGTAATGGATACGCAAGTGCGCAATAAGCCGAAATTTCGACAAAACATTGACAAGGATATATAATTTCAATATCAAGACATGGATGAGGACGAACAGTTTCAAAATATTCTTAAAACAACCATTGATATACTTGGTTACAGTAAGAGATCAATAGCTAACAGAAGGGATTTTGTTAATGTACATAATCAAGCCTTGACACAGTTATCTGAGCCGGATATATCTTGTCACATAGTCGGAAGTAAAGCCGAAGGAAAGACATTATACCAAGAAAATGATTTTGATACTATGCATGTCTTAAATGATGTAAAGAGAAAAACCAGGGAAATTCCAATTGTACTGTAGTGTTTGAAATAGCTACGGTATAATACTTCCCAGGATATTGTAAACTTAAACTGAAGAAGACGGGAAATGATATTCCTTTAATTTCGGAGACGTTGTTTCATAATGATACGGGAGCTACGTATATATCTAGTGACTTTTTCATTTATAGCATTCAAAACACTTTAAAGCAGGTATATCATTATAGAAACATTGTATGTCGCGAGCTGGTTCATCAAGCCCACAACTTTTACATACATTGGAGGGCAGCTTTTCATGTGACATAGTTTTTTGTTTCCGCTGCAAATGTCCAACTCTCCTAAGAAGATGGAGACATATCAAGAGATACCAGAAATGGCCAACACAAGATATGATTGCCCATGTCAAAAAACTTGACGCCCATATTGTACCAGTTGGAGTAAAAGGGCACATTCAACAGTTTGCTCAGTGGAGAATTTGCTTCACACTAGGAGAGATTTATCTTGTCAACACTCTGAACGAGAATATGTTACAGATGTATGCCATCCTTAGGAACTTGATTTCCGGAGTCATTAAACCTGTCTGCAAGGAAATAACATCGTACATAGCAAAGAATATTGTTCTTTGGATTGCGGAAACACTTCCAACTGACAATTTAGATTTAGTTCCGTTGTTACTGAAAGCTATCCTGCTGTTGAAGATGGCTGTTTACGATGAGTACCTACCAAGTTACATGATTCCAGAGAGGAACTTACTTCAAAACAGACTTTCATTGCAACATAAAATGCAGCTTGAAATCTTACTGTCGGAAATGCTTGAGGAGAAGGGTGCGATGGTTTTAAGGAGCCCTCGACTTGGACGTGAGATGTGTTTTTGTTTACAGTCAGCCTGAACGCCTTGAAGAACGACGGAAAATATATGAAATATTCACGACGTACCCAGCTGTGTTTAACGACACAATACATAAGCTTAAATTAAACTATATTCTCGATATTCTCGATAAATTACCTGCAAATGAAGAACTGAGCTCTATGGATTTAGAAATGAGCTCTATGGATTTCTATGCAAAGAACCCAAAGGCCTTACGGGAGCTATTACATCAGTGTCCTGAATATATGAATTTCTCTAAACAATTTGCGGATTCATTCCTACAACAGTTCATTTGCGATTCAGATAATAGTAACACTGAAGACGTAGATAATGATGAGAGCTTAATGAGACTATCCGTTCAATCCTATTTCAAGTTAATGAACGACTGCTTTGGAATGCAGCTTTATAGCTTAGACATACCACCTGGCGTCACCTTTGGGGATGTCTTCTCTGATGGAGATGATGGAGAATTGGCTCAATGTTTAATGGAAAATATTTCAGAGAATGAAAGTATGCTCGATTTCTCGAGTATGTCACAAGGTTTTTGTAAATTTATATCAGAAAATGTCGGTGCTGATACAGATAACGGAAAATTTGTAGAATGGCTACTGACAGAAGCACAAAATTCTGCGTTAAACTGTACATTAAGTCATTATTTAAGAGGACAATAAGGCCATCTTATCTAAAATGCAATATGCATTCGAATATTTTAATTCAATTTGTAAATTTCTGTAACTTCTTTTGAGTTACAACGCTGATTGGCGCGTTATGACAATAATTCTTGTTTAAATACTTCTGGTTATGTACATGTAAACATGTATTATGATACATTTTTATTAGATAGAAAATGTTTATATTTGTACTGTAAATATTGGATGACTTTCACTGTTTGCTCCATGTAACGAAGGGCATGCTAGGAGAGAGAAATGCTTATTAACTTTATCTTCCTTCAAGAAAGCAAATAAAACGGGGTTACAGCCCAATTTCATTGTAAAGGGGTAATTCTTCTTTGGGGTTTGCATTTAATTTGGAATAGTCTGGAATTCCTGGTTGACTTATTCTGTATCACTAAATGCCACCAAGCCAAACAAAACGTCGTTTCACAGCAATCGTTGACTTAAATATCGACAAATGAAAGCGTACCTTATTGGGTCACATTATTTAGGCAAAATCGCGAAGGGCATTCGAAACGGCGTGAGATGGCGTGGGTATCCGACGATTGTATCTAATATATCTGTATCTGGTAAATCCCCGCAAATTGACATAAAAATTGACTCCGAGTTTTATATTACTGCAGTCATATACGGCTAACATCAAAGTTAGTAAAATCTTGAATGTAGCTACTACTGCGAGGTTAATACCATATTTTTGTACCCTATGTTTTCTTTTTTCTTTTCCCTTCAGGATATTTTAATTATTGATAAAGTTTAACGAAATTCTTATCTCTGCTACAATAATGATAGTGCTTACTTCTTTTCAAAACAGGGTCTTGAGATTTGTATGTATCAATTTGAAAACAAATGCATGGAGCATGTTATTCCAGGCCGGCAAGAGCCGGCACGGTTCAAGATACAGTTTTTAATTGCCGAACAGTGTTGTGCGTTTCACCATGCCCGTCTTCACTTGTAATTTTGTAAAAAAAAAAAGGGCGATATATATATATATATATATATATATATATCCTTTTCTTGAAATTGCTTTTGATAGTGATTATTAAAGATGTTATGTTTTCCGATATTTAAAATCTGTGGAATGTTTTATTGTAATTACGCAAAATCAAGTACATTATACACGTACTTGCTGTTTTCATACTTAAACGTTTCCTGCTTATAATAATAACAACATTTGAGTATGGGGACACAGGTTGTAAAACAGGTTACACAACATTATCATATAAACATTTTTGTATTACAAGTTAACTACTAGAAATGTAAGTCTTCGATTTAGTCCTGTTGTATTATACTGAAATCACCTTCACCAGCCAGTACGAACCCACTTACAGGGGCCATCTTATGCAGTCTTTTTACATGCTGGTTCCCAGTGTATTACTTCGTATTAAAGGAGCAAGTACCGGTAGAGCAGCGAAAAGAATATTACATCCCAAAATGGCGGAGGCTCACGCCAACAAAAATAATCATTCGGCCCGACTCTTTGACGCTTGCGTCCAATGTTTTCTTATTATATTATATGAAATATTATTAAACTTGATATATTTCATGAACATTTGATCATGTATCAACAAGCTTTGTTTTACGCAAGTGTAAAATGGCTGAGGAAACAAATGTAACAATTACACATTCATATTAGTATTCAATCTCCATCAACCCATTGGACCAGAAGGTCCGATATTTAGGTACAGATCCCGGGAGTCACAAACCATACGCTCGAAAAGAATAGTCATGCAACAACGATTGGATAAAAATCAAAGTTTACATAAAATTTATTCTTTATAAATTTTCATTTTGAGTAAATTTATTTTCATTATATTACTTTTTGACAACATGCGATAAAATGTCTAAACCGGTGTTTTTTTTATATGCTGAAACATTGTTGACGTGGGATCAAAGTAATGCAGTAACATATAGGACACTGATTAATATAAGACTAAGAAATAATAAAAATAGCTCAATGTGAATGCTGTAAATGTACTGACCATCAAATAGTATTTCAGAATTTTTCATTTATTTCAATTTTGGTTCTTGGGACCAGTAACTTACTGCTTTACTTCTTGTAGAAAAAAAGTGCTTATTTGGAAGTCGCGAAGGCATTCCATAAATAATGCTTTAATGGACTTTCCAGCTTTTGAAGTAAATGTTAAGCCCATAAATAATCCATTCTATTTTAACATGCTTTATTCAAAGGTCCACAAGCAGCCACGTTGTATTTAATGTAAAAATAACTGCCATTGATCCAATATTTGTAAAACATAGCTACAGCAAATGAGTGTAAATTCTTCGTTTCATTCTTTCATATTATCGAATGGCTCAATAAAATATCTGAATCGAATCGCAATATTCAAGTTTCGTTTTCATAAACCTTAGATACGCATTAATAAAATCAATTTAAGTGATAACAAGGTATCATCAAATCTAAATAAATATTTTAACATCAATTTTTCACATGAATGACTTTGTGTGCATTAAGCTATGTGGGACAATGCAGGTATTTCAAACTCGATTTGTGTCTTATAAGTTATATCAACGATTTACCGTAATTATTTGTGCGTATACAACTATTGTTCGAATTGTTTTCCTCGTTTCATAATAAAAATATACATGTGTATATGATCATGAATTTTAGAATACACAGCCATTTTGTTATTTCAGTTTACTTATTTCCGTGTGTTATAAATTCAAACACCTGTTACATGCGATACCACTGATTCAGTTACAATTATTTGTCATTCGTTAACTTGTAAGATATATGCCATGTACAATATAGTATGGGGTGTCCTCGACCCTCGCATACTATTCGAAGATAAAGTGTATTTAAAAAATGTTTGCCGTTTTCGCTTTATACTGAACTGTTATCCTAGCAACTGAATTTAAATGAAATAGTAAATGATTCCGTAGGAAGACAGTGTCCAACGCAGTTGCGGTGGTTTAATTTCAACAAAATAAAATAATTTTACTACAACTGGTAAGTTTAACACATTTTTTTTGTGAAAAAATACTCGATCTTCATTTCGTGTATATCAAATATCACGTTTATTGTTCAATTTCTTTAATCGCTCAGGCAGATCGGTATACGTATCCCTATTGCTTTTGACAACCCCTTTACTGGTTCCCTTGAAATCGTAGCTGAATAGTGAGTGAATACTACAACCACCTACATCTTTAGCACAATTGTGTAAGGAAACTCTCTCTTTCTTCCCATACTCTCTCTCTCTCTCTCTCCCCTCTCTCTCTAGCGTATCTTTCACTTTTAGTATGCAGGTGTCATGTCCATATACAGAGCGCTAGAGATTGAAGAATGTGACACTGATTTGAGAAATTGAGCGATAAAAGTATATATTATCATTGGTATAACGTTAGTAGTAGATGAATACAGTGTGCGAAAATAAGATACAGATCACCGAAAATAGCACGGATGACCTTACATAAGAGAGAGAGAGAGAGATAGAGAGAGAGAGAGAGAGAGAGAGGGACACTAAGAAGTTATTCATAATGTCTCATTTCAAATGCTGGCCAAATTTGGTCCTGACCAGAATTATGTTAGCAACCGTTTCAAGTTATAACCTATAAGATGGGTTTAGGAGATAAGCAAATTCATGCACGAAATATTTTAGTGAAAAGGGATAAGACTGGTTAAAACTAATGAAAGCTACATCTTAAACTGAATTGTGAACGGGGCCTAAGTTAATAAATCAACGCAGCTAAGATGTGAAAAAGTAGGAATTCTGTTTTTCAAAACTTACATAAATAGAAAAAAAAAACAGTAAATGAATAATAAAAGAGTATCCTAACACTGTGTATAGACTGTAATTTAATGCAAGATCGATTATACGTCGCATACAAGTACAGTAAAACCTCGTTAGTCCGGACGCTTTGGTCTTTGGGTAAATTTCAGGATTAATGAATTTTCCGCATTAATGAATCAACCTTTCATCTCTCTTCTTTTGTTTTCTTTCTTTCTTCCATATACTTTCTCATTGTATTCTCTGTGTGTATGTATGTTTATTACATTTGTATTCCATTAATAATAAGAATATTTTAAATAAAATGCTTAGGACTATATATGATTATGCATTTAAATTGATGTTTACAGATGATGCATCTGTTTGAATTAATTTTAATCCATCCTTGACATCAGCATACTTTAGGAGAAGAAAACGACACATTTAGTATGCGACAGATACCCATTCTTGTACTGCATTCATGAGTAGGCACTGAAAAAAGAACATGAACAAAAATGATCTAAAGGACGGTTGGCTTTTATGTCTTTTTTAACAGCATACGTATGCAGTTGTGTCCGGATCCGGAACACGAAATTCCGTAATATCGAAGCATTTTTACGTTGTGGAAATCCGTTCCAAGAGAAAAGTGTCCGGATGGCGAGGTTTCCGGAACAATGGAATCCGGACTAACGAGGTTTCACTGTATTAGCATTGCAAAAAATGCTTAAAATCGCCGTTAGCCAAGTGAACATCAAGTTGCATTGTTACGTAAAGGGAAATTATATGTCAATGTACTTGCAGTTGAAGGAGAGGTCCATAGCATATTTGGTTCAGCATTGATCAAGGGGCGTACTTCAATCAAAAATACCCAGTTATGCGCCTACCAGTCTAGCAACATGTACTTCCGGTAGCCTATAAACCAGTCAAGATTTCACAGCATTCAAAACAGTTTCTCAAAGCTTGTTCCCGATCATTTGATGTGTTAATCTTTTTGCGACCGACTGAGAAGGAACCTGTTTCACTATTACGTCAGCGGCGCGGGAGTAAAATGTTTCTTTCTTGCTCGATAGTATAATATCGCCACCTAGGGCCGGCAATAATAAACATGTCGTATTCGTATTGATATAGGTAAAATCAAGCGCTGAAGGCACTGAAGTTGTGTGTGTCTCAAGTTGAAGAGGGTTTGTCGAGCTGTAGATATGCAGTGTAACTTAGTTTTTGCCAAATATCAAACTTATATTAAAATAATAAACGATTATTAATTGTAGGCTACAGAAATAGGAAGAGTAAGAGTGGCGATGAGTCTTATTAAACAAATGGCGCATTCATCTTTAATTTTTTGTAATGACCATGTTAACTCAACGTTAAAGCGGGGTTATTGGCTTTGCGCGAAAATTTGATCCCCGTTTATTAAAATGACTTTGACAACCAAAAGAAATGCGACAATACTGCTCTCTTAGCACTATCAGGGCTTTGATTTGTACTACCGAGCGATGGCACAGTTTCTATTTATAGATGCAAATCAGTGGCCCCATACTGTGTCCTTTAGTAACTTCTGATAGCAGACATAAACAGGTATCAGTCATTCCATAGAGCAACAAATAACCCCAGGAGGTATCTCGATGTATCTGAGATAGCTTGATGGCTGTGATTATTAGTAAGTTACGCGGATTTTTATCGAAATTCAAGCTTTCGATTATTCTATATGGACTATTGTAAATTTGTAACACCATTTAATAACCAAAACCTGCACATCTACCTTCCAAATTCAGGCACCAGCCACATTTGCATCGAAAGAAACTATACTCCTCCGCATGGTAAAGTGAAAGTTACGCAACATCACACATCTACGTCACACACAACTAATCAGTGAATTGTTTGCGCTTTTCTTTTTCGGTGTTTATATTTTATTTATTCATTCTGTGATAATTCAAACACACACAAATAAAATTTAAACATTCGAGATCTTGTTTTATTTTATTCATTTATTCTGTGATAATTCAAACACTTACAAATAAAATGAAAACATTCGAGATTTATGATATAATCGGTTTACACAACCCATCATGTTGAAAAAGTGTGTTGTTGCAGAGTGATGTCCTTTAACAACCGTTCTGTTTACACAACATGAATCAACATAAGGATAAACATATTCATGTAACTGATTGAAAGGTTGTTGGTTTCATTTAAGGCCAAATAGTCTTCCTAAGAATAAGAAGGGAATATTGAGATAGGGAGTGAACGGGAGAAAACAAAATAAAATAATATATATATATATATATATATATATATATATATATATATATATATTATTTTTTTTTTTTTTTTCAGTTCCTTTATCGTTTCATAATGTTGTTCTTTTTCTAATCCATTATTTTTATTCAAAATCTTACAGCTTTAAAAAACGGTAATGTTTTCAACGTTCAAATATGGTGAATATCTTAACGCCGCTCGCTTTACCAATCTTTATACAATCCGCACTCATTCAACTGCGACAACAATGCTTATATGTGGATGGATGCCCAACTTTTCGTGTTTAAAGATAACCGAGAAAACGGGTTATTTCAAAATTCGATCTTGAATCTTTTCACTTTTACTTATTTTTAGTCGGAACGAGGAAAATAAGCTATCAAATTCCAGTAGTAATACCCTGCCAAAGAAATGCATAAGTCAACAAAGAATAAGTTGTTTGATTTCACTAACATCTCGAAAATCTAGGGTCGGTAGGTCTGCAAACTTTCTTTTTTATTTCTAACTTTTTATTTCTGTATTACCTTCTTCGTTTGAAGGTTGTGACGAAAACAAAATTTAATGCAGAAAAAAAGGATAGGGTCCGTAAGTCGGTCGGAAATTTCCTATTAAGCCAAATGTATGATAGAGTAGATATTTGCTTCCTATGTAAAACTAAAAAGTCATTTTATTCTCTCAAGTTCGAGTAAAATATGAGAATAAGGAAGCACAGTCTAACATAGTAATTTTTTTTATGAAAGACTCGTATCTGTGACCACCGCTATACAGCGGCCTTGATTCGACGCTTGGATGTGACTGATTCCTCTAGAGCCCGACATCACATTTGAGTTGCGGGATATGTTCATGTCATTAGATAATGTAAATGTACGTTCCACTGTTTGAAAGCATGCAGGTAGGGCCCCTGTCTTACATAAACTGAGTTATCCTGTTCTTATTCAAAACTTCTAAAGTATAACGTACTAAAATGAACGATCATGCGATTAACACCTTCAATACAAGCTAAAAATCGGTCAAGCCACTTGTGTCACATCTAACACTGGGTATTTGCCTATCCCGTCATCAAGATAACCATATCAGTTGATTAAACGCGGAATAAGGTGTGTTTTATTTACACACAGATATACGCAGGGAAGATAAGTAAAAGGGCACTGGGTGAATTATGATGAAGAGCACGGACTTATAAATAGTTCCAAGTACATTGTATATAAATTTAAGAGACTGAACCTGATTTTTGTCAATCTTAAGTATTCAACAGAACATCTAGGAGAAAAAAGAAAACCTATGTATTACTGTTTCTCTCTGGGATAACTAAGACATAAAAGTAGAACATGTTTATAAGGGTGTAACTGATCATTAATATCCATCTCTAGACATATGTCAACTTATATTTCTCTAATTTTAATATCCAACACTACATTTTGAATTCAGCTACATAATTTAATTCTTATTTACTTAAACCTATTTTTTTCTAAATTGATTGTGAAGCAAGTTCTTAAAAATAATTCTTATCCTTCTCGACGGTTGGTTGGATCAGTACCTGTGCGACTGGGAAAGTCAGTTCGAGCTCACAATCTCCGGTTCTGCTGTTATGTCCGTTATCCATGGTTCTCTCAATTATTTTGATTTGTTAGTATAATATATCAAACTAACATAATTTGTTAATTTAATTCCCAGGATATTCGTCCATGAAAGTAATATATAAGGATCGTAATATCAACATTCATAACCCTGTTTTGAAACAACACACTAGTAATTCGGATAACCCTAATTGGTATATCAGGCATGGATGAAGATAAACAGTTTCAAGATGTTCTAAAATAATCTATTGACATTCTTGGCTATAACACCATTTCCCATTTCAATAGAAAATATGCGGAGACATGTAAATCAAATAACCAAAATTGTCGCAAAACAATTTGAACCAGACATGACTATTCACTGTGCCGGTAGCAAGGCAGAAGTAATGACATTGGCTTTAGAAAATGACGCCGATATAATGTATGTGTTAAATGACGTAGTTTGTCAAGAAAACTACGATGCGAAATCCGAGAAAGCCATCGTCTTTGAGATGGTATTAGATAATTACGTTCCAGGATACACTAAACTCGAACTTAAGAAAAAAAAGTTCATATGTTACGGAAGCATTGTTTGATTATTACACTTGAGTTACATTCATATCTATTGAATTCTTTGTATGTTGTGTTGAAAATAAACTGAAACTAGATGTCATTCGTCTAAACGAATGATAGGACTTTCTGCAACCTGTGTTAATGCAAAAAGCAGGAGATAGAAGTTTCACGTAATGACTCACCTCTGGTAGTATTTCATGTTCATGCTGAACAATTGACATTATATTCCGCAAAAAAATAAGTGTTTAGTTACGAAGAAAAACAATAAGTAGTAGTAGTAGTAGTATGCTTATGACGTCATATGACGTCAAGACTCAAAATA
The DNA here is from genome assembly GCA_021229015.1 of Solen grandis. NCBI lineage: Eukaryota > Metazoa > Mollusca > Bivalvia > Adapedonta > Solenidae > Solen > Solen grandis. The sequence goes on along the minus strand of CM037781.1, from coordinate 71,069,451 downwards.
TATTAAAAAATTATGCAGAACTGCAAACTGTGTAAGTTTCAACTTTCTATCTCATCCCGAAGTTCTTTAACCCTAAAATGAAATTTTTAGATTGAAGTAATTGTTATTATTTCTCGATATTTTCACTGGTGAGACCAAGTGAATGAATCCTATTTCTTCACTAGGAGCAGTGCTAGTGTGTTTCCTTTTGATTGGTGTGGCCATGATCGCATATGACGTTTCCAGAAAAAGCGCGCCAAATGTGGTGGCCGCTTTTGCTAAATTCAAAATGCGGGGTGAAAAATAAGTAAACTGAAATATGAAAAACAATATAATTTATTGTCATATTATTCATATTTCTTTAATAGTCGATACTAAGCTAGTACAATCGATGATATTCTAATTTATTTTTACAAAAGGAAACCTTGTATTTTTCATATGAAAATTACGACCGTGCGTTTTTCACGTAACACCGACATTTTTACATCCGTTATGAACGCACGGAGTTTTAGTTACTTCATAAATCATAATTTTCGAAGTGATACTTTTATAATTTAGTGTAAATTTTTCTCTATAGTTGATGGTAATTATGTACTTATGTTCTCCAGGTCTGTATATGTCTATTTTTTAAAAAAAAAAAATAAACGTTAACCCTTTCCTTCGACCTTAATGGGTCAAAAAGTTGTTTTTTTTCCCCACTGAATTTTCTTCTTCTCTTTCGCTCCCACTCTCTCTGTTAATTCTGCCAAATATTCATCATGTCCTTTTGAAATTGAACTTCTGGAAACTTGAGTGTACTACATTTGCTTATCTGTGAAATAATGCCATTGTACTGTACAAATTAAGTTTGGTTTACAACTATACAACGCCACCTACATTAATCTGTATGCTTATTATTGTTCAAACTCGAAGTATTTCCATATTATAATGATCTGATATCAGGACAATGGGACTTTGTGTACTGTCACTTTTTTATTATATTCTTTAATGGTCAAGCAAACAAAGTCTAAAATTTTCAAAACATGCAACAGTCAATTTCAAGTGGCAATATTACCCAAAATCATTAAATACAGAAAATAAAGCAAAAATATGCAAATTCAATTTTCTTGTGATGATATGCAAAATATTGCCTATGGGTGTCAAAAGGTTAGCCGATTGACTAGGAAGTTAAATCCTTTACCTCTTGAAGTTTTCCCAAATATTTTATACACAAAAGATTGCCGTAATCTATCTAGCTGTGTCACATAATCAGGTTGGCTAGTGGTCATGCATATTTATAAGCATAAATGTTATTAAACAAACAAGTGTCTGGCGAATGTCCCCAGGTTTAACCTGTGCATATAACAGATTCCCTTGTGAAAGTTGAGGTCATCTTTATCTTATATTATGTGCCAGGCACCTGTTGCTTAAAAAATCCCACCACATAAAAAGTTCTTAAGAGAAAATCAATTGTTGCATTACATTTGTTTTTCATCGTAGAAATATTTCTATAAAGTTGAGCACTATACTCCATGATGAGGTGGTGCATGCACTTCTATTTTTAGATGACTTGTATCTATATTTATGTAAATTAGGCAATTACTGTGAATTGTTAGAAAGAGACGGAATAAATGCATGGCCATGAAATTTGGTACCTATTGATGCAAATACGGTATTTTAGATAATCTGTAGTAAATATAAAGGATTAGGCGAGTTTTTATGAACATTTCCTTTACAGAGGATCTACATAGATGATTAATTGAGATTAATTTGTTACAAACTGAGGATTTAAAAATATTTTAACTAAACGTGTATAAGTGCAATTCAAACAGTATATTTACAAAGTATATTTACAAAGTATATTTACAGTATGCAAATGTCTTGATGTGTGATGTACATGGCCTCCTTCAATACTGGCAGTTTGGGAATAAGGGGAGTGCTGACTCTATTAAAAAGAGAAGGTTTGTATTATTATAATCTTTTAATATTTTATAAATTGCTTCATTATTTATAATGATTTAAAACCTTGATCTATTTTTGTTTTCATCATACATTCCTGTATTACAACAATTAAGAACCTTTTGACTGCTTTTTTGATAGCTTTCATAGTATACTCATATTTATTTTCTTAATTGTTTCATTTAAATGTGCATGTAGCCTGTGCAAAAAGCATGGACTTGCAAACTTGGTCTTACAGGAATGCATTTTCATACATTGGTGATTGCATTTGACTGCATAGTAAAATTTTGTATTCTGACAGTACGGATTAATAAAGGAGCTTTTAATGTCTTAAAAATGCACAAGCAGGCATAAATAAAGGTCCTGCTACTATTATCCCCAAATGTCATATTATTTGGTGTTTTCATATTACGGTGACATCATACAGTTCTAAGAATTAGTGGGGGTGGGGAACTGAATATGTATTTTTATGCAGCATGGTGATAATTTGTTTTAAACAGATGGTGCATTATGTGTCCCTTGTTTAAATCAGAATTTTTTAAAGATATATTTACAGCCTGCAAATTTTGTTACTATGTGATGTGCAAGGCCTCTTTCACTTCTGGTATTCTGACAACTGGGAAATAGCAGATATCACTACGAAGAAAAGGTTTGTTATTATTCAGCAAGTGCCTTACTTTCATTCATGTAAGAACAAAGTTTTGCAGAGGAAATTATTTGCACTTGGTATGATACAAACTGCGCAGTGTTTATTTGAAATATTGGATCTGACAGTATTTTAAGACAGACAGCTGATTATTGAGATGATAAGCAGGTGTGCCCAATTTTTAGCTCGACTATTCGAAGAATATGAGAGCTATTGTAGTCGCCCTGGCGTCGGCGTCGGCAATGGCGTTGCAGCTTTTGGTTAAAATTTTGCATGCAAGTTACTATCAACCTTATATCTCAATAACCATTTATGGTATTGACTTGAAAGTTTATAAATGTGTTCAGAGGCATTAGACAACCAAGGTAGATAACTCTTGACTGAATTTGATATATTATGGCCCTTTTTTAACTTAGAAATTTTGGTTAAAGTTTTGCATGCAGTAGAAAATTTGTTTAAAGTTTTGGGTGCAAGCTACTATCTAGTTTGTATCTCAATAGCCATTCAGGGTATTGACTTGAAAGTTTATGAATATTTTTTAGGGGCATCAAACAACCAAGGTAGATTACTCTTGATGAAATGTATTACAAATTATGGCCCCTTTTTAACTTAGAAATTTTGGTTAAAGTTTTGCATGCAAGATACTCTCATGCTTATATCTCAGTATCCAGGCATGCGATTGATTTGAAAATTCTTTAATACGTTTAGGGTATCATGCTTTTATGGTAGATAACTCTTGATGGAATATTTTTACAAATTATTGCCCTTTTTAACTTAGAAATTTTGGTTAAAGTTTTGCATGCAAGGTACTTTAATGCTTATATCTCAGAGTCCAGGCCTGGATTGATTTGAAACATCTTTAATATGTTTAGGGGTAACATACTATCAAGGTAGATCAATTTTGGTGGAATATTTTGCAAGTTATGGCCCTTTTAGCTCACCTGAGCACAACGTGCTCATGGTGAGCTTTGTGATCGCCTTTTGTCCGTCGTCCGTGCGTGCGTCTGTCGTCAACAATTTGTTTAAACAACATCTCCTCATGAACCGCTGAAGGGATTTTGACCAAACTTCACAGGAATCATCCTTATGATGCCCTCTATCAAAGTTGTACAAATTATTCAGATTGGTTAAAAAAGTAGGTCACAGGAGCTAAAAATAGATTTTAAAAATGCAAACTTTGAAAATCTTCTTCTGCAAAACTGCAAGGCCTAGAGCTTAGATATTGGTATGTAGCATCATCTATGGCATTACCAAGATTGTTAAATCATAGCCCTACGGTGATAAATGCCCCCGCACCAGGGGTCACTTGTTTTACATAGAGTTATATAGGAAAATCTTTAAACGTCTTCTTCTATGAATCCATTAGGCCTAGAGCTTAGATATTTGGTATGTAGCATCATCTAATGGTTCATTACCAAGATTGTTCAAATCATAGCCCTACGGTGATAAATGCCCCCGCACCAGGGGTCACTTGTTTTACATAGAGTTATATAGGAAAATCTTTAAAAATCTTCTTCTATGAATCCATAAGGCCTAGAGATTAGATATTTGGTATGTAGCATCATCTTATGGTTCATTACCAAATTTGTACAAATCATGACCCTATGGTGATAAAAGCCCCCGCACCATGGGTCACTTGTTTTACATAGATTTATATAGGAAAAACTTTAAAAATCTTCTTCTATGAATCCATAAGGCCTAGAGCTTAGATATTTCATATGTAGCATCATCTAATGGTTCATTACCAAGATTGTTAAGATCATAGCCAAACGGTGATAAATGCCCCCGCAATAGGGGTCACTTGTTTTACATAGAGTTATATAGGAAAAGTCTTTAAAAATCTTCTTCTATGAATCCATAAGGCCTATAGCTTAGATTTTTGGTATGTAGTATCATCTAATGGTTCATTATCAAGATTTTCAAAATGGTGGCCCTTTGGAGATAAATGACCCGGGGTCCCCGCACTAAGTCTTCTCCTCTAAAACCATTAGGCCCAGTGCTTATATATTTGGTATGTAGTATTGTCAGGGCTAAAATATTTAAGATTGAGTTATATCAGAATTCTTGTCTGTTTAAAAACCTTGTAATCAGTTGTAGCAATGGTACTCAGGTGAGGGTTTCAGGGCCATCATGGCCCTCTTGTTTAACTTAGAAATTTTGGTTAAAGTTTTGCATGCACGTTACTTTCATGCTTATATCTCCGAGTCCAGGCATGGGATTGATTTAAAACATCTTTAATATGTTTAGGGGTATCATACTGTAAAGGAAGATAACACTTGATTGAAAATATTAAAAATTATGACCCCCTTTTAACTTAGAATTTGGTTAAATTTTTGCATTCAAGCTACTATCCAGCTTATATCTCAGAAATTGCTTGTGGAATTGACTAGAAAATTAAGGAGTGTCTTCAGTGGCATCAGAAAACCAAGGAGGATCACTTTTGGACTGAATCTTATGCAAATTATGGCCCTTTTCTAACTCGGATTTTTGGTTAAAGTTTTGCATGCACAGTGTTATTGTGCTTATGTCTCAGTAACTAGGCATGGTATTGATTTTAGAGATCATAATATCTAATATGTAATAATTATGTCCAGGGTATGTGAAGAGCAAGAATTGAATTAGATTTCATTTGATTTACCAACAAGCATTTTGAATAGTCGAGCGTGCTGTCCTCTCACAGCTCTTGTTTGATATGGAATTTATTTTTACATACTATTTCTATAAATTGTAATGTGTATCCTATTCATTGCATTAAAATTTTGAAATGATTTCTGCTCACACGTGGATACTAAGGAAGTTGAAATGTTGTGCAAACATAGAATATATAAAGTAAATTGGCATGAAAAGAAAAGTGATCGCCCTGGAATGACACCAGGCTGATAGCATCTGACTAAGTTAACCTGTGTAGCACATTATGAAATTGTTGTTTTCATACTTATGATAGTTACAAATGTAGGATTTGCCCTTAAGAGATGAAAATATTTAAGTGTTTAGAAAATTAATATAAAGCTACAGCAATTGTACATGTATTTTTTAACAACCTTTCTATGTCAAATACTAGCTCTTCTTTTGTAGCTTATTTTGCATTATGTTTTGGTGTGTGTGTGTGTGTGTGGTGTGTGTGTGTGTGTGTTTTGGAGAATGATGTTTTTAGCTCACCTGAGCACAACATGCTCAGGTGAGCTTTTGTGATGGTCCGCCGTGTGTCGTCAACTTTTTAATTCAAACGACTTCTCCTCCTAAACTACTGGGCAGATTTCAATAAAAATTTACAAAAATGACCCTTGGTGACCCTCTTTCAAGTTTGTTCAAATGGTTCCAGTCTGTTGAATAACTAGGGTCACAGGAGCTAAAAATAGACAAAAATTTGCAATCTTAAAAATCTTCTTCTCTGAAGACAAAAGGCACAGAGCTTTGATAATTGGTATGTACATCATCTTATGGTCCTCTACCAAGTTTGTTCAAATTATGGCCCTGGGGTCGAAATTGGCCCCGCCCCCGGGTCACTTTATTTACATAGGCTTATATAGGGAAAACTTAGAAAAATCTTCTTCTCCGAAACCGCATGGCCTAGAGCTAAGATATTTGGCATGAAGCATTGTCTATGGATCTCTACCAAGATTGTTCAAATCAGGGCCCTGGGGTCAAAATTGGCCCCGCCCCGGGGCCCACTTTATTTAACATGGGCTTATATAGGGAAAACTTAAAAAAATCTTCTTCTCCGAAACCGTAGGGCCTAGAGCTAAGATATTTGGCATGAAGCATTGTCTAGTGGATCTCTACCAAGATTTTTTCAAATCATGGCCCTGGGGTCAAAATTGGCTTCGCCCTGGGGGTCACTTTCTTTAAACATAGGCTAATATTGGAACAAATCAAGAAAAATCTTCTTCTCTGAAACCAATGGCCCTAGAGCTTAGATATTTGGCATGTAGCATTGTCTAGTGGATCTCTACAAGTTTGTTCAAATTATGGCCCTGGGGTCAAAATTGGCCCCACCCTGGGGGTCACTTTCTTTAACATAGGCTAATATAGGAATATATCTAGAAAAATTTTCTTCTCTGGAACCTTAGGGCCCGGGGGCTTTGATATTTGGCATGTAGCATTTTTTTAATGATCTCTACCAAGTTTGATCAAATAATGGCCCTGGGGTCAAAATTGGCCCCGCCCAGGGTTACTTTCTTCAACATGGGCTAATATTAGCAACTGTTTATCAGATCTGAATGATACTGTGCACAATTACTCATCTTAACATTTACATCACATATCAACAAAAAGGAATTGCTTTGTACATTTAGATAATTTTTCAACCATTAAAAAAACACCTTGTTACCTTAATCTTTAACCTACTTTGTAACTTTATGGGGGGACATTTTATCTTTACTCAGGTGAGCGGATAGAGCCCTCGGGCTCTTGTTATTGTTATTGTAACTTAGCAAACAACTTATTATAATTTAGCAAACAATTTTTTCCACAGTTCAGTAACCCAGATCTTAATGACTGACAGTGAAGCAGGCCTTGGACATCATGATAAAAAAAACAAAAATATTTGTATGTATTTTAAAAAAAAAAAGGTATTTGTATGTATTTTAAAAATAAAAGGTAAGATAAAAAATATACCTAAAAAAGACATCTGCTTCTGTATTTCAAAACAACAATCTTTTTTTTAAAAACAAGAAGGAAATTGGATAATGGTTCGAATTCAAATTTCTATTAAGCTGCTTTTTTCTGATTCTGAATGGCAAAAAAAAAATATATAATAATTGACTGTCTCAGTAGTCAAGTGGTTAGAGCATCCGCCTAATAATAAGAGGCTCTGGGTTTGATAACCAACACAATGTAGCAAATTGTAAAATATATCTTCTTTGTGCCTGATTTTTAGTATGTAAGGGTAGTTCCAGAACTTTGGGTTCAGTTAAAGGATAATGTCACTGTTTGTGGTGTCATGATACATGTCCTACAGTGTGATGGCAAAGTGAGGCAGCACTATATTCCTTCAGAAATATTTTAAACAACTGAAATACTATCAGTTGGATATTCAAGCAATCAAAGAGAAATATTTAAAAAAAATAATGTTAATCTCAGTAAATATCTGTGACTTAGTATGACAAGACTATAGATATTCCACATTGAAGAAGAAACATTTTCATAGTTTCCTATTTTGAAGTTTTGTGTTTGCAATTGTTTCAATAATGGTCTGTTAAACAATTTTTTTTTTTCTCATTCAGGATCATTTTTTAGCAGGGTGGCTTTTGGGTTTTTCAAATGAGGAATCCTTTCAGCTGGTTTGCAGTTTTGGGTTTATACTTCTAACCCAAATGCCGATCTTTCTCTGCTTGTTATTAGCTGGATGTCAGTCTAAAGATTGAAATACTTAGCAATGATGGCTAACTTAAACACATAAACTTAAAGTGGCAGACTGGTAAGAAAATCATGCCCCTTAACATTTAAAAAGGGCCCCACTTGTAGATCTAGAAGTACTGCCTCTTCAGATTTTTGTGTTTCAGCTTTTGTTTAGTTGTTATTAAAGCTCCGCTTTTAAAGAAGAGGGGGGATGTCCTTGCAAATATTTGTTTGTTGGTTTTCCAGACCTTGTCCAAGTAACAACTTAATAATAGTTGACCCTTTAAACTTTGTATGGTTTTTTGTTATGAGAAGTGAGAAGCAAAGTGGGTTTTGTACCCCAAAGTCAAGGTCATTTCCCGTTAATACTTCAACTTTTATATATTCCCCACAAACTTAAGAGTCACATGTTGGGCGTCTGTAACTTTTTGCCAACTGGGTCGATGGTCAAGGTTACTTGTCATTGAATTTGAAAATCATTTCCACTTGACAACTTGATAATGCTTCAGTGCAAATTCTTAAACTTGATAGGGTTTGGTTATTACAAGCAATAACCTCTATTTTTTTGGGGTCAGTGGGCCCAAAGATCAAGGTCACAGTGACCTCAAATGTGAAAACTGGCTCAGACAATAAGTTTGAGAATGCTTCAACCCACCTTCTTTAAACTTGATATACAGAGTTTGGTCATGATTTGCAGATGATCAATTTGATTTATGGGTTACTTGGTCAAAGGTCACAGTCAGTGACTTCAAATGTGAAATTGTTTCTGATCAATAACTTTAGAATGTTAAGTCCACATTCTTCTATCATCATTGGGAGTTTGGTCATGACTAGCAGGTAACCCCTATTTATTATGGAGTCAGTTGGTCAAAGGTCAAGGTCACAGCGACCTCATATGGGAAAATCATTTCCAATGTTATTATGGCATATGAGGGGTGGGGGCATAAAAGTTATACAAATATGTCTTATACTTTCAGAGACCATGGCAAGAGGAGATAGGGGAAAGAGGGAAGCAGCCAGGGAGCGGGCCAGGAAGAGGAGAGCTGCAGCAGCTGGGCAAGGAGACGACATGACTCAAGGAGTTGGCCTTGTTAAAAACAACTCGATGGACATTGACATGACTGGAGGAGTTGGCTTCGTTAAAAACAATGCTATGAACCTGACGAGTAACGTGACTTGAGGAGTTGGCCTCGGACTAAAAAAACAAGCGATGGACCTAGCTCTAAAAGAGCTCAATGAAATTAACAATGAATTTCAAAAACAAAGCTATGCTATTAAAAATGATACACCGGAAATACAAAAGAAAAACAATGGAATACAACACAAATGCAATGATATTCATGAAAGCATATCAGAGAGAAATGTTGATTCTCCATTATCAGCAGAAAATCCATTAACAGCTGATCAGTTGGCAGCTGAAATGCACAAAAAAGAAAATGCAACAGATATACAGAAAAGAAAACAATTCAGCTTTATGGCTGAACAAATTAAACTGCCTTCCATAGTATTGGATGAAAGTAATGAAGGTAGCAACTCAAAAATTGAACATCAGATGATGAAATGTAAATCAGAATTACATTTTAAGCCACTAAGTGCCATGATAGAAAGTTCTAGCAAAAAATATAAAATGTCCACTTGTGCTAGACAAAACTGACATATTTCAGAATAAAAGTACAAGATTGGGAAAACCTCTGTTAACAAAAACATTGAGCCTGATGGAAATTGTTTTTTTAGGGCTTTATCATTTGCTATATTCCATACTGAAGAAAATCATAAGGAAATAAGAAAAGTCATAGTAGCGTATTTGCTTGAAAATAAAGAAAATTTCATGTCGTATTTACGCCCTGGTTACAAGTCAGTGGATGAGTACATATGTAGAGAAAAAATGTTTGATAATGGTACATGGGCAACTGAAGTAGAGATATTTGCAGCAGCAGAATGTCTTAAAGCTGATATTTTTATTTTTGAGGATGTGAGAGAAGTTTGGAACAAGTTTATTTTTAATAAAGTACCAGAAAGAGCAGAGGATGTCATCCGGAAAATTTATTTAAAACACTGCTATAGTAGTCATTATGAATTTGGGTTTTGTCTGTGACAAATGAAGACATTCAAAATTTTCCAGTGAAAATTGTACATTAATTGATTTAACAGCTTCCTTAAAGCTCTCAATTTGTGGAAATTACCATCAAGGAAATGAAATATTTGGAAACAATGCTGGAAAGCAGTGTGTGATGAACTGCGTGTCTGCTGTAATGTTTAGTCAGTCTAAGAGTTTGACATCATGGGATCCAAGTGATCTAGATCTTGTGCTACAGACAGGAAATCAATTATACCAACATGTTAGGTTTGACATCAAATAGTACAGAATCATTTATATCATAGCAAAATTCCTACTAAAATTAGTTGTTATGGAAAAATATTTGACTTAAATTTTTGCGAGTCATTATGTGGACCTGTCTTAAGAAATACTTGCATTGATTTAGATGAATTCCAAATGTTCACAATGGAAGAAGCTTTAAGTATTTCTTTATCAGAAACTCCAGAAGTCTGTGGATGTTTTGTGACATTCAAAAGTAGCACATTTGTTGTTATCAAAGATGTAACCTCTTTTTTTGCATTTGACCCTCATTCAAGAAATGATCATGGCCTTCAAGTTGCTGATGGATCAAGTGTCCTCATTGAATGTTCTGACATTACAGATGTTACATGTCATTGTTTAAATCTGGCACATCTATGAATGCAACCGACACTGATCAATTTGAAATTACGTCAATTTACATCAAATCAGAAAGCATATGTGGAGACAAATATAATCAAATACTGATAACATTTCCAGCTTAGATAACTCTCTATCATCTGAGATAAAGATACATAAAGATATCAAAACTGAAAAAGAATGGAAAACAAGTGAAAAGAAACGCCTGTCATGTAAAAGGAAGTATGCTGAAGATGAAAGTTACAGAACAAAGAAAAGAAGATATTCCCTGAAGCGATACCATGAACACCCTGCATATAAGAAGCTACAAAGGAAAGATACAAGTTGAACAAACAAACATTGAAAACAGAATTAAAAGAAAAGTACTTGAAAGAACACCAGTATAAACAAACAAAAAAAAATAGCATCTGTATATAAGTATGCATCAAATCCTGTTCATAGACAGATCGTTAAAGATGCGTCTAAGCAGAAATATTCCTGGAATGAACGCACAGAGAGCAAAGAAAAAAGCATCTGCTGAATAATAATTCCTCAAATAAAGCACACAGAGAGGCAAAGAAAAAAGCACCTGAAAAATATTCCCGAATGAAGCGCACAGAACAAAGAAAAAAGTACTGCTGAAAAATATTCCTCGAATGAAGCACACAGAGAGGCAAAGAAAAAGCATCTGCTAAAAATTCTCGAATGAAGCACCAGAGAGGCAAGAAAAAAGCATCGCTGAAAAATATTCCTCAAATGAAGCACACGAGAGGCAAAGAAAAAAGCATCTGCTGAAATATATTCCTCAAATGAAGCGCACCGAGAGGCAAAGAAAAAAGTATCTGCTGAAAAATATTCATTGAATGAAGCACACAGAGAGACAAAGAAAAAAAAATCTATTGAAAAATATTCTTTAAATTCAGCTCACAGAGAGGCTGTCAAACAAGCATCAATTGAAAAAAAAATTGGTAGATGAAACCCACAAACAAATTGTTTCAAAGGCAATCAAAGAAAAGTATTCAGGCAGTATCTCATTTAGAGAAGCAGTTAAAGCAAATGTATATAAAAACAGACAACAAACAAAACAAGCTATTGAAGCATAAAAACACAGTTTTTTGAGAAATTTTGTTCAGACAATTGGATTATCCAGACCATGTTTGCTGTGTTTGTTCAAAACTACTTTCTTTCATCAGGTTTAAAGAATGTAAGACGACACATATCAAAACAAAGGAAGAGGAATTGCTTCTTTAGCAACAAATGTATCAGCACAAAATACTTAAAACCATGCATTGGAAATAATAGTCATCGTGTACTAGCAGATGCAAACTCTGGATTTGTTATACTTGCCATAGGAAAATTCTCAGTGGGACCATGCCAGTAGAAGCTAGCATAAATAATATGGAGCTATGTCCTGTCCCATCAGAACTTGCAATATTAAACTCAATAGAATCCCATTTATTAGCAAGGGTCATACCATTCATGAAAGTAATTGCTTTACCAAAAGGAGGACAAAATGGTTTTTTAGGACCAGCTGTCTGTGTACCAACTGATATGCAAAAATGCTTCTCTAGTTTGCCCAGTTCTGAAAATGACAATGAATTGATACCAGTAAAGCTCAAACGTAAATTGTCTTACAAAGGTCATGAACAGTATCAGTTTGTCAATAGAACAAAAATTGAAAGAGGTCTGAAGGTTTTGATAGAAAACAATGCTTTGTATAAGGATGTTAATGTAGAAGAACTGACATACAAACCTACACAAGTGTTAGCAAAAAACAGTTCAGTAGACTTGACAGAAAATGAATTGGATGCAGGAAATGGAAATGTACCTGTCTGTGAAACGAAAGAGAGTAATGAAAACTTGAACGAAGTACAGGAGACAAAATTGATGAAAGAAATGAATCTGTCTCAGGGCCAGTTCTAGATACATGTTTGCAACCAGTTGACCTATGACAAGAGGTGCTGGATCAGTTTATGATAAGATATTTTGTATTGCACCTAGTGAAGGAAACAACCCTATTAGAATTCTTATGGAAAAACGGATAGAAGCACTCGCATTTCCAACTTTGTTCCCAGATGGAAAAAATACTTTGGTGATGATCGAGAGGTTCGAATAACATTATGTAGGTATTTGCACAATCGTTTGATGAATGTTGACAATAGATTTGCTATAAACACTGATTACATTTTTTTTGCTCAGTACATGTTGGAACTACAACAATAATTTCAAATGTGTCTTTAGCATTAAGAAGAACAACAGAAAACGGCCGTTTAACTGAAAAATTACAACCAAATTTCTTAAGACAGCGAATATGTTAAGAATATTTTTAAGATGATGAAGGTTATAAATTTCTAAAACCTATCAGAGGAACACCACCATACTGCAACAAGCACAAAAAGACCTCATGGCAATGCTAAGGCAACTTGGGATACCTACATGGTTCTGTTCCTTTTCATCAGCTGAAATGAGTGGCCAGAAGTTATTCAAGCAGTTACAAATCAGCAATCAAAAAAAACAGTTTTTGATGAAAAAGACTGGAAAACAAAATGTAAAATTCTGTGAAGTAATCCTGTCACTGTTGCCCGTATGTTTGATCACAGGTTTAATTTTGTTTCTACAAAATGTCATTTTGTCCCCCGCAAACCCCTTGGAAAAAAAAAAGACTATTTCTATAGAGTGAGTTTTTAAACAAAGAGCTCCCTCATGTACATTGCTTTTTTGGGTTGAAAATGCACCAAAAATTTGGGAAAGACTCTGAATCGAAATAACAGACTTTTTAGACAATAGTTTCAGTGAGAACCTCAGAAGACTCAGTAATTTGAGGTGGGGAAACAGGTTCAGCAGCACAGAAAAATCACTCTAATCTTGCAAAAAATCAGGAAAGAATGTAGGTTCCAAAATTTTTTAAAACCACCTATATGAGGGCATTTGTTTCCCAACCACCTAATGAGCTTGAGATATCAAACCCTGACACAGAATGGATAAATTTAAGAACAAGAAAAGATTTTTGAACACAAATGAAACAAAACCGTTTAAAATATTCACATGCAAAAAAATTTTAGAAAAAGTATGCAAGCATAGCAGCAATGCAAATGTAGAAACAAAAATTTTTTTTCAAGATTTAGGTTTATCCAAGACTCTTTTAAAAAGGGATTCAATGCACCCCTAAAGGGAAAAAGATAATTATGAAAAATCAGTTCAGATCTTTGGATTAACCAATCACCATTCTTATGAAAGCGGGAAACAAAAAGGATAAACAGTATGTGACAGATCCTATCCTGTATTTTTTTAATAATCTTACATATCCAAAACAAAAAGAAAAAGTCTTGTTTTTTGAACATACCAAGCGAGGCCCAAAAAAGGGAAGTGGAAGCAAAAGAAGCCTTGAAAAAATTGGATCACCCATTTGCACAACAGAGAAATAAGTGCTCAAGAAGCAGTATACAGAGCTTGTGGTTTGAAAATGAAAGAATGTTCCAGAAAAGTACAATTCATTCCTGTTGGAGGAAAACCCAGTTCGAATGAGCTTGCCTCTAGAAGTAATACAACATAGACACTCAGACGATGACAACTCAGTGTGGATGTCAAACATCATTGATAAGTACCTTGCACGACCGTCTTCTGCAGTGTTTAATAGCATTCCATTAGCAGTTTTTTGTTCTGAGTACAGAGTAATGGCTTCATCAGAAGTAGCAAACAGGTCAAAGAAAAATGAGAATGTTTTCAACTACAGAATGAGCTTGGATATGTATGTAAGCGAACAAGATCAGAAAATGCAGTAATCAGGTATCCTCGATTTTTCAGTAACGCGTGATGCTGAAAAATATTTTCATTCGGTTTTTACAGTTATATTTGCCGTACAGACAGATTGAAGATTTAAAACCTCCAGGTTATCAGTCTTACTTAGATTTTTATGCTCATGGAACTGTACCTTTGAGGGTGAAACAGAGGTTAGGACAGTGAAACCCTTTATTGAAAACATGCGTAAGTGTTTTGAAGTTAATGTTGATGAAATAGATGTTGCAGAAGAAGTTTTAGAAACTTCAGAGCCACAAGAAGATGCATGGGCACAATTGTGTTCTGAAACTGAAAAAAACAGAATTGAATGCCTTGAAGAAAAGGAACAAACTTCCTCCAATGATGAAAATGTTCATATCCCTGATTTATTGCAAAACCGTAAAGATAATCCTTCTTCAACAGAAATATGCCAGACTGTTCTGTCAAGAGAGGAGGGTTTGCAGCTGTTGCGATCAATGAATAACAAACAACAACAATGTTTCTATTTTGTTCGTAAATGGTGTCTAGAGGTAGTTAGTGGAAAGACAAAAGAACCGTTCCATATATTTATTACTGGTGGGGCTGGATGTGGCAAAAGTCATCTGATAAAAAGCATATATTATGAAGCAACAAAGCAGTTATCTTCAATTCTTACTAACCCATCAGAAATTTCTGTTCTTTAAAACAGCCCCTAGGGGGGTTCCCGCATTCAATTTTTTGGGGATTTTAACAGTTCAAAACTTTTTAAATACCATTGAGGATTTTTACCTTACCAACCACGGGCAAAGACAAAAAAATTCCTGCGCAAAAAAATTAGGCATTGAAAATCTTGCATAGATGAAACCATGGTTGATAAAAAACTATAACAATTCCAGGTCGTTTGGGAAAAAAAAAAAAAAAAAACGGGTGACATACCCTTTTTGGCGGTGAAAGTATTTATAGAATTAGGGGCCCGGGGCACCCCCCCCCCAACTCCTCCAAACCAGGCACGCTAAATTCTATAAACTCTACCCAAAAAAAAAATAAAAAAAAAACACCAAATGTAAAATTTAAAAAAACACTTAAAAACTTTTAAAAAACAATAAAAAAAAAAAAAAAATTTATGCTTGTTTTTAAATGTTTTTCCTAAACCCCTTTTTTACTTTTTTAAAAATCATTTAAACCCCGGGGCCTTTTTCCTTTCCTCAATAATTTTTTTTTTTCTCTTGTTTTTACTAAATTTGTTTGTTTTGAAGCATATTCTCTTTTGTTATTATTTGGATTTTTAAAGTCCCCCATAAAATGTATTGATCAAAGCAAATAAAGGTGGATAATAACAAATCGTTTAAACGTTGCCGG
This sequence comes from Solen grandis, assembly GCA_021229015.1. Taxonomy (NCBI): domain Eukaryota; kingdom Metazoa; phylum Mollusca; class Bivalvia; order Adapedonta; family Solenidae; genus Solen; species Solen grandis. The sequence goes on along the minus strand of CM037781.1, from coordinate 71,053,738 downwards.
GGACGTTTATCACATGTTCATTAGTTCCCTGAAAAAACATGGCAGACTGTGCGGTCTTTCGTTTAAAATTTAAAACAGTGTGAAAGATGTTTTTCCCTCCTCTTTTTCTAAAAAAGGGGAAAAATCAAAGAAAACCATTAAAGTACTGTTTTTTATTTAATATTTGTTTTTTTTTTTAAATTAAATGCAATTGCTTTTAAACGTATTTAAAATTATATGTCTACACCTTTAAAGTTTATAGGGTTTAAGTATTTAAAGAGAAAATTTTTCACCCCCACCGTTAAAAAAAAACGGTTTTCAGTATATTAATACCCTGGAAGTTAGGAAATTTTTAAAAATTAACACCGTTATCTTTCTTAAGGGTTTACAGTATTTTAAATTTACGTTATTATTTTTCTATTTTCAGGGAAAACTTCGAGTAACTTACAAGCACCAAAAAATGAAGACAAAACAAAAAAAATTTTTTTTTAAGTGTGCTACGGGTTTTTTAAAAGATCTAAAACTCAGTATTTGTTTTTCTTGTTCAAAAAAAATCCTTTAATTTCTTCACCTTTTAAATCTTTTTTTTTATAAGAACAGGATTTATTTAAAACTTTTTCATTTCCCAAATATTTCTCTGTCCAACAAAATTCCCCCTTTTCAAATTTACTTTTTTTTTTTGTTATTCTATCTACCCCAAAATTTAAATTTTGGGTTTTTTAAATTTCCTTTTTTTTTTGGGATTAAATTTCAACACTGTTTTTCTTTTTTAAATTTACTTGCTTAAAAGGGTTCTTTTATAGAAAATAAAGTATTGTTAAAATTTTTTAACTAAATCATCTAATATTATAAATTTTATTTTCATTAGCATTTAAAAATATTTTCATATTTTTTCATTGTTTTTTTTCCCATCTTCACCAACAGATTTTTCTTCTTCTCTTTGAATATAACTTTATGTTATTACTTTTAAAATTTTTTACTTGTCGATTATAAAATTCAGATCCTTTATCTGACCAAAAAAAAATTGTTTTTTTTCTTTAAAAAATGATTTTATTTGTTTCCCCTTTTGTTACTTGTTTTTTTTTTTTTAAAAGGGAAAATTAAACCACCTTTTTACTAAAAAACACTATAACTCCAAAAAATATTTTAATGTTTATTTTTTTTTTGAATATTTTTGCATATCTCCCAAAATCAACACCCCAATTTTTTATCTATTAAATCAACAAAAAACAGTTTTTAGAAGGATTTTTTAACTCTTGTAAATTCACACTAATTTTATTCGTTGACCCCCTAAAAAATTCATTTTTTTAGATCCAAACCTCAAAAACTTTTTATTTAACATTTTCAGTTGGTTGTTGTTACTTTTTAGAATTATTTTCAGTTTTTTTTTAAAAAGTAAAAAAATTTTTTTTTGGGGGGTGACCTTTTTAATGAAAAAAAAAAGGGGTAGAAAGAAAAATCTGTAAAAAATGGGGTTTTGAATATAAAACATAAAAAATTATTACAAAAATCAAAAAGCCCTAGGGGTTTAAAAAGAAAAAATGAAAAAAAAAATGTTTATTTTTTTGTTAAAGAGTCATCAGAAAGAAACAAAGAAAAATAAAAACAATCTTATCAAGATTTTATGGAAAGAAATCCAGTTATAAAAGTAATTTTTTATTTTAAAATAAAAAATTTAATAAAAAAAATGTATTCTATAAAAATGGCCCAAAAAAAATTTAAAGTCTTAACTAAAAACATTTTTTGTGATATGAAAAGAAGAAAAAAAAAAAAATATTTTAAAAATTATTAAAAAAAGAATGTTTTTAAATCAGTTTCCTTTGAAAAAAAAATAAAAACAAGTAATTTTAACCCCCCTTTGGCACTTGATAAAATTTAAAAGCTTTATTCACCCTTTCAATTTATTCAAACACAAAATAATATTCTACATTTAAAAATTTTTTGATAGAAAAAATTTGAAGTTGGGTTAAAAATTTCAAGAAAGGGTTTGGGGTTTTTTTAGAAATTTTTAAAAATGTAGAAGTAAAAAATAAAAATTTTGATTACAAAAGCTTCATCTTTATCCTCTTAAATTTTAAAATCAAGTAATTTATTAATGTTAAAAAAAGTATAACAAATGTTTTTTTTTTTTTTAGGCAAATTTTTATCCGCTAAAAATACAACAAAGAATCTAATATAGAAATTAAACTAAATTAATATGAAAGGTTAAAATTTCCTGTTCTAAAAAGATTTTCCCAAAAAGTAGGGGAACAAAAAAATTTTAAAAGTAAAATGATTTGCTTTTAGAATAAATCTAAAAACAACTTTATATCCTTTTTGTTTCAAAAAATGTTTCACGGGAACAAAGTTCCATAGAAAAGTGAAAATTTGTTGATTCTTATACTTTAAAGTAATGAAAAACCCCATTTTTTTTTTTAAAAATTTATAGTTTAAAGTAGTAAGAATAAATAAATCATTTACATGTGAAATTGTTTACAAGGATTTCAAAGAAAAAACACTTTAAATCATAAAGAATTTTTATATAATAAAACTTTGAAAACCGAAAATCCCAACCAGGAAAAAATTTCTTAAATTTAAAATTACCTTTTAAAAAAAATTACCATTTGTTATAAGGGTTTTTTAATAAAAAAAAATATTCCATTATCTCTATCAACAAACCCAAAAGAATTTAAAAAAAATATTTTTAAAAAAAGAAAAAATATTATGGAATATATTTCGAGATTACCAAAAATTTTTAAAATCACAATACTTTTTTATTTTGGGAAAATAATGAAATAGAAAAATATGTAAAAAAGTAATAAAAGTATTTAAGAAATAAATTAAAAGCTATTATTGAACAAAAAAACAATATTAAATAATTAAGAAGACTTTTTTTAAGAAGAAACTAATTTTTTGTGAAAAAAGGTTTTTGAATGTTGTATGTAAAGTAGAGAAATAATATTTTGGGGGAAAAAAGGGAGCAGCTGTATCATGTAATAAAAAGAAGGAAAGTAAAAAATAAATTATTTTTATAAGGTTCTAATTTGTTTCCCAAATTTTTAATTGAAAATTATAAAATATGAAGATAAATATAATAAAAAAAAATTTTTTCAAATTTCAAAAATATTTTTAAAGATTAGGGATCATATTAAAAAAAAAATTTCTTAATTTTATAGTTTTATGAAAAGGGGGTTTTTAAAGAAAACTAATAATAGAAATTTTTATTTTGAAAAAGATTTAAATGGGAGATTTTCACTATAAAAAAAAAGGTTTTACCCATATGAAATTTGATTCCAAAAAAATAATGATAAACAATTGCCAAATATGAAAAAATTTTTTCAAAATTTCCCAATCGGAAAAAGTGAAAATGATTTTAAAAATGAAAATTTTGGGGAAAATTATTTTTGTAAAACTTTTTTTCCCAAAAATATTTAAAAAAATGTTTTGATTTAGTTACGTTTAAAAAATTTTAGAATTTTTTTTTTAAAACACCACAATTAAGACCTTGTTTTGTTTTTCTGTCCGGGATTAACAGGGAAAATGTTTTTTAAAATATACGGGGGTGAATTAAAATTATTAAGATTGTTTTCCAATGTTTGAAAAAGGTTTTTAGAGGCGGTTTTCTGGGGTTTGGGTTAGACTTTAAAAAGCTTAAAATAAATAACCCCTAATTTGATAAGTTTTTAAAATTTGATAATATAAAGGGGAAGGTTAAAAAATTAAAAGGGAAAACTTAAAAAATTTTTAAAAAAAAATACTTACTATATTAACGTAATAATTTAGGGTTTGGGAAAGTCTGAATTCCCTAAAAAATTTTTAAAGGGGAAACAGATCAATTTATTAAAAAGTTTCCCAGAAGGTTGGGGTTTTTTTTAATAGAATTATTTAAAGTATACAAAACGAATTAAAAAGAAAAGTAAAAATTTTTATTGAAAAATGAAAATAAATAAAGAAAAATTTCAAATTTAATTAAATTTTTGGGAGATAAAATTTGGGAAAAGAAGAAAAAATATTCTTAAATTATTTGTTAAAAAAAATTATTGTTAAATTAAAATTTAAAAGTTATTAAAATTGGTTAAAAATTACAAAGGGTTATGAATAATATTTTTTAAGAAAGTGTTGGTTATCAAAATATATTAATTTTAAACGAAAAAAAAATTAATCAAAATTGTTTTTGAAAAAAGATTTAGGGAAGTTAAGGAAAAATTCTTTTTATGGAAATTTTAGAAAATAAAAAAGGGAAAAAATAGATTAAAATTACAATAAAAAGTAAAAAAAATTTTAAAAATTTAAAAAATTTTAAAGTTATTATATTCATGAAAACCCTTTTTGCAATCGAAAAAAATGAAAATTTGTTACTTTTTAAAAAATTTTTTATTTGGGGAAGCAATTTTAGCTATTCTAAATTTTTATGATCAAAAAATTTTTTAAAAATACTTTTAATGAACTTGGAAAATCATGAATGAGGGGTAGGTTAGATTTTTTTAAAAAAAATTTTTTTTGAAGATTTAAAAAAAATAAGGATCTCTAGAAAATTAAAAATTACCCAAGATATCCCTTAAATAAAAAAAAAATAAAAAAAAAATTGGGAAAATTTAAAAGAGTTAAAAATGGAAAAGTTTTTCAAAAAGGGTTATTAAAAAGAAAAGATATTTTTTTTATTTTAAATTTGTTTACGGGTTGTGAAACACTACAAAAGATGGTGCGTAGCATAAAGGAACAAGAATTTAAAAATTTTGGGAAAAAAAATAAAAAAATTTTCTTTTGAAAATTAAAAAATGTTTTTTAATTTAAAAACTAAAATAAATAAAATGTAAATTTTAAATCTGAAAACCAAATGTTTTTTAATAAAAATAAAAAAGTTTTTTCCTTTGATGAAAAAGGATATATGTGTTTGGGAAATAGATACAAACCTCAGGCCTATACGGATTTTTGTCCGGCGGGTGAAAACGTGTTATGAAAAAAATCAGTTAATACATTCCCCAAAATAATGCAATCTTCTATTTTTTGGTCTCCTGACGGAGTATAAAAATCAAAAATGTGGGGTTCGGGGGGTAAAGCGGTAATTGTTTAAGTAATATAATAAAAATTTCTTCATTGTGATCAGCTTACAAATTCATCTATAGCATGTGTTCCTTTTTTCATTTGTTCATTAATAAAATCTAACTTTGTGTTTTTTTTTCATTATTAGTTTTTGCTTTTTAAATTTGTTCATTCCCTTTCATGTCTTTTTCTTCTTCTCATTATTTTACCCATAGGGAAAAAAAATAATTATCCCAAAAGGCTCGATTAAATGCTGCCCCAAACATCATGTATTTAACTTGCTTTTTTATCTTTCAAAAATAAAAAAAATAAATAGTTTAAAATTTATTTTTAAATAGGTGTTAATATTGTTTAAAACTTTTTTGTTAGTAGTAGAAGTTTTATAAGGTTAAATTGAAAAATTTAATTTTTAAATTGTTGGGATGGTTTTTTTAAAATTTTTAATTATTTTGAAACCCAATTGTTAAAAAAAAAATTACCCGCGATAAGGATTAAAAGTTTTTTTTCATCCCCAATTTTTTGAAAAAAAAATTCATCTTCCGATGGGGTAGTGTTTAAGCCGGTTTGCCCGAAATTTAAAGTAAAAAAAATTTATTAACTTTTTTTTGTGGTTCAATTTTTCTTGGGTTTAATTTTTTTTTAGCTGCTGGGGTTTACTTGTTTGACAAATAAAAAAGAATTATAATATAAAATCAATCCAAAAACTGATAAAAAAAAGGGTTAAATTTTTTTTATATTTTATAGGAAAAGTCCGGTTGTGAAAAAAAATAGTTGAATTCTTTAAACTTCTTTATTTTTTGTAATGCTAGGAAAAGTGGCGTGAAAAACTAGACTTTTTTTATCGTAATGTTTTAATTAAATGTTTTTTTTTATTGTTCCATTTTTTTTTTTTAATTTTTTATTTTTTTTTTTTTTTGCCCTTTTTTACGGAGTTACTGTTTTGATTTTTTTTTTTATTTTAACTTGGGAGAATAGGACTTGGGGTTTTTTAAAATTTTTTTTGGTGGATTTATTTTTTCAAAAAGGTATTTTAAAACGTGGGATTTAAAACTTGATAAGTTGTTGTTGAGAAAAGGGAAGTAATTAATTTAATAAAATTTAAAAAATTTTTATTTAAAAGCTATTATAAAATGGATCTTTTTAAATTTGTATTATTTTAAAGGGTTAAAAAAAATTTAAAATTTTTTTTAAAAACCCCATAAAATATAAATAAAAAAAGGTTTATGTCTTAGAATTTCCCCTAATCTGTTATATTGCGTATTTTTGTTTTTTGTTTGTGTCTTGTTAATTCTGAATTTTGTAATTTTCCCCAAGATATTTTTACTTTAAAGAAAAATGCCGATAATTTTGGTTTTGTTTTTTTGCATTATTTGATTTTGATCAAGTAGTTTTCAAACCATTTTTTTAATTTTTTTTTTTTAAAATTTTAATACCCCAAACCCAAAAATAAAAGGGGATTTTTAAAAATATTTGTTATCACCGATTTGTTTGATAGAGGGTTGTTAGATTTTTTTATTTTTTAAATTATATGTAATTTTTTGGTTATAAAAAGTTTATTTAAGATTACTTGTAAAAATTAGGTATATTTAGATTATATGTATAAAGTTATTGTTTAAAAGATTAATAATAAAAATAATTGTGGTTGGCAGTTTTAAAATTTTTAGATGTTTTTTTTTTGTTTTTTTTATTTTGTCTTTTAATGTAGGAATAAATTTTCTTAAACTTTTTTAAAATATTCGTTTAGTGAAAAATAAAATTTTCCATTTTGTTTGTTTCTTAAATCTTTCAAAATGAATTATTTTTGCTTAACCCAATGATTGTTCGGTGTTTTCCCCGAGAAACCCAAATCTGACAGCATATTTTTTTTTTTGTTAATTCTTTTGTGCACTGCAATATCAATGATGTATAGGTTGGTAAATTTTTTTTAAAAATTTAATAGTTTTGTATTTCCCCCAAATTTTTTTAGGGGTTTAGTTATAACATTTTTTGTTTTCGGGTTTTCTGACGTTTTCAATCACTACGATTTTTTTAACCTTTTTCATTGAAATAATAATATATTTAAATACTTGACAAAATTTTTTTTTCAAAATTCAAGTACAAACTCAGTCTTTTCCCCAAAACCCTTTTCGCAAAAAATTGAAAATGTGGATATTTAGGTAAAGTATGTGTTTTACGCCGGGCTTTGTCCGTGCGCCCAATTCGTTCGTAGATCCATTTTTTGTATTAATTTCTTTAAATCTTCCCTCTTAAAATTTTAAATTTTTGGGATTTTGTATAACAACGAAAACATTTATTGACTCTCTGCTCCTGTTTTTTTTTTATTTGTATTGTTTTCCTTCTGATGCATTTTCAATTTTTTTTCCCGAAACCCTGTAGTGAGTTATCATCCCTTTTAAAGTAAAACTAACCAAATGCATAATGTTTGTAAAAAATTTTTTAATGTTGATTGGGAAATATAAAAACTTTTTCAAACATTTTTTTTTTTTTTCGTTTGAATTCAAAGCAAAGAATTTATTTATCTCATCCCATGTTGATACCTTTCATTCCCTTTACGTTATTTTATTTGGGATCCTTCTATTGTCATTTCTATTTTGTTATTTCAAAGTAATAATTTCAGTTGAGTTCTCTCTGGGGCTTTTAAACAACATTTGAATACCTTTATACATCTACTGGAATTTTTGATTAATTTCCAAAGCGATCTTTTTTTTAGTTAATTTCCTGTGTCTAAGTATTTGTCATTTAAAATAACCATCCCACCCCTGATTTTTTTCTTATTTGTCTTGCTAAATTTGCTTAGAAACAAATCAAATTCCCAAACAAAATTTTAATAATTTATAAGCTGATGCGTACTCGATTTAAATTTCTTTTATATTTCATTGAATGTAAGTTCAATTTAATCATCTCCAGCCCCTTGATAAAATGGCATATGCGTTTTAATAATCAAAAACGAGAGGATAAAATCTGTTTCCCTATGCCTTTTTAATGGCTTCTCTTTTTGTCCCAGGGAACATTACGTCCAACCCTATGTTTTAAAATGTTTATTTTGCCCCAAATTTCCCTTGGGACCCATTTTACCACGTAGTGGGGGGTCCATAAAAACGTATTTTAAAATGATATATTTTCACTTCGCGATTGACATCATTTATTTTTTGAATTCTATTGTTGTTTTCTTGATGAAGCTTTTCCCTTTTGGGGAACTGTTCGGGTTGCGTCGCTGTCCTTTTGATTTCAATTTTTAAAAGCTAATCGGGCGTTCCGGGAAAAATAACTCTTCTACTTAATTAGGAAATCCACTAAACAATTGTTATTTGGTCATAGTTAAGGGTTATTGGGTTTTTGGGGCCTTGGGGGAATTCCTCTCAACCTCGCGGTTCTCTTATTTTTCTTTGGGGGTTTTGTTTTTTTCCCTAAGCCACATTTTTTTAAGGTTTTTTTAAAAAATAAAAATGGGAAGGAGGGTATGATTTTTAAAATCCCATGTTTTGATGAATGTTATAGATGAGGAATCCTTTTAATAAGATTTTAATGAAGTAGGTATTCGAGGAAAATTGATAACTAGTTGATATCGAAAACCCGTTTTTGAAAAAAACACAATTAATATTGAAGAGAGAAAAAATATGGTTTAAAATATTTTTAAAAAATTTTTAAAGAAAATGGAGAAAAATCAAATTTTTTAATTATTTAAAATTTAAACTTATGATGATATACTAATTAAAGGTTCCCGGGAAAGACAAAATTAGCTTTAAAAAAAAAACGTGGTGTTGTTTTAAGCTTTTAGCACTTTAGAGAGAGAAAATTGTATAGGTGGAATTAGAACTTGTTGAAAATTCCTAATTATAAAGTATTACATCGAAATAGAAAAGCTTTACAAAATGTAAAAATAACCTATCAAGTTGATAATTGGGAAAAGACGATTTACCAAGCGCTAACTGCAGTGAAAGAATAGAAACATCATTTATTGAACGTCTGAAGAAAAAGGAAATCAACAATTATAAAAAGAAGAAATATATACCTCAAAACGATGAATTTTTAAAAGAAAACATTCAGATGCTTGCCAAAAATTTTTAAAAGAAAAAAGACTTAGCATATGAAAAAGAAAAATTAAACAAGCTTAAACAGACAATATGAAAAACCCAAAAAGAAAAATCACTAAACAATAACAATTTTTAGTAAGAGAAGGGAAAATTAAAGTAATTGAGACCAAAAGAGATAAATTTAAAAACTCAAAAAAATAGAAAAAAAAGACAATAAATAAAATTAATGAAGAAAACATTAGCCGGAAATAAAAAATTTTTAAGAACAAAGGGGGACAATTTTTATATTTTAAATGCTTTTGGGAAGATTATTGGTGTTATTGTTGAAACTTTTATTCCGGGGGGGGAACTGTAACACCAAAAACCCCCAGGGGAAAAGGGGAAAGTAAGGAAATTTGGATAAAAAAAAAATTAAAAATATTGAAGACTATTATCAAAACTTTCAGGAAAAACTGTAGAACATTACCAAATTATTGGAGCTATTTTAGGGTGGTTTTTTAAAAACAACAGGAAAAGTGTTGCATGGTTTGGGGAAAATTTATGGGCTTTATTTAATTTTAGTTGTAGGAATGATATATACATGTTAGAAACAATTCGTAACAGTTGTTAGAGAATATTCGCAAAAGTTGTTTAAGAACTATTCTAAAAATAAAGCAAAACCCCCCCCAAACAATACTTCCCATTATAATAGATATTTTATCTCTTCATTGTTTTTAATTGTTCACTAATTTATTTTTTTTTAAGTTTCCAGCCGGGCTTTGCCGAGGGGGCGCCCATTTGTCGTACTTTTTTTTGGTAAGATTTACGGACCGGGTGCGGACATTTTTGCTTTTGTTCCCAATTATTCAACATTTTTTTTTTTAGGAATGGGTTGATTTTTTATTTTATTATTTATTCCCAGTTTTTGATTTTTTGTGGCTACTATAATTTTATTTTTAAATCTTGTATTGTTTCCCAAATTTTATTGGAACACGAAAAATGCGACATGGTGGCATGCTCGGCACGGCAATCGAGGGCAGAGTGCGCGGGCCCCATTGGACAACCGTCCGTGATTCTTTAGCACGACAGTCTCCAACGGTGCTTCTGCGGGGCTCCAAGGGGGGATGGATAGGGGCCCAGGCCCAGACTTACTCTGATTTATTTTGACGAAAATTTTTGGTTAAACATACTTCCTGGAAAATTGGGGTTTACAAAAATATGAAAATTGGTAAAATTAAAACGTATTTTTAAAAGTTTGATTAAATGTCTGTGTGAAACTTGGGGCAAAATTGTCCGAATTTTTAAAATTTTTAAATTTTTTTAATTCTTTTACCCCGTTTGAGAGATGGGCGAAAATGTACGGAATAATGGCGGTTGGAGTTTTTGGAAGGGGCTTTCTTTTTGATCACAATTCGTTAAACGAAAATTTTGTAATCTTGAAAATGGGTTTTGGGATTACTATTTAAAAGGGTTTCTATTTAAAAAATGAAAGGATTTAAAATTTTTTTATTTTTTCATTTTTCACCTAAGGGCGCCTAATAATGTTGGGGGAGAAAAATGGTATTAAAAATCTTGAAAGTTTTTTTGATCACTTATTACACGAATTTCCAATTGTTATTATTTTATACTAGTTTGAATGCCTACAAAAGATTTTTATTTTTATCCCATTTATGATTTAAGCATATATTTGGGAAAAGATTATGTATACTATTTTGATTAACCCCGGGAAAAAAGGGTATGTTAAAACAAAACTTTTGGTAAAACATAATCGCTTTTTTTTGTACACATAACTTTTATAAAATGGGAATTTGACGATAAGATGGAACATTTTTGTATTGTAAAAATGGTATGAGTATGTTGACTATAATTTTCAGTTCGATTTTTTAAATTTATGTTCAAATTTTTTAAAATTAAAAAGCGTTTTAGATTGTACACTTCCCGCTGTTTTTTCAATTTACTTTTTTTAAAGCATAATCGGAAACTTCAAAATAATCAAAAAGAATTTCATAAATAACTAGATATCGATGGCAGATGGGAAACGCGAGTCTTTCTATACAATTTCAGACAAATTTTTCAAAGTGTAAAAGTGTTACTCAGCAAATCAAATATCAAAAAAAACAATCGACGCAATTACGGGATATATCACAAAACGCGCGGCACATGGGTTTAAAAAATCGAGCGTGAACCAACCCCCGTGTGGGACGAAGAGTGTTCCAAGCAAAAAATGTAAGTATGTGCCCTAAGGAATTTCGATTTACAAATCTAAGGTGACTTCAGTCGTACAAAGAAAAACGTAGTATTTTTTAAAAAATAGTGCCCATATAAAAATCCCTATATTTAAAAATCAAAAAAAAACGGTAGATAATAGAAAAAAAACCCCAAAAATGTTTTGGGAAAATTTTTAAAAGGGGAGAAAGAAATAGGGTAAAATAAATTTTTTCAGTAGAATGGCCAACTCCTCGGGTTTACTTACTGAAAATGCAATGACATACACGGGGCAAGTAATAATACGATAGTTCTTTTAGGCAAATTCCTTCTTAACAATCCATTCAGAGGCCCAAATTAATTTTTTTCATAACTTTTAATTTAAAAAAATCACCAGGGATGATGGGTAGGGAAATTCTTAAAAATACATTTGTGATATTGTACCGGGACATAATCTTGTTTAATTTTTTTGATAAAAGGCAGTTCCCACTACTTGGGGTAAAGTATTTATGTCCAATTCATAAATCCGGTTCAAAAAAAAACCCAGGAAAATTTTAGGGGTAATATTAATAAACACCATGTACAAGATATTTTCCAAAACCCTAAATAATAGATTACTTCATGGATGAAAAAAAATAATATACTTTAGAGTCAAGGCGGGGGTTTTTTGGGGGTTTCTCAACATTAGAAAATTTTCACCCTTAAGCATGGCCAAAAAACTCTCACGCCCGGGAGTTTTTTTTGTTTTTTGTTGACTTTCGTAAACGTTTTATAATTTTTCACGGAGCTTTTTAAAATTTTGGGGGGGGTTTTATTGAAAAAGATGATTAATTAAAAACGGGGGTTAAAAAATTTTAAAAAAAAAAATAATAAATTTTTTTTTTTTAAAAAAATTAAAAAAAAAATTAAAAAAAAAAAAAAAAAAAAAAAAAAAAAATAAAAAAAAAAAAAAAAAAAAAAAAATTTAAAAAAAAATTTTTTAAAATTTAAAAAAGAAAAATATTCAAAGGAAAAAAAATTTTAAAAAAATTAAATTTTAAAAAGAAAAAAAAAAAGGAAAAAAAAAAAAATAAATTTAAAAAAATAATTAAAAAAAAAAAAAATTTTTAAATTAAAAAAAAATAAAAAAATTAAATTAAAAATTTTAAAAAAATTAAATTTTAAAAAAAAAATTAAAAAAAATAAAATTTTTTAAAAAAAAAAAAAATATTTAAAAATTTAAAATAAAAAAAATTAATAAAAAAAAATTTTAAAAAAAATTTTTTTAAAAAAAATTTAAAAAATAAAATTTTAATTTTTTTAAAAAAATTTTTTAAAAATTAAAATTTTAAAAAAAAAATTTTAAAATTTTTAATTCCATATCACTAGGAGACATATATAATCCTATAGGACTTTATAGCATCTTCAATGTTAACTTTTTAATTTTTTTTATTTGACTAGGTAAATCTATAGGACTTTTTTAAGTTAACTAAAAATTGTTTTTGAGCATCAAATGCCGTTCCTGTTCCTAAAATATCTGTTATAGTTTGAGATTGTGCTCAAAGAATAGCCCAACAATATGTTCTTATAGACTCATTAATTCTTTCAACTCCTGCTCTTGTAAAACCTTTTGAATCATCAAGAATAAAAGTTGTCCATATGTTTCTAATTTCATCTGGTTGTTGGAGATAATCAATATGAACTTTTTTAGGTGGGAGATATTCACATTTTGAAATACCACAATGTCTTCCTCCAGGTACTTCAGGACCAAATGTCATTTTTGATAAATCTAAATTTTGAGAAGTGCTGCTTTTTATATGTTGTGAAGAATTATCTCTTCTAAAATCTGTTCTTTCCCAAGCTGTATGACTTGTTGTATATACAATTCCAAGACCTTCTTTATGTCTCCAATCTACATTAGGATTTACATTAAACTCTTTACATACTCTTTCATAAGCTTCTTTGTTATAAATATTATTAAAAGCATTCCAACTTTTATTTTGTGGAAGAGGAATAGATAATTCAAATAATATTCTTCTTGTTTGATAGTAAATATGGAATAAGAATAAAGAACCTGTTAATCCTCCTGCCTCTATATGATTTTTTATGTCAACTCCACAACCTGTGGTTGAACACCAAATAGCAAAGTTTAATTGATTTTGCCAAAATAACATCCAATCACTCTCCCACCTTTCTACTATTTTTTCTGATGTAACATGTGGTAATAAATATTTTTCAAATATATTAGAGAAATCTGCATTAAAACTTTTTCCATCTGATGAAATTATTATTTCTTGTTTTATAATGTTAAGTGCTTTTTTTATTAAACACTCCTCCATGTAAATAATTAATATCGCTATTATATTTAAATTCTTTAGGTGTCATTTTTTATTTCTTAAAAATGCATTATATAATTTCTAATATTAATAATACAATAATCTTGCAACAATATATAGATAACAAATGCGGTAATAAGAGAATTGGATTGAAGAGTTTTACTTATACTATAGGCTGGTATAATTTGGTTGATGAATTTATCGTAAAGGGTGATGATATGAGGGATATTAAGATTACAAATGGTTATTATAGTTTCCAACAAATAGCAGATATATTTCAAAGTAATAATATTACATTATCTGTAAATGAAACAAATGGTATTGCTTCTTTAATTACTCCCAATAAATTGATAATAAGTAAAGGTTTAAGACGGATATTAGGGTTAGGGGTTTCGAAAATATTTACTGTTAATAAAACACACTATGGAGTCAAAGCTGTAGATTTTGCACCTTATAAACAACTATATGTTCATCTTGAGCAGATAAATAGCGCTTACAATTTCTTTGATGGTGCACCTAGTAATATTCTTGGTGTTGTTCCTGTTGAGAATAAATCGTTTGGTGATATTGTTCATACGCATTTTAGTAATCCAGAATACAAACAATTGGCATATGGTGATATTTCAGAATTAAGTATAAGCGTTTGTGATGAGAACGGTCAGAAGATAAACAACAATGGACTACCAATTAATTGTGTGTTAGAAATTATATAATTATTATATAAAAATGAGTATATTCGGTGTTAAAAAGTATACAACAGATAATGATAATTTTACTTTACATGCACTTAAAATTTTAAACAATAGATTACAAAACGTTTATACAGATACAGACAGAGTTAAACAGATAGTTGAAAATCTAAAATCAACCATTACAATAAGTGCTGAAACAAAAGGTTCTTTATTTATTGGTGAGGTGTTTTCATTTGGAAATGCCGGCAGACAAAAAGATGTTGGTTATGTTGTGATGAGGCGTGGTCATATTACTGGTATTGGCCTGTCGAGTGAAAGGTCAAGGGGTGAAGTGCGAGTTGGTGTGTTGGTGGATGGGGTGCTTTTGAGAGGGTGTGAGATTACTTTGCATACAACACCAGCAAAACATGATAATTTTGAACACCCTTTTTTAGTTGAGGCTGGAAGTGTTATTAATTTTGTTAGTCTGGTGGATAATGGAACTGCAGTTAATACTATTGCTTCTTTATTATTTGATTTCAAAAAAAATATATAAAAATGAAACAACCAACGGCCCCAGATTTATATCCAGATTTACCACCTGATCCGGGGGACCCAGGGCAAAATTATAGATTACTGAAGATATCAGAGATTGAGAAAACATTAATTAATGAGAGAGATACTCGTAAAGCATTGTACAAGAAATATAAACGCGGAATAAATATAACAGATGGAGTAGACACAGCTTTAATGTCTACTAGTATAATTATAGAAATATTGGAAATTTCTAATTTTTACAGAACTAAAAATTGGTTAAATTTATGAATAAAATTAAAAAAAAAATTCAAGAATTTAAACTTATATTAGATAATTAGAAAAATATAATGAGCTTAAACAATTAACAAAAAACTCTGCGGTTCCAAAAAACTATTCAAAAGAAGAAAAGCAAAAATTAATAGAACAGGGAAGACAAGAAGCAATGGAGATAATATCCAAAAATATAAAAACTGTATAATATTGAATTTTTATAATACGTTAGAAAACCCTCCTCCATATTCAGAACGGTGATGAGGATTTTTATATTACTAAAAAATGTAAAAAGGGGTTCAGGAAAAAACATTTAAACGCAAGCATAAAATTTTTATTTTTTTGTCATTGTTGTTTTTTTAAAAGTTTACACATGTGTTTTTTTAAATTTTACATTAGTGTGATTTTTTTTGATTTTTTTTTATGGGTAGTAGTTATAGAATTGAGCGTGCCTGGGTTTGGAGGAGTTGGGGGGGGGGGGGGGTGGGGGTGGCCCAGGCACGCTCAATTCTATAACTACTGGTGTATCAGTAATTGCTGTCGGAGATTTTTATCAGCTTCCACCAGTTAAAGGAAAGGCCTTGTACAAGAGTGAAATACACTATGATTTGTGGAATGATAATTTTGTAAAAGTTGAGCTCACTGAATGTATGAGACAAAAAGATGATCTTGCTTTTGTTGAGGTACTAAATGAATGTCGAATCAAATCAAAAGCAGATAACCTTACAACAAAAAGCAAAATAATGTTGCAATCTAGAGAAACAGGAGAAAATTCAATGGCACTTCATATATTTCCTCGAAATAATCAAGTGAATGAACATAATATGCTCACACTTCAGAAAGTTTGTCCAGACAGTATTTGTGTTGAAGCTGAAGATTGGATTAAAGATGAGCGCTCTGGAAAAATGAAACGATGCAAAACTACAAATAAAAGAATATTATGTTTGGAAAAAGTGAAGCTGATTGAAATTGTATTTGATGACAAAAGATGTGGAGCAAAAAATGGAAGAAAAGTAATCAATGATACTATTGTTCAAATTGAGCGACAAGAAGAAAATATTGGCAGGAGAACTAAAAAAATCAGACAGCAATTTCCATTAAGATTAGCTTGGGCATGCACAGTACATAAAGTTCAAGGACTCAGCACCAAAGAAGCAGTAGTTTCACTAGAGAAAATGTTTGCTCCTGGACAAGCCTATGTGGCACTAAGTCGTGTATCAACCCTAAATGGTTTATACATTAATGAATTTAACGAAAAGGCAATATTTTCTAATTCTGAAATCTCTTCCAGTCTGGCAAATATGAAAGAATTGTTTCAAGATATGAATGCTTCAGTAAATGACTATGATATTCATCTTGCATATCATATTATTGAAGGACTGAGAAGACATATGAATGACTTGAAATGCAATAACAAATTTCTCGAATCAGATTGTATATGCCTTGTTGAAACCTGGTTAACAGGGGAAAAGTTTAATGAAACTATTGTTCTTGAAAACTTCAATGTATTCAATAAGAAACGCAGAGACTCTTATTCACACAATATGGACATAAAGAATCAGTCTGGTGGAGGCATTTCTATTCTCAGTAAATCAGATATTAGTTGTGATATCAGAGATCTTCACATATCTAATTTGGAGTATATGAGCATGTGCATCAAAGACACAATAATTGTTGTAATCTACCGTCCCCCATCATACCCTATTGCATCATTTCTAACTAAATTAACAGAACTTTTAGAAGCATTAAGTGATTATGAAAAAGTAATATTGCTTGGGGATTTCAATGAAGATCTTTTAGGAAATAAGACCTCAATGACAGCAGCCAATTTGGAAACAAAAGGTTATCGGCAGTGTGTGACTGAGCCGACTACAAGACGGTTAACTCTGATTGACCATGTATATGTGAAAGGTATCAATAACCTTTCTACAAATGTACAGCAGACCTACTATAGTTACCATGAGGCTATTTTTATAAATTTCCAAATTAGGTAAAATATGTTGCATTTATTACAGGAAATTACTTTCTTATAGACAAGACTAGTGTACCTTAACACATGAAATGTCTACAGAATCAGCTGTGCAGACAGTTAATTCTTCAAGATGTGAAAAACCTAACCAGAAAACTTGTTTAATATCATCCCACAAAAATAACACCCACAATATTTAAAAGGTGGCTCTTTTTAGGGCTAGCTTTAGGCGGTTGAATAAGATTGGGTGGTCGCCATCTTTTTTTGTGTCACCTGCTGCAATCAGAGGTGACACATAGTGATCACTTTTCTGTCGTCCGTCTGTCCCACTTATTCCGTCATGCTTTAGCAGGTGACACACCTGTTCCAGAGAACACTCTTGTTTTATGTTTATGTTATGTATAAGAATTTAATGATTTTCAGTTCATTCTGACGGTATGGGATCCTCACAATACTATTATCACTAGATGTTATTTGGCACTGTACAGTACCAGTTACTGTTCTTGGTATTTTGCAAGTTGGGTTTTGGATTTATAAGGCATGTAATTACCATTACAAAGTCTGCAAACTATAAGAATTTTTATGCACTTTCACATCAAAGTCAAAACTGCATGGTGAATGTCAATAATTCTAGTAGAGTTACAACAAGGTTTATGTTTACATCACTATCTAGCAGAGTCCACTTAACCAATCAGGTATATTTAAAAATCAACCACTCTGTAATGTTTTGACTTGAACTTGGTACCTACTTAACCAAAGGTACAAAATGTACAAGGTACAGTACCAAATGACAAATCACTAAGGTACAGCTGTGTTTCAACCCTAATATAAATTGCAATGCATTATGCATTGCAAATTCATAGTACTTATTTGTTTCATAGCATTTGATTATTGGGATTGTTTTAATAAATACAATAAGTTTTAAATGGATGAATGCAGTCTGTATAGTGTGCATAAAGAACAGGTTTTTTATCTGAAGTACTATATAGTAGAGCCTATTGGTCTACAGTACAACAACAGTAAGACATCATCAGTAACCAAGGACACTGATATTTAGCCAGTTGGTCTACAGTGCAACAACAGTAAGACAGCACATACATCAGTAAGCAAGGACACTGATATTTAGCTAGTTGGTCTACAGTTCAACAACAGTAAGACAGCACATACATCTCAACAAAGTAAGACAGCACATACATCAGTAAGCATGGACACCAACATTTAGCCAGTTGGTCTACAATGCAACAATAGTAAGAAAGCACATTCATTGGTAAGCAAGGACAAAGACATTTAGCCAGTTGGTCTACAATGCAACAATAGTAAGACAGCACATTCATTGGTAACCAAGGACACTGGCAATTAGGCAGTTGGTCTACAGTTCAACAACAGTAAGACAGCATCAGTAACCAAAGACATTGGCAATTAGGCAGTTGGTCTACAGTACAACAGTAAGACAGCACATTCATCATTAACCAAGGACACTGACATTTAACCAGTTGTTCTACAGTTCAACAACAGTAAGACAGCACATTCATCAGTAACAAAGGATATAATTTACCTACAGTGCTGCAACAAATTTTAGTCACATTCTGTTACCAAGGACACTGACATTTAGTCAATTGTTCTACAATGGTGCAACAGTAAGGAAGCACATTCATCTGTAACCAAGGACACTGGCATGTAGCCAGCCCTGTGTTCAGTTGACCATGACGCTCGCAACTGTTATGGATTTGGTCCCCTGCTTACACTCTATTGTGGATATATGAATGCAGCGCAGTTGTTTTAGATCTACAGTGCAACAGCAGTAAAGAAACACATTTATCTGTAACAAAAGATATTGACATTTACCCAATTGACCTACAGTACTGCAACAGATTTTAGTCACATTCTGTAACAAAGGACTTTGACATTGAGCCAACTGGCTCAAGTGCTGCTATATTAAAGAGACACATTCTGTTACCAAGTCAAGTCAGATAAACAGTACAAAAAGTATAATACTCAGATACCAAATAAGTGTTCTGAATTGCTGTCTTCATTTAAATTTTGAGGTGAGGTCTTTTTTTATTTTCATTATTTATTTATTTATTTAGATAGCAATCAAAACTGACTCAGTTTTCAGTGTCACATACAAGAACCAAACAGCTACTTCAGAGATCATTCTTTGATGTCAAAAAATAGAAGAAAAAAAACCAATGCCAATATGCTTGTCCGGGATGAATCCATGTTGTTGTTTTTTCAAATAGTTGGGTATGGTATGTCAGTTGGTAAATATTTAATGTGTTAATCAGGCACAGTGACCAATAGCATTGTAAGTGGGTATTAATCATTTTCATTTTCTTAACTTTTCAAAATATTTAAAAAGCTGTAACAATTTACAGATACATTTCATTCCCCCTTTGAAAAAGAGGGAACATTGCTTTGCACATGTTGAACAATTGGCAGGTTTATCGGTAGACCAAACCCTGTCCATGTAATAACTTAAGTTCTATGTGACCCTTAAGTCTCAAACTTTATAATTGGCTGTTTAGCTTGTAAACAGCAAAAACCTCTTTTGATTTTGGAGTCTGTACCACTAAGGTCAAGGTAATAAGTTAAATTCAATAAAACGCTGTATTAAGAAACATTCTTTGACAATCTTGATCTTATTATCTTTTTAAGTAGTAGAAAACCAGCAATAATTGATTTTGGATTCTGTACTCCAGAGGTCACATGGTTATATTTTAAACTATATCAAAATGAAAGCCTTGTTTGAGTAACAACTTTAGTACTTTTTGACCCTGGATTCTCAAACTTAGTATAGTTGTTGCTTATGACTACTTGAAGACCTCTTCTGATTTTGGGATGTGTATCTCAAAGGTCAAGGTCATTAGTCAAATTCTCATAGACACCACATTATATAAGCATTGTCCAACTGATATTTCAGGATCTGAATGACATGTTGGTTTCAAGCTTTGCATATGTTGCTTATGGCTAATAGAACTCCCAAATAGTTATGAGGGTGATATCTTAAAGGTCAAGGTCACAGTTTATGTTAAGCAAACCTTGTTCTACTGATTTTTGTTTTACAGATTGTTTGATCAGGAACTAAATAGAACAATATTTTGTTATCTGACTTAGAAGAAGACCCATATTTATTATGGTGTCTGAATATAAAAGGTCAATGCCACATGGTTATTTGTTAAATTCTAGTCAACATTATCCATGGGATTCCTTTAGATCTCATTATATTAAGCCCCTTCAAGATAATTGCATATGAGGTGGGACATATATGTTTTATAAACATTTCTTGTTATTCTAAACATTCATTTATGTATTGACACACTAAATATTGTTTTTTAATGCTTAACACTTGGAACTTATAACCTAATTAAAGATACAAAGCATTTTTTGCTTTTTCTCTCTTGAAAGAATAATTTTTTATGCCTTAAATTTGTGTTTCTGTTTCTTTGTATGTTGATGTTTATAATCATTAAAGGTTTGAAATTCTTGAAATTATTAACAAGATATGAAACATATGATTAAAATACCTTATGAATTTTGTACATCTAAGAAAAACATTATAATATTATTGTCATAATTTTTTGTGTCACCTGCTGTTGGCATGTATGGTTACAAAGTATATTATATTGATTTGATTTTTATGCCCCCGTTTGAAGAAGAGGGGGCATATTGTTTTGGAAATGTTGGTTGGTCGGTCTCTTGTTGGTTCATAGACACTTTAATCCTATCATAACTGTAGAATGTTGGGCCCTTCCATAATTTCATAGATGATAGTCATGACTAGTCAATGACCCCTATTGATTTTGGGGTCAAAGGTCAAGGTCACAATGATCTTGAATGTGAAAATCGTTTCCGATCAATACTTGAAAATGCTTGGGCCAATATTCCTCAGACTTCATAGGGTGATTGGTCATGACTAGTAGATGACCCCTATTGATTTTGGGATCACTTGGTCAAAGGTCAAGGTTGCAATGACCTTGAATGTGAAAATTGTTTCCAAACAATAACTGGAAAATGCTTGGGCCAACATTCCTCAGACTTCATAGGGTGATTGGTCATGACTAGTAGATGACCCCTATTGATTTTGGGATCACATGATCAAAGGTCAAGGTCACAGTGACCTTTAATGTGAAAAACATTTCCAATCAATAACGGAAGAATGCAAACTTATTAAGATGATTGTTCAGGACTAGTAGATTACCCCTATTGCTTTTGGTGGTACTTGGTCAAAGGTTAATGTCACAGTGACCTTCGAATGTGAAAATCATTTCCTATCAATAACTGGAGCATTCCCCAAACTTCATGGGGTGATTGGTCATGACTAGTAGATGACCCCTATTGAATTTGGGGTCACTTAGTCAAAGGTCAAGGTTACAGTAACCTCAATGGGGGTGGGGGGAGCGTAGGGCCGGGGCATATGTGTAACTCTTGCTGATAGCAGACTTGCACTTTTGACATGCTATTTCTTTTGTCAATCTATAAGTACCGAATGTATTAAATGTGTTTCAAAGCTAAATAATCTGTTTACACACTGCACAGTGAGTTTATTGTATCAACATATTATATACCATGTACATGTATCTTGAGGGTCATATGTGTGTGAGAAGATTGTAATCAACAGTCCATGGACCACTCAGACTTAAAATGCTATGTTTCTGATATTTATGTGAAAAGTATCATATCTTTCAAATTATGTATGTTTTGGGTTTTATGTAGATGCACAGTATGTTCCTTTTATACACTTGGCCCGATTTTTCACTAACTTTATTATTAGCTGGACATAACCATATACTAGTTTGATTGAAATAATTTTGCAGTGATGACAACAAAACATGAATCAAATTCACTACAAAGTATATATTAATAATAGTGAATAGTTAAATATGATTTAGGATAATTTCATTAAATGCATGTTTCTGATCCTTAATCTTTGCTTCTATATTATGGATGACAATCTTAAATAAAATGTTGATGATGACAAAGAAATAGTCTCCCCAGTGAAATATAAGTAAATAAGTTCTACATG
>CM037781.1:70981634-71031634 GCA_021229015.1 Solen grandis | reverse complement strand
TTTTCATCAAATTTTCACAGAGTATGTATATTAAGTTCTAGTTGTGCATCTCCGTGTCAGTTTTTCAAAATTCGAAAAGTCCATGGTTCTATAGCGAATTCAAGATTCGAACCAAGGTCGTAAATTTTTTAATGCTTATAAAATCGGATTTATTTGAGATAGAAAAGTGATATTTGGTCAGTATATAGGTCTCTGGGAGTCTTAAACATTTTGTGAAAATAAACGTCACATGACGTCACTTGACGTCATTATATGATAATGTATTTCTAATATTAATAAGAGTATTTCTATATGTTGAAATTGTCGAAGGGCAATGAAAATTGAATGACAAATGATTCAGACGCTGAAATTTTTTACGTCATATGACGTCACATTTAAATTAAATTTCTCGGTCCAGAGCCATTATTAATGGGCCGATTTTTATCAAATTTTCACAGAATGTGTATATTACGTTCTTATTGTGTATACCGGTGTCCGTTTTTCAAAATTCGAAAAGTCCAAGCATCTATGGCGGATCCAAGATTCGAACCAAGGACGTCAATATTTAAATGCTGTCCTATTTGAGATAGAAAGTTGAAATTTTGTCAGTTAGTAGGTCTCTGGGTGTCTAACAATTATGTGAATATAAACGTCATATGACGTCACGTGACGTCATTTTTTTAAAATTATTATTATTCTTTTTTTCTTCCTAACTAAACGCTTTTTTTTATATGTTGCAATAGTCCTAGGACGATGAAATTTTTATGGGTTATTGAGATGTGAGGAAATTTTGATTTCAATGATTATCAACAGCCTATGACGTCACATGACGTCACAGCTAAAATAGTGAAAAATGGTGTTCGCGTTCTACAGCCGTCATTTATGGTCGGATTGTCTTCAAATTTTCACAGATGGTACATCTTGAAACTAAGGTGTGCATATCCTGTCAGCTAACCGAAATTCCGAAAGACCGAAGTTCTGTGGGTGAAATAAGATTCGAACATAGGACCGAAAATTTCATTTTAGGATTAAAGAGCTTCAGGATGAGATAGAAAGTTGAAACTTACACAGTTTGCAGTTCTGCAGAATTTCTACATATATTTTGAGTCGTGATGTCATATGACGTCATAAGCATATTACTACTACTGCTACTTATTATTTTTTTTTCTTCGTAATTAAACGCTTATTTTTCGCGGAATATAATGTCAATTAATCAGCATGAACATGAAATACTACCAGAGGTGAGTCATTACATGAAACTTCTATCTCCTGCTTTTTGCATTAACACAGGTTGCAGAAAGTCCTATCATTCGTTTAGACGAATGACATCTAGTTATTATTATTATTCTTTTCTTCCTCACGGATTTTCATATGTTGCAATCGTCCTAGGAGAATGAAATTTTGATGGCATATTATTCATATGCGTAAATAAAAAATTCTATAATTTTCATATGCCTATGACGTCATATGACGTCACACTTGGCAATTTGCTACAAAAGTTTGTACGCGGTCCAGAGCAATAATTAATAAACCGATTTTTATCAAATTTTCACAGAATGTGTATATTAAGTTCTAGTTGTGCATCTCGGTGTCCGTTTTTCAAAATTCGAAAAGCACAAGGTTCTATGGCGAATGCAAGATTCAAACCAAGGACGTCAAATTGATAAATGCTCATAAATCGTCCCTAAATGAGACAGAAGGTTGATATTTTGTCAGTATATAGATCTCCGATAGATTTAAATATTTTGTGAAAATGGACGTCTTGTGACGTCATATGACGTCATCAAATTTCTAATTTTTAAACACATAATTATATATGTTAATATGGTCCAAGGACAATGAAATTTTGATGTCATATTCTCGAAGAGATGATATTTTGATTTCTATGATTTTCATATCTCTATGACGTCATATGACGTCACACTTGAAATAAGCTGCAAAAGTTTGTACGCGGTCCAGAGCCATTATTAATGAACCGATTTTCATCAAATTTTCACAGAATGTGTATATTATGTTCTAGTTGTGCATCCCGGTGTCCGTTTTTCAAAATTCGAAAAGTCCAAGGTTCTATAGCGATTCCAAGATTCGAACCAAGGTCGTAAATTTTCAAATTCTTATAAAATCGGTCCTATTTGAGATAGAAAGATGATATTGGGTCAGTATATAGGTCTCTGGAAGTCTTAAATATTTTGTGAAAATAAATGTCATATGACGTCACGTTCACATGCTGAAATTTCGATTTCAATGATTTTCAGAAGTCTATGACGTCATATGACGTCACATTTGAAATTGACTAAGAAAGTTTGTACACGGTCCAGAGCCATTATTAATGGGCCGATTTTTATCAAATTTTCACAGAATGTGTATATTAAGTTCTTATTGTGTATACCGGTGTCCGTTTTTCAAAAATCGAAAAGTCCATGGTTCTATAGCGAATTCAAGATTCGAACCAAGGTCGTAAATTTTTAAATGCTTATAAAATCGGTCCTATTTGAGATAGAAAAGTGATATTTGGTCAGTATATAGGTCTCTGGGAGTCTTAAAGATTTTGTGAAAATAAATGTCAATGACGTCACGTGACGTCTATAAATGAAAATGTATTTCTAATATTAACAAGAGTATTTCTATATGTTGAAATTATCGAAGGACAATGAAAATTTAATGACAAATGATTCAGACGCTGAAATTTTGATTTCAATGATTTTCAGAAGCCTATGACGTCATATGACAACACATTTGAAATTGACTACAAAAGTTTGTACAGGGGTCACCAAGCTTAAACACTTGCGCAACGACTTAAAAAAAATATATATATATCAAATTGCAATTGATGGGCTATATCTTGATTTTGTTGGGGGTTTTTTTTGTCGAATGTTGACTGTTTCCAAAATAAGCATTGAAGTTAATACATGTACAACGGCACAAGACAAAAATCCGTATTTGCAACACTATGTAGCTAGCGAGCAGTTTGCAAGCCTTGAAAAATTCACACGCAGCCCCACATTTTAGACCATCTAAAAACTGCGTTGTTATGCTAACGATATTCATATTGCATCAGTTTGTAGGCTGGGATGTTACCTTTCAAAATATCACCATAGTTCGAAATTCCAGGAATTTATGGCAAAACTACGGAAGCCCAAACACGCCAAAATCGCTAAATACGATTAACTACGTTACAGGTGTCGAAAGGATATAGCACTATACAAATATTCAATACTTCTTCCTAATGAGGCTAAAATTAAACAAGGTTACAACTGAGCTGGAGTAATGAAATTCTATGTGTGATGAAAGTTAGAAACTTACATTTGAAGCAGATGTTGCAGAAAGTCCTATCATTCGTTTAAACGAATGACATCTAGTTATTCTTATTCTTATTCTTTTTTTCTTCCTCTTGTATTTGTTTTAATTTCGGTATGTTGCCAATGGCCCAGAACAATGAAAATTTTATGGCATATATTTCAAACCATAAGCTTTCGAATGCAATGAATTTCATATTCATATGACGTCACATAACGTCAGATTTGACGTCAGGTGAAAAAGTTTGTTCGCGGTCTACAGCCATTATTTATGGACCGATTTTCATCAAAATTTCACAGAATGTGTATGTTAGGCTCTAGTTGTGCATCCCGGTGTCCGTTTTTCAAAATTCGAAAAGTCCATGGTTAATGACATATGCTTCAAACGGTGATATTTTGATTTCTATGATTTTCATATGCCTATGACGTCATATGACGTCACACTTGAAATATGCAACAAAAGTTTGTACGCGGTCTACAGCCATTGTTTATGAACCAATTTTCATAAAATTTTCACAGAATGTGTATATTAAGTTCTAGTTGTGCATCCCGGTGTCCGTTTTTCAAAATTCGAAAAGTCCATGGTTCTATAGCGAATCCAAGATTCGAACCAAGGTCGTAAATTTTTAAATGCTTATAAAATCTGTCCTATTTAAGATAGAAAGTTGATATTTAGCCAGTATATAGGTCTCTAGAAGTTTTAAACATTTTGTGAAAATAAATGTCATATGACGTCACGTGACGTCATTATATGATAATGTATTTCTAATATTAACAAGAATATTTCTATATGTTGAAATTGTTGAAGGGCAATGAAAATTTAATGACACATGCTTCAAACGCTGGTATTTTGATTTCTATGATTTTCATATGCCTATGACGTCATATGACGTCACACTTGAAATCTGCAACAAAAGATTGTACACGGTCTACAGCCATTGGTTATGAACCGATTTTCATCAAATTTTCACAGAGTATGTATATTAAGTTCTAGTTGTGCATCTCCGTGTCAGTTTTTCAAAATTCGAAAAGTCCATGGTTCTATAGCGAATTCAAGATTCGAACCAAGGTCGTAAATTTTTTAATGCTTATAAAATCGGATTTATTTGAGATAGAAAAGTGATATTTGGTCAGTATATAGGTCTCTGGGAGTCTTAAACATTTTGTGAAAATAAACGTCACATGACGTCACTTGACGTCATTATATGATAATGTATTTCTAATATTAATAAGAGTATTTCTATATGTTGAAATTGTCGAAGGGCAATGAAAATTGAATGACAAATGATTCAGACGCTGAAATTTCGATTTCAATGATTTTCAGAAGACTTTGACGTCATATGACGTCACATTTGAAATTGACTACGAAAGTTTGTACTCGGTCCAGAGCCATTATTAATGGGCCGATTTTTATCAAATTTTCACAGAATGTGTATATTACGTTCTTATTGTGTATACCGGTGTCCGTTTTTCAAAATTCGAAAAGTCCAAGCATCTATGGCGGATCCAAGATTCGAACCAAGGACGTCAATATTTAAATGCTGTCCTATTTGAGATAGAAAGTTGAAATTTTGTCAGTTAGTAGGTCTCTGGGTGTCTAACAATTATGTGAATATAAACGTCATATGACGTCACGTGACGTCATTTTTTTAAAATTATTATTATTCTTTTTTTCTTCCTAACTAAACGCTTTTTTTTATATGTTGCAATAGTCCTAGGACGATGAAATTTTTATGGGTTATTGAGATGTGAGGAAATTTTGATTTCAATGATTATCAACAGCCTATGACGTCACATGACGTCACAGCTAAAAATAGTGAAAAATGGTGTTCGCGTTCTACAGCCGTCATTTATGGTCGGATTGTCTTCAAATTTTCACAGATGGTACATCTTGAAACTAAGGTGTGCATATCCTGTCAGCTAACCGAAATTCCGAAAGACCGAAGTTCTGTGGGTGAAATAAGATTCGAACATAGGACCGAAAATTTCATTTTAGGATTAAAGAGCTTCAGGATGAGATAGAAAGTTGAAACTTACACAGTTTGCAGTTCTGCAGAATTTCTACATATATTTTGAGTCGTGATGTCATATGACGTCATAAGCATATTACTACTACTGCTACTTATTATTTTTTTTTCTTCGTAATTAAACGCTTATTTTTCGCGGAATATAATGTCAATTAATCAGCATGAACATGAAATACTACCAGAGGTGAGTCATTACATGAAACTTCTATCTCCTGCTTTTTGCATTAACACAGGTTGCAGAAAGTCCTATCATTCGTTTAGACGAATGACATCTAGTTATTATTATTATTCTTTTCTTCCTCACGGATTTTCATATGTTGCAATCGTCCTAGGAGAATGAAATTTTGATGGCATATTATTCATATGCGTAAATAAAAAATTCTATAATTTTCATATGCCTATGACGTCATATGACGTCACGGCAATTTGCTACAAAAGTTTGTACGCGGTCCAGAGCAATAATTAATAAACCGATTTTTATCAAATTTTCACAGAATGTGTATATTAAGTTCTAGTTGTGCATCTCGGTGTCCGTTTTTCAAAATTCGAAAAGCACAAGGTTCTATGGCGAATGCAAGATTCAAACCAAGGACGTCAAATTGATAAATGCTCATAAAATCGTCCCTAAATGAGACAGAAGGTTGATATTTTGTCAGTATATAGATCTCCGATAGATTTAAATATTTTGTGAAAATGGACGTCTTGTGACGTCATATGACGTCATCAAATTTCTAATTTTTAAACACATAATTATATATGTTAATATGGTCCAAGGACAATGAAATTTTGATGTCATATTCTCGAAGAGATGATATTTTGATTTCTATGATTTTCATATCTCTATGACGTCATATGACGTCACACTTGAAATAAGCTGCAAAAGTTTGTACGCGGTCCAGAGCCATTATTAATGAACCGATTTTCATCAAATTTTCACAGAATGTGTATATTATGTTCTAGTTGTGCATCCCGGTGTCCGTTTTTCAAAATTCGAAAAGTCCAAGGTTCTATAGCGATTCCAAGATTCGAACCAAGGTCGTAAATTTTCAAATTCTTATAAAATCGGTCCTATTTGAGATAGAAAGATGATATTGGGTCAGTATATAGGTCTCTGGAAGTCTTAAATATTTTGTGAAAATAAATGTCATATGACGTCACGTGACGTCATTATATGATAATGAATTTCTAATTCTAACAAGATTATTTCTATATATTGAAATTTTCGAAGGGCAATGAAAATTTAATGCCGCATGCTTCACATGCTGAAATTTCGATTTCAATGATTTTCAGAAGTCTATGACGTCATATGACGTCACATTTGAAATTGACTAAGAAAGTTTGTACACGGTCCAGAGCCATTATTAATGGGCCGATTTTTATCAAATTTTCACAGAATGTGTATATTAAGTTCTTATTGTGTATACCGGTGTCCGTTTTTCAAAAATCGAAAAGTCCATGGTTCTATAGCGAATTCAAGATTCGAACCAAGGTCGTAAATTTTTAAATGCTTATAAAATCGGTCCTATTTGAGATAGAAAAGTGATATTTGGTCAGTATATAGGTATTTGTGAAAATAAATGTCAATGACGTCACGTGACGTCTATAAATGAAAATGTATTTCTAATATTAACAAGAGTATTTCTATATGTTGAAATTATCGAAGGACAATGAAAATTTAATGACAAATGATTCAGACGCTGAAATTTTGATTTCAATGATTTTCAGAAGCCTATGACGTCATATGACAACACATTTGAAATTGACTACAAAAGTTTGTACAGGGGTCACCAAGCTTAAACACTTGCGCAACGACTTAAAAAAAATATATATATATCAAATTGCAATTGATGGGCTATATCTTGATTTTGTTGGGGGTTTTTTTTGTCGAATGTTGACTGTTTCCAAAATAAGCATTGAAGTTAATACATGTACAACGGCACAAGACAAAAATCCGTATTTGCAACACTATGTAGCTAGCGAGCAGTTTGCAAGCCTTGAAAAATTCACACGCAGCCCCACATTTTAGACCATCTAAAAACTGCGTTGTTATGCTAACGATATTCATATTGCATCAGTTTGTAGGCTGGGATGTTACCTTTCAAAATATCACCATAGTTCGAAATTCCAGGAATTTATGGCAAAACTACGGAAGCCCAAACACGCCAAAATCGCTAAATACGATTAACTACGTTACAGGTGTCGAAAGGATATAGCACTATACAAATATTCAATACTTCTTCCTAATGAGGCTAAAATTAAACAAGGTTACAACTGAGCTGGAGTAATGAAATTCTATGTGTGATGAAAGTTAGAAACTTACATTTGAAGCAGATGTTGCAGAAAGTCCTATCATTCGTTTAAACGAATGACATCTAGTTATTCTTATTCTTATTCTTTTTTTCTTCCTCTTGTATTTGTTTTAATTTCGGTATGTTGCCAATGGCCCAGAACAATGAAAATTTTATGGCATATATTTCAAACCATAAGCTTTCGAATGCAATGAATTTCATATTCATATGACGTCACATAACGTCAGATTTGACGTCAGGTGAAAAAGTTTGTTCGCGGTCTACAGCCATTATTTATGGACCGATTTTCATCAAAATTTCACAGAATGTGTATGTTAGGCTCTAGTTGTGCATCCCGGTGTCCGTTTTTCAAAATTCGAAAAGTCCATGGTTAATGACATATGCTTCAAACGGTGATATTTTGATTTCTATGATTTTCATATGCCTATGACGTCATATGACGTCACACTTGAAATATGCAACAAAAGTTTGTACGCGGTCTACAGCCATTGTTTATGAACCAATTTTCATAAAATTTTCACAGAATGTGTATATTAAGTTCTAGTTGTGCATCCCGGTGTCCGTTTTTCAAAATTCGAAAAGTCCATGGTTCTATAGCGAATCCAAGATTCGAACCAAGGTCGTAAATTTTAAATGCTTATAAAATCTGTCCTATTTAAGATAGAAAGTTGATATTTAGCCAGTATATAGGTCTCTAGAAGTTTTAAACATTTTGTGAAAATAAATGTCATATGACGTCACGTGACGTCATTATATGATAATGTATTTCTAATATTAACAAGAATATTTCTATATGTTGAAATTGTTGAAGGGCAATGAAAATTTAATGACACATGCTTCAAACGCTGGTATTTTGATTTCTATGATTTTCATATGCCTATGACGTCATATGACGTCACACTTGAAATCTGCAACAAAAGATTGTACACGGTCTACAGCCATTGGTTATGAACCGATTTTCATCAAATTTTCACAGAGTATGTATATTAAGTTCTAGTTGTGCATCTCCGTGTCAGTTTTTCAAAATTCGAAAAGTCCATGGTTCTATAGCGAATTCAAGATTCGAACCAAGGTCGTAAATTTTTTAATGCTTATAAAATCGGATTTATTTGAGATAGAAAAGTGATATTTGGTCAGTATATAGGTCTCTGGGAGTCTTAAACATTTTGTGAAAATAAACGTCACATGACGTCACTTGACGTCATTATATGATAATGTATTTCTAATATTAATAAGAGTATTTCTATATGTTGAAATTGTCGAAGGGCAATGAAAATTGAATGACAAATGATTCAAATCGATTTCAATGATTTTCAGAAGACTTTGACGTCATATGACGTCACATTTGAAATTGACTACGAAAGTTTGTACTCGGTCCAGAGCCATTATTAATGGGCCGATTTTTATCAAATTTTCACAGAATGTGTATATTACGTTCTTATTGTGTATACCGGTGTCCGTTTTTCAAAATTCGAAAAGTCCAAGCATCTATGGCGGATCCAAGATTCGAACCAAGGACGTCAATATTTAAATGCTGTCCTATTTGAGATAGAAAGTTGAAATTTTGTCAGTTAGTAGGTCTCTGGGTGTCTAACAATTATGTGAATATAAACGTCATATGACGTCACGTGACGTCATTTTTTTAAAATTATTATTATTCTTTTTTTCTTCCTAACTAAACGCTTTTTTTTATATGTTGCAATAGTCCTAGGACGATGAAATTTTTATGGGTTATTAGTCACGTGAGGAAATTTTGATTTCAATGATTATCAACAGCCTATGACGTCACATGACGTCACAGCTAAAAATAGTGAAAAATGGTGTTCGCGTTCTACAGCCGTCATTTATGGTCGGATTGTCTTCAAATTTTCACAGATGGTACATCTTGAAACTAAGGTGTGCATATCCTGTCAGCTAACCGAAATTCCGAAAGACCGAAGTTCTGTGGGTGAAATAAGATTCGAACATAGGACCGAAAATTTCATTTTAGGATTAAAGAGCTTCAGGATGAGATAGAAAGTTGAAACTTACACAGTTTGCAGTTCTGCAGAATTTCTACATATATTTTGAGTCGTGATGTCATATGACGTCATAAGCATATTACTACTACTGCTACTTATTATTTTTTTTTCTTCGTAATTAAACGCTTATTTTTCGCGGAATATAATGTCAATTAATCAGCATGAACATGAAATACTACCAGAGGTGAGTCATTACATGAAACTTCTATCTCCTGCTTTTTGCATTAACACAGGTTGCAGAAAGTCCTATCATTCGTTTAGACGAATGACATCTAGTTATTATTATTATTCTTTTCTTCCTCACGGATTTTCATATGTTGCAATCGTCCTAGGAGAATGAAATTTTGATGGCATATTATTCATATGCGTAAATAAAAAATTCTATAATTTTCATATGCCTATGACGTCATATGACGTCACACTTGGCAATTTGCTACAAAAGTTTGTACGCGGTCCAGAGCAATAATTAATAAACCGATTTTTATCAAATTTTCACAGAATGTGTATATTAAGTTCTAGTTGTGCATCTCGGTGTCCGTTTTTCAAAATTCGAAAAGTCCAAGGTTCTATAGCGATTCCAAGATTCGAACCAAGGTCGTAAATTTTCAAATTCTTATAAAATCGGTCCTATTTGAGATAGAAAGATGATATTGGGTCAGTATATAGGTCTCTGGAAGTCTTAAATATTTTGTGAAAATAAATGTCATATGACGTCACGTGACGTCATTATATGATAATGAATTTCTAATTCTAACAAGATTATTTCTATATATTGAAATTTTCGAAGGGCAATGAAAATTTAATGCCGCATGCTTCAGATGATGAAATTTCGATTTCAATGATTTTCAGAAGTCTATGACGTCATATGACGTCACATTTGAAATTGACTAAGAAAGTTTGTACACGGTTTAGAGCCATTAGTAATGGGCCGATTTTTATCAAATTTTCACAGAAAGTGTATATTAAGTTCTTATTGTGTATACCGATGTCCTTTTTTCAAAATTCGAAAAGTCCAAGGTTCTATAGCGAATTCAAGATTCGAACCAAGGTCGTAAAATTTTAAATGCTTATAAAATCGGTCCTATTTGAGATAGAAAAGTGATATTTGGTCAGAATATAGGTCTCTCAGAGTCTTATACATTTTGTAAAAATAAATGTCATATGACGTCACGTGACGTCTATAAATGAAAATGTATTTCAAATATTAACAAGAGTATTTCTATATGTTGAAATTATCGAAGGACAATGCAAATTTAATGACAAATGAATCAGACGCTGAAATTTTGATTTCAATGATTTTCAGAAGCCTATGACGTCATATGACGTCACATTTGAAATTGACTACAAAAGTTTGTACACGGACCAGAGCCATTATTAATGGGCCGATTTTCATCAAATTTTCACAGAATGTGTATATTACGTTCTTATTGTGTATACCGTTGTCTGTTTTTCAAAATTCGAAAAGTCAAAGCATATATGGCGGATCCAAGATTCGAACCAATGACGTCAATTTCTAAATGCTTATAAAAACTGTCCTATTTGAGATAGAAAGTTGAAATTTTGTCAGTTAGTAGGTCTCTGGGTGTCTTAACAATTATGTGAAAATAAACGTCATATGACGTCACGTGACGTCATTTGTTCATTATTATTATTCTTTTCTTCTTCCTAACTAAACGCTTATTTTAATATGTTGCAATAGTCCTAGGACGATAAAATTTTTATGGGTTATTAGGCACGTGAGGAAAATTTGATTTCACCCCTACTGCATATATGTAGCCATATCTCAATAAATATCGATTTTTGTAAATATATGTATGAATAAGAATTATAGCTGAATAATTGACGTTTCCAAAGATATTTATTTTATTAAAATTGGTTTACGCAATACAAAGTTATAAGCAAAAAAACTAAATGAAATGAAGCTAATTTTGCTGATAATATGCTGTTTTCTTGAGGCTTAACAGTCAATATCTCAGAAACGACTGAAGATAAGTTTATACATTATGCGTATAAAATGTAGCATGTTTGAAGAGCTTACGGTACCAAGTTTATTGAAATTGGACTTCATATAAGAAAGTTACATGGAAAATAAGATATTTCATAATCATGCATCATAAAAATATGGAAAAGGTCACGCGCAGGGGTCACCAAGCTTAAATACTTGCGCAACGACTTAAAAAAAAAAAAAAAAAAAAAAAAATATCAAATTGCAATTGATGGGCTATATCTTGATTTTGTTGTTGTTGTTTTTTTTGTTGTTGTTTTTTGTCGAATGTTGACTGTTTCCAAAATAAGCATTGAAGTTAATACATGTACAACGGCACAAGACAAAAATCCGTATTTGCAACACTATGTAGCTAGCGAGCAGTTTGCAAGCCTTGAAAAATTCACACGCAGCCCCACATTTTAGACCATCTAAAAACTGCATTGTTATGCTAACGATATTCATATTGCATCAGTTTGTAGGCTGGGATGTTACCTTTCAAAATATCACCATAGTTCGAAATTCCAGGAATTTATGGCAAAACTACGGAAGCCCAAACACGCCAAAATCGCTAAATACGATTAACTACGTTACAGGTGTCGAAAGGATATAGCACTATACAAATATTCAATACTTCTTCCTAATGAGGCTAAAATTTAAACAAGGTTACAACTGAGCTGGAGTTGATGAAATTCTATGTGTGATGAAAGTTAGAAACTTACATTTGAACACTGTTTCATTTTTCTTTCATGTCATATGACATAGTATAAATGTTGTATGTAAACTACATGTGCAAGATATGGGCGGACTTTTATTAAAATTCACAGAATGTGTTCTATTTGTGCTATTTTATATAGAAATAGAGGAGATAGAAAGTTGCAATTTGGACAGATTATCTATTATGTCATCTTCTATATATACTATATAAAGCAGATGTTGCAGAAAGTCCTATCATTCGTTTAAACAAATGACATCTAGTTATTATTATTATTCTTTTCTTCCTCACGGATTTTCATATGTTGCAATCGTCCTAGGAGAATGAAATTTCGATGGCATATTATTCATATGCGTAATTAAAAAATTCTATAATTTTCATATGCCTATGACGTCATATGACGTCACACTTGGCAATTTGCTACAAAAGTTTGTACGCGGTCCAGAGCAATAATTAATGAACCGATTTTTATCAAATTTTCACAGAATGTGTATATTAAGTTCTAGTTGTGCATCTCGTTGTCCGTTTTTCAAAATTCGAAAAGCACAAGGTTCTATGGCGAATGCAAGATTCAAACCAAGGACGTCAAATTGACAAATGCTCATAAAATCGTCCCTAAATGAGACAGAAGGTTGATATTTTTAGATTTAAATATTTTGTGAAAATGGACGTCTTGTGACGTCATATGACGTCATCAAATTTCTAATTTTTAAACACATAATTATATATGTTAATATGGTCCAAGGACAATGAAATTTTGATGTCATATTCTACAAGAAATGTTATTTTGATTTCTATGATTTTCATATCTCTATGACGTCATAGGACGTCACACTTGAAATAAGCTACAAAAGTTTGTACGCGGTCCAGAGCCATTATTAATGAACCGATTTTCATCAAATTTTCACAGAATGTGTATATTAAGTTCTAGTTGTGCATCCCGGTGTCCGTTTTTCAAAATTCGAAAAGTCCAAGGTTCTATAGCGATTCCAAGATTCGAACCAAGGTCGTAAAGATTCAAATTCTTATAAAATCGGTCCTATTTGAGATAAAAAGATGATATTGGGTCAGTATATAGGTCTCTGGGAGTCTTAAACATTTTGTGAAAATAAATGTCATGTGACGTCACGTGACGTCATTATATGATAATGAATTTCTAATTCTAACAAGATTATTTCTATATATTGAAATTTTCGAAGGGCAATGAAAATTTAATGCCGCATGCTTCACATGCTGAAATTTCGATTTCAATGATTTTCAGAAGTCTATGACGTCATATGACGTCACATTTGAAATTGACTAAGAAAGTTTGTACACGGTCCAGAGCCATTATTAATGGGCCGATTTTTATCAAATTTTCACAGAATGTGTATATTAAGTTCTTATTGTGTATACCGGTGTCCGTTTTTCAAAAATCGAAAAGTCCATGGTTCTATAGCGAATTCAAGATTCGAACCAAGGTCGTAAATTTTTAAATGCTTATAAAATCGGTCCTATTTGAGATAGAAAAGTGATATTTGGTCAGTATATAGGTCTCTGGGAGTCTTAAAGATTTTGTGAAAATAAATGTCAATGACGTCACGTGACGTCTATAAATGAAAATGTATTTCTAATATTAACAAGAGTATTTCTATATGTTGAAATTATCGAAGGACAATGAAAATTTAATGACAAATGATTCAGACGCGAAATTTTGATTTCAATGATTTTCAGAAGCCTATGACGTCATATGACAACACATTTGAAATTGACTACAAAAGTTTGTACAGGGGTCACCAAGCTTAAACACTTGCGCAACGACTTAAAAAAAATATATATATATCAAATTGCAATTGATGGGCTATATCTTGATTTTGTTGGGGTTTTTTTTTGTCGAATGTTGACTGTTTCCAAAATAAGCATTGAAGTTAATACATGTACAACGGCACAAGACAAAAATCCGTATTTGCAACACTATGTAGCTAGCGAGCAGTTTGCAAGCCTTGAAAAATTCACACGCAGCCCCACATTTTAGACCATCTAAAAACTGCATTGTTATGCTAACGATATTCATATTGCATCAGTTTGTAGGCTGGGATGTTACCTTTCAAAATATCACCATAGTTCGAAATTCCAGGAATTTATGGCAAAACTACGGAAGCCCAAACACGCCAAAATCGCTAAATACGATTAACTACGTTACAGGTGTCGAAAGGATATAGCACTATACAAATATTCAATACTTCTTCCTAATGAGGCTAAAATTAAACAAGGTTACAACTGAGCTGGAGTAATGAAATTCTATGTGTGATGAAAGTTAGAAACTTACATTTGAAGCAGATGTTGCAGAAAGTCCTATCATTCGTTTAAACGAATGACATCTAGTTATTCTTATTCTTATTCTTTTTTTCTTCCTCTTGTATTTGTTTTAATTTCGGTATGTTGCCAATGGCCCAGAACAATGAAAATTTTATGGCATATATTTCAAACCATAAGCTTTCGAATGCAATGAATTTCATATTCATATGACGTCACATAACGTCAGATTTGACGTCAGGTGAAAAAGTTTGTTCGCGGTCTACAGCCATTATTTATGGACCGATTTTCATCAAAATTTCACAGAATGTGTATGTTAGGCTCTAGTTGTGCATCCCGGTGTCCGTTTTTCAAAATTCGAAAAGTCCATGGTTAATGACATATGCTTCAAACGGTGATATTTTGATTTCTATGATTTTCATATGCCTATGACGTCATATGACGTCACACTTGAAATATGCAACAAAAGTTTGTACGCGGTCTACAGCCATTGTTTATGAACCAATTTTCATAAAATTTTCACAGAATGTGTATATTAAGTTCTAGTTGTGCATCCCGGTGTCCGTTTTTCAAAATTCGAAAAGTCCATGGTTCTATAGCGAATCCAAGATTCGAACCAAGGTCGTAAATTTTTAAATGCTTATAAAATCTGTCCTATTTAAGATAGAAAGTTGATATTTAGTCAGTATATAGGTCTCTAGAAGTTTTATACATTTTGTGAAAATAAATGTCATATGACGTCACGTGACGTCATTATATGATAATGTATTTCTAATATTAACAAGGGTATTTCTATATGTTGAAATTGTCGAAGGGCAATGAAAAGTTAAGAACATATGCTTCAAATGCTGAAATTTTGAGTTCTATGATTTTCATACGCCTATGACGTCATATGACGTCACATTTGAAATATGCTACACAAGTTTGTACGCGGTCTACAGCCATTGTATGTACACCGATTTTCATCAAATTTTCACAGATTGTGTACATTAAGTTCTAGTTGTGCATCCCGGTGTCCGTTTCTCAAAATTCGAAAAGTCCAAGGTTCTATATCGATTCCAAGATTCGAACCAAGGTCGTAAATTTTCAAATTCTTATAAAATCAGTCCTATTTGAGATAGAAAGATGATATTAGGTCAGTATATAGGTCTCTGGGAGTCTTAAACATTTTGTGAAAATAAACGTCATATGACGTCACGTGACGTCATTATATGATAATGTATTTCTAATATTAACAACGGTATTTCTATATGTTGAAATTGTCGAAGGGCAATGAAAATTTAAGGACATATGCTTCAAATGCTGAAATTTTGAGTTCTATGATTTTCAGAAGCCTATGACGTCATATGACGTCACACTTGAAATATGCAACAAAAGTTTTTACGCGGTCTACAGCCATTGTTTATGAACCGATTTTCATCAAATTTTCACAGAATGTGTATATTAAGTTCTAGTTGTGCATCTCCGTGTCCGTTTTTAAAAATTCGAAAAGTCCATGGTTCTATAGCGAATTCAAGATTCGAACCAAGGTCGTAAATTTTTAAATGCTTATAAAATCGGTCCTATTTGAGATAGAAAAGTGATATTTGGTTAGTATATAGGTCTCTGGGAGTCTTAAACATTTTGTGAAAATAAACGTCATATGACGTCACGTGACGTCATTATATGATAATGTATTTCTAATATTAAAAAGAGTATTTCTATATGTTGAAATTGTCGAAGGGCAATGAAAATTTAGTGACACATGAATCAGACGCTGGAATTTCGATTTCAATAATTTTCAGAAGCCTATGACGTCATATGACGTCACATTTGAAATTGACTACGAAAGATTGTACACGGTCCAGAGCCATTATCTATGGGTCGATTTTTATCAAATTTTCACAGAATGTGTATATTACGTTCTTATTGTGTATACCGGTGTCCGTTTTTCAAAATTCGAAAAGTCCAAGCATCTATGGCGGATCAAAGATTCGAACCAAGGACGTCAATTTTTAAATGCTTATAAAAACTGTCCTATTTGAGATAGAAAGTTGAAATTTTGTCAGTTAGTAGGTCTCTGGGTGTCTAACAATTATTTGAAAATAAACGTCATATGACGTCACGTGACGTCATTTTATTATTATTATTATTCTTTTCTTCTTCCTAACTAAACGCTTATTTTAATATGTTGCAATAGTCCTAGGACGATGAAAATTTTACGGGTTATTAGTCACGTGAGGAAATTTTGATTTCAATGATTATCAGCAGCCTATGACGTCACATGACGTCACAGCTAAAAATAGTGAAAAATGATGTTCGCGCTCTACAGCCGTCATTTATGGTCGGATTGTCTTCAAATTTTCACAGATGGTACATCTTAAAACTAAGGTGTGCATATCCTGTCAGCTAACCGAAATTCCGAAAGACCGAAGTTCTGTGGCTGAAATAAGATTCGAACATAGGACCGAAAATTTCATTTTAGGATTAAAGAGCTTCCGGATGAGATAGAAAGTTGAAACTTACACAGTTTGCAGTTCTGCAGAATTTCTTCAAATATTTTGAGTCGTGACGTCATATGACGTTATGTGACGTCATAAGCATACTTTTTAATTTTTATTTTAGGGCAATGATTTCGACATGATGCCAGTTGTTCAGAATAATGAATATTTCAGAGTTATGACATTAAAGTATGCGCTTTTAAACAAAAGCATCTTCAGCACCCTATGACGTCATATGACGTCAGAGCTAAAAATAGTGAAAAATGGTGTTCACGCTCTACAGCCGTCATTTATGGTCGGATTTTCTTCAAATTTTCACAGATGGTACATCTTGAAATTAAAGTGTGCATATCCTGTCAGCTAACCGAAATTTCGAAAGACCGAAGATCTGTGGCTTAAATAAGATTCGAACATAGGACCGAAAAATTCATTTTAGGATTAAAGAGCTTCAGGATGAGATAGAAAGTTGAAACTTACACAGTTTGCAGTTCTGCAGAATTTCTATATATATATTGAGCGTTGCGTCATATGACGTCATGTGACGTCATAAGCATACTTCTTGATTTAATTTTAGCGCAATGATTTCGACATGATGCCAGTTGTTCAGAATAATGAAAATTTCAGAGTTATGAGAGTAATGTATGCGCTTTT
Organism: Solen grandis; assembly: GCA_021229015.1. Taxonomy (NCBI): domain Eukaryota; kingdom Metazoa; phylum Mollusca; class Bivalvia; order Adapedonta; family Solenidae; genus Solen; species Solen grandis. The sequence continues at coordinate 71,013,877 of CM037781.1, read as the reverse complement.
TACCAAAAGAATTTTCAGCACTTATGACGTCATGTGACGTCAAAGCTAAAAGAAGTTCATACGAAAAAAAAGTAAAGGGTAGAGAATTTAATATATATTCTTTCTAACGGTATTAATCTTAATATTTTTCAATTTTAGCAGAAAGTCCTATCATTCGTATCAACGAATGAAATCTAGTTCTTATTCTTTTTTTCTTCCTCTTCTATTTGTGTTTATTTTGATGTGTTGCCAATGGCCCAGAACAATGAAAATTTTATGGCATATATTTCAAACCATGAGCTTTTGGATGCAATGAATTTCATATTCATATGACGTCATATGACGTCACATTTGAAATATGCTACACAAGTTTGTACGCGGTCTACAGCCATTGTTTGTACACCGATTTTCATCAAATTTTCACAGATTGTGTACATTAAGTTCTAGTTGTGCATCCCGGTGTCCGTTTTTCAAAATTCGAAAAGTCCAAGGTTCTATATCGATTCCAAGATTCGAACCAAGGTCGTAAATTTTCAAATTCTTATAAAATCGGTCCTATTTGAGATAGAAAGATGATATTAGGTCAGTATATAGGTCTCTGGGAGTCTTAAACATTTTGTGAAAATAAATGTCATATGACGTCACGTGACGTCATTATATGATAATGAATTCCTAATTCTAACAAGATTATTTCTATATGTTGAAATTTTTGAAGGGCAATGAAAATTTTATGCCGCATGCTTCAGATGCTGAAATTTCGATTTCAGTGATTTTCAGAAGCCTATGACGTCATATGACGTCACATTTGAAATTGACTACGAAAGTTTGTACACGGTCCAGAGCCATTAATAATGGGCCGATTTTCATCAAACTTTCACAGAATGTGTATATTCAGTTCTAGTTGTGCATCTCGGTGTCCGTTTTTCAAAATCCGAAAAGTCCATGGTTCTATAGCGAATTCAAGATTCGAACCGAGGTCGTAAATTTTTAAATGCTTATAAAATCGGTCCTATTTGAGATAGAAAAGTGATATTTAGTCAGTATATAAGTCTCTAAGAGTCTTAAAGATTTTGTGAAAATAAACGTCATATGACGTTACGTGACGTCATTATATGATAATGTATTTCTAATATTAACAAGAGTATTTCTATATGTTGAAATTGTCGAAGGGCAATGAAAATTTAATGACAAATGATTCAGACGCTGAAATTTCGATTTCAATGGTTTTCCGAACCTTATGCCGTCATATGACGTCACATTTGAAATTGACTGCAAAAGTTTGTACACGGTCCAGAGCCATTATTAATGGGCCGATTTTCATCAAATTTTCACAGAATGTGTATATTACGTTCTTATTGTGTATACCGGTGTCCGTTTTTCAAAATTCGAAAAGTCCAAGCATATATGGCGGATCCAAGATTCGAACCAAGGACGTCAATATTTAAATGCTTATAAAAACTGTCCTATTTGAGATAGAAAGTTGAAATTTTGTCAGTTAGTAGGTCTCTGGGTGTCTTAACAATTATGTGAAAATAAACGTCATATGACGTCACGTGACGTCATTTGTTTATTATTATTATTCTTTTCTTCTTCCTAACCAAACGCTTATTTTAATATGTTGCAATAGTCCTAGGACGATGAAATTTTTATGGGTTATTAGGCACGTGAGGGAATTTTGATTTCACCCCTACTGCATATATGTAGCCATATCTCAATAAAGATCGATTTTTGTAAATATATGTATGAATAAGAATTATAGCTGAATAATTGACGTTTCCAAAGATATTTAGATTATTAAAATTGGTTTACGCAATACAAAGTTATAAGCAAAAAAACTAAATGAAATGAAGCTAATTTTGCTGATAATATGCTGTTTTCTTGAGGTTTAACAGTCAATATCTCAGAAACGACTGAAGATAAGTTTATACATTATGCATATAAAATGTAGCATGTTTTAAGAGCTTTCTAACGGTACCAAGTTTATTGAAATTGGACTTCATATAAGAAAGTTACATGGAAAATAAGATATTTCATAATCATGCGTCATAAAAATGTGGAAAAGGTCACGCGCAGGGGTCACCAAGCTTAAACACTTGCGCAACGACTTAAAAAATATATATATATATATATCAAATTGCAATTGATGGGCTATATCTTGATTTTGTTGGGGGTTTTTTTTGTCGAATGTTGACTGTTTCCAAAATAAGCATTGAAGTTAATACATGTACAACGGCACAAGACAAAAATCCGTATTTGCAACACTATGTAGCTAGCGAGCAGTTTGCAAGCCTTGAAAAATTCACACGCAGCCCCACATTTTAGACCATCTAAAAACTGCATTGTTATGCTAACGATATTCATATTGCATCAGTTTGTAGGCTGGGATGTTACCTTTCAAAATATCACCATAGTTCGAAATTCCAGGAATTTATGGCAAAACTACGGAAGCCCAAACACGCCAAAATCGCTAAATACGATTAACTACGTTACAGGTGTCGAAAGGATATAGCACTATACAAATATTCAATACTTCTTCCTACTGAGGCTAAAATTAAACAAGGTTACAACTGAGCTGGAGTGATGAAATTCTATGTGTGATGAAAGTTAGAAACTTACATTTGAACACTGATTCATTTTTCTTTCATGTCATATGACATAGTATAAATTTTGTATGTAAACTACATGTGCAAGATATGGGCGGACTTTTATTAAAATTCACAGAATGTGTTCTATTTGTGCTATTTTATATAGAAATAGAGGAGATAGAAAGTTGCAATTTGGACAGATTATCTATTATGTCATCTTCTATATATATTCTATATAAAGCAGATGTTGCAGAAAGTCCTATCATTCGTTTTAACGAATGACATCTAGTTATTATTATTCTTTTTTTCTTCCTAACTAAACGCTTATTTTTCTATGTTGCAATACTCCCAGGACGATGAAATTTTTATGACTTATTAGCCACGTGAGGAAATTTTGATTTCTATGATTTTCATATGCCTATGACGTCATATGACGTCACATTTGAAATATCCTACAAAAGTTTGTACGCGGTCTACAGCCATTGTTTGTGAACCGATTTTCATCAAATTTTCACAGATTGTGTATATTAAGTTCTAGTTGTGCATCCCGGTGTCCGTTTTTCAAAATTCGAAAAGTCCATGGTTCTATAGCGAATCCAAGATTCGAACCAAGGTCGTAAATTTTTAAATGCTTATAAAATCTGTCCTATTTAAGAAAGAAAGTTATTTTAATTTGTCATATGACGTCACGTGACGTCATTATATGATAATTTATTTCTAATATTAACAAGAATATTTCTATATGTTGATATTGTCGAAAGGCAATGAAAATTTAAAGACACATGCTTCAAACGCTGAAATTTTGATTTCTATGATTTTCATATGCCTATGACGTCATATGACGTCACACTGGAAATATGCAACAAAAGTTTGTACGCAGTCTACTGCCATTGTTTATAAACCGATTTTCATCAAATTTTCACAGAATGTGTATATTAAGTTCTAGTTGTGCATCTCGTTGTCCGTTTTTCAAAATTCGAAAAGTCCAAGGTTCTATAGCGATTCCAAGATTCGAACCATGGTCGTAAATTTTCAAATTCTTATAAAATCGGTCCTATTTGAGATAGAAAGATGATATTGGGTCAGTATATAGGTCTCTGGGAGTCTTAAACATTTTGTGAAAATAAATGTCATATGACGTCACGTGACGTCATTATATGATAATGAATTTCTAATTCTAACAAGATTATTTCTATATCTTGAAATTTTCGAAGGGCAATGAAAAATTAATGCCGCATGCTTCAGATGCTGTAATTTCGATTTCAAAGATTTTCAGAAGCCTATGACGTCATATGACGTCACATTTGAAATTGACTACGAAAGTTTGTACACGGTCCAGAGCCATTATTAATGGGCCGATTTTCATCAAATTTTCACAGAATGTGTATATTAAGTTCTAGTTGTGCATCTCGTTGTCCGTTTTTCAAAATGCGAAAAGTCCATGGTTCTATAGCGATTCCAAGATTCGAACCAAGGTCGTAAATTTTTAAATGCTTATAAAATCGGTCCTATTTGAGATAGAAAAGTGATATTTGGTCAGTATATAGGTCTCTAAGAGTCTTAAACATTTTGTGAAAATAAATGTCATATGACGTCACGTGACGTCATTATATGATAATGTATTTCTAATATTTACAAGAGTATTTCTATATATTGAAATTGTCGAAGGGCAATGAAAATTTAATGACAAATGATTCAGACACTGAAATTTCGATTTCAATAATTTTCAGAAGCCTATGACGTCATATGACGTCACATTGGAACTTGACTACGAAAGTTTGTACACGGTCCAGAGCCATTATTAATGGGCCGATTTTCATCAAATTTTCACAGAATGTGTATATTACGTTCTTATTGTGTATACCGGTGTCCGGTTTTTCAAAATTCGAAAAGTCCAAGCATCTATGGCGGATCCAAGATTCGAACCAAGGACGTCAATTTTTAAATGCTTATAAAAACTGTCCTATTTGAGATAGAAAGTTGAAATTTTGTCAGTTAGTAGGCCTCTGGGAGTCTTAACAATTATGTGAAAATAAACGTCATATGACGTCACGTGACGTCATTTTTTATTATTATTATTCTTTTCTTCTTCCTAACTAAACGCTTATTTTAATATGTTGCAATAGTCCTAGGACGATGAAATTTTTATGGGTGATTAGTCACGTGAGGAAATTTTGTTTTCAATGATTGTCAGCACCCTATGACGTCACATGACGTCACAGCTAAAAATATTGGAACATGGTGTTCGCGCTCTACAGCCGCCATTTATGGTCGGATTTTCTTCAAATTTTCACAGATGGTACACCTTGAAACTAAGGTGTGCATATCCTGCCAGCTAACCGAAATTCCGAAAAACCGAAGTTCTGTGGCTGAAGTAAGATTCGAACATAGGACCGAAAATTTCATTTTAGCATTAAAGAGCTTCAGGATGAAATAGAAAATTGAAACTTACACAGTTTGCAGTTCTTCAGAATTTCTTGATATATTTTGAGTCGTGACGTCATATGACGTCATGTGACGTCATAAGCATACATCTTAATTTTCATTTAAAGGCAATGATTTCGACATGATGCCAGTTGTTCAGAATAATGAAAATTTCAGAGTTATGACAGAAATGGATGCGCTTTTGAAAAAAAGCATCTTCAGCACCCTATGACGTCATGTGACGTCAGAGCTAAAAATAGTGAAAAATGGTGTTCACGCTCTACAGCCGCCATTTATGGTCGAAGTTTCTTCAAATTCTCACAGATGGTATATCTTGAAACTAAGATGTGTATATCCTTTCAGATAACCGAAATTCCGAAAGACCGAAGTTCTGTGGCTTAAATAAGATTCGAACATAGGACCGAAAATTTCATTTTAGGATTAAAGAGCTTCAGGATGAAATAGAAAGTTACAACTTACACAGTTTGTAGTTCTGCAGAATTTCTTAATATATTTTGAGTCGTGACGTCATATGACGTCATGTGACGTCATAAGCATACATCTTAATTTTCATTTAAAGGAAAAGATTTCGACATGATGACAGTTGTTCAGAATAATGAAAATTTCAGAGTTATGACAGAAATGGATGCGCTTTTGAAAAAAAGCACCATCAGCACCCTATGACGTCATGTGACGTCAGAGCTAAAAATAGTGAAAAATGGTGTTCACGCTCTACAGCCGCCATTTATGGTCGAATTTTCTTCAAATTTTCACAGATGGTATATCTTGAAACTAAGATGTGTATATCCTTTCAGCTAACCGAAATTCCGAAAGACCGAAGTTCTGTGGCTTAAATAAGATTCGAACATAGGACCGAAAATTTCATTTTAGGATTAAAGAGCTTCAGAATGAGATAGAAAGTTGAAACTTACACAGTTTGCAGTTCTGCATAATTTCTTAATATATTTGGAGTAGTGACGTCAAATGTCGTCATGTGACGTCATAAGCATACTTCTTAATTTTATTTTAGGGCAATGATTTCGACATGATGCCAGTTGTTCAGAATAATGAAAATTTCAGTGTTATGACAGTAAAGTATGCGCTTTTGAACAAAAGCTTCTTCAGCACCCTATGACGTCATGTGACGTCAGAGCTAAAAATATTGAAACATGGTGTTCGCGCTCTACAGCCGCCATTTATGGTCGGATTTTCTTCAAATTTTCACAGATGGTACACCTTGAAACTAAGGTGTGCATATCCTGCAGCTAACCGAAATTCCGAAAAACCGAAGTTCTGTGGCTGAAGTAAGATTCGAACATAGGACCAAAAATTTCATTTTAGGATTGAAGAGCTTCAGGATGAGATAGAAAGTTGAAGCTTACACAGTTTGCAGTTCTGCAGCATTTCTACAAATATTTTGAATCGTGACGTCATTGGACGTCATAAGCATACCACTTAATTTTAATTTGGGGCAATGATTTCGACATGATGCCAGTTGTTCAGAATAATGAAAATTTCAGAGTTATTGCAGTAAAGTATGCGCTTTTGAGCAACAGCATTTTCAGCACCCTATGACGTCACCTGACGTCAGAGCTAAAATAGTGAAAAATTGTATTCGCGCTCTACAGCCGCCATTTGTGATCAGATTTCCTTCAAATTTTTACAGATGGTACATCTTGAAACTAAGGTGTGAATATTTTGTCAGCAAACCTTAATTCCGAAAAACCGAAGTATTGTGGCTGAAGCAAGATTCAAACATAGGACCTTTAAACTAGAAATCAAGTTTGCAGTCATGTCCTGACGTCATATAACATCATGTTACGTCACAGACTAATGCTAAGTTCTTATCATTTGCACTAATTTCGGAATATAATGTCAATTGTTTAGCATGAACATGAAATACTACCAGAGGTGAATCATTACATGAAACATCTATTTCCTGCTTTTTGCATTAACACAGCTTGCAGAAAGTCCTATCATTCGTTTTCACGAATGACATCTAGTTATTATTATTCTACTTTTTTCTTCCTTTTGAGGTTCAAATTAAAACAGGTTACCGACAAGGCAGCAGCATGAAATTTTAACAGTATGCACAGTGACTTTGGCGCTTTTGATTGCAGCATTGTTTTTCTTCATGTGATGTCACGTGACCTCAGTGTTGAAAAAAGCTACCAAAGTTTGTACGCGCTCTACAGCCGTCATTTCTTGACCAATTGAATTGATTTTTTCACAGAATGTATGGATTGAGACTTAGTTGTGCAGGATTATATACATTTTGCAACATTCAAAAAGACCAAGGATCTTTGGCTGAACCAAGTTTCGAACTTTGGACCTGAAAATTTATTTAAGTATTACGAAGCTTTCAGAAATGCTAGAAACTTAAAATTTGGACAGAACATGTGTCTTAACAATTTCTTACAGCTCTGAAAAGACTGACGTCGTGTGACGTAAAATGACGTCATGACGCGTTAACAAACTTTTAATCCAAAATGTAGGGTTTTTTAGCCCTACATGCCTTAACTTTTGACCGATTTGCAGAAAATTTTCTCTGAATGTGCAACATAGCATCTCATTTACCTTAGTCTCTTCCTTTTCCGGAAAATCGTAAAGGTCAAGGTCATATGTGAGTTATTGGTGTTTTTATTCGGCAAGGTGTATCTCAAAAACGAAAAAAAATCTACCAGACACTTTGGATAAAATCTGTAGTGATTTGAAAGACCTTTCAGGTGATATTTAGTTTTTGAAGATCGGGGTTGAATTGGTTGAGTTATGGCAGAAAGGCAAAAAGTGTACTTTAAACGAAATTGAAACTTTGAATAAAAAAATATGATTTCTTCAGGATTAACACTTAGAGCTTTCTTACAATACCAAGTTTAGTAATACGCCTTTATCATGATAAGGCGCTTGTCCATATGTCCATCCGTTAGCCATATCAATGTCCACTCAATAACTTGATAACTAATATGTGTGCTGTCTTCATACGTAGATGAAAGCTTGACATGGAAAGTAGATTATCAATATTGATTTTGAGGTCATTATGTCAAAGGTCAAGGTCACATTGACACTTAGTGTAAAAATCCTTGTCCGCTGAATTCCTTGAGAATGAATAATCCTAAGTTTGAGAAACTTGTAAGGGACATTGTCCATGTCCACTTCACGATCTTTTTTTTTAAATTTTCAAGTCATTTGGTCAAAGGTCAGGATCAAAGTGACACAGAGATAGTAGTTTCAGAAGCGACATGTGTTGTTATGAGTTTTAATGCTACGAGTAGATACATTTGTTCATTACTGTAACAGATATACATTAGTTGCAACAGTAGAGACCAGACAGTTGTTATTTTGGTAGCAGAAGTAGTAGTTGTTTGTTTGCTTGGGATGAACGTCCTTGCGATCATAGCACATTTCAATAGGGACTTTTGCCAACATGAGAGATATATAGTGCTGCCTCACTCCGACATTATGCCGTAATAAATAAGTGGTTTGATACCACACAAAGTCACATTATCCTAACACTAGGTCAACCAGTCCTGGAACTCGCTTAAATGTGCTGGGGGCCAAGCGAAATGTAGATATACCAGTATGTACCATTATAACCACTGTGGTATGTCGTAACCCGAGGATCGAATCCACGACCCCGGTTACGGAACGTATGCTCTGCTCTAACCACTCCGTCACTCAGTTGGACCGTTTGTCGTTGAAGTAGAAACAGTATGTTTTTGTAGCTGTGATTAATTCGGCTGTGATTACTGTTTTATTATTGTTTTCCGTGAACTTGAAATAATAGCATTGAAAAGCAAACATGGTCAAGCTCAATGCTACGGTGGCATAGACGGTATTTTTCTTATATTGCGTGGCGACGAAATATAAAAAATATCTTCCGTGTCTGTTTTAAGCCACCGTACATTACAGAACATAAAAGTGTTCATTTTATTTTATAACCGTGCTCTCCCACCAAACGTTTTCCTAGTGCACCGCAGCACGAAGTTTTTAATTCGACGCTTTTCGATTGCATTTTAGATATCGCATACCCTACACTTGTGTTATTACGGCTTTCCGCAAACCTGCGGAAAACGTATAGGGTTTGTTATGTTTCTTCTTATTATTATTATCATTCCTCATTTTCTAACTAAATCCAAGAGTTAATTTCAGTATGTTGCCAGCGTCTGGGCAACATGAAAATTAAATTGCCTCGACAAAAACAGTTCAAATGTTTAAGTTCTATCATTTTAAATTTTAAATGACGTCAAATGACGTCAGATTTGACGTCAGCATCAAAAGTTTGTTCGCGCTCTGGAGCCTTTATTTTTAGTCGTTTTATCTTGATATTTTCACAGAAGAAGTATGTTATGATGTAGACGTGCACCTTGCCTTTCAAATTTTCAAATTCGAAAAATTAAAGTATTTATGGCAAAACCGAGTTTCGAACTTTTATCCTAAAACTATAATTTAATGTTACAAGGGCTACTGATGAGTTAGAAGCATGAAATTTGGACAGTTAATCGGCCCAGAGGTCTACTTTCTTTTTTCTGAAAGATTACCTTTTAAGTCACGTGGTTATGACGTCGTTTAAAGGGCAAAATCCTATTTTTTCAAGGATTTCTCTCGCTCTGGCATCATACATTTTAAGTCAATTTTAATGAAATTGAAATTGCAGCTAAAAAGAATTTATCTTTTTATACATTCTATCATTTTCAATTTTCATTGGCGTCATATGACGTCATATTTGACGCCAGCTTTAAAAGTTTGTTCGCGCTTTAGAGCCTTCAATTTTGGTCCGATTATCTTGATATTTTTACAGAAGACGTATTTTAGGGTGTAGATGTGCATTTAAATTTCCAAATTCGAAAAGATTAAGATTTTATGGCAATACCAGGTTTCGAACTTTGGTCCAAAAACTAAATTTAACTGTTACAAAGCCCCCTGATTCGTTTGAATCATGAAAATTGCACAGCATATCGGCATAGAGGTTTACATTCTATTTTCTGCATTTTATTTTGAGTCACGTGGTTATGACGTCATCAAAAAGATAAAAAGCATTTTTTAAAGATTTCTCTCGCTCTAGTATCTTGAATTTTGAGTCAGTCTTAATAAATCTTCAGAATTGATATATTTAAGATTGAAGTGATGCATACTGCAAAAAAAAATGTCACGTGGTTATATCGTCATGCATACTAAAGCAAAAATTATTTTAAAAAATCATATAAAATCGCCAATTAGACCAATGAATTTATAATTTTCAAAAATGTCGAAACTTAGTACGTTCATAAGGTCTTCAAAATTTCAAGTAATTACTTCATCAAACATGTCGGATATTCATGTTTGATGGAATGCCTACTTGAAAACAAACCTGTTCGCGTTCTCGAAGATATTTTTTTTTCTGGAGTAATATAACGTTAGCTGAACATGTCCTTGCAAAAAAGTAATATTTTTCTTCAGTCACTTGATTTTGACATCGTTGAAATATAAAAAAATCATTCATTTCAATATGTATTCGCGTTCTAGCGTCATGAGTATTGATGCCAATCTTAAGCATACCTAAGGGAATTTATGTTGTTTCACTTGTTTATGACAACATTGATTTGTAAGCAACATATTTTAAAAAAAGATCAAAAGATTGGATATAATTAAGTAAAATTGCCATACCTTAACATGCGCAAAAAGTCCAGAAAATTTCAAGTGATTACGTTATCAAACATGACATTCATGTTTTCGTAAAAGGGCTAATCTATGTAAATCTATTAATTTGAAGAAAGAAATGACAGTGGTCATTGGTTTGATTGAGCAAGATCCGATTGTTCTTTTGCAGGAATGAGTGCCTGCGTTAAATAGTGAATTGTGATACGTTTTTGAGTAAATAAGTCGCATTTACGATGAATTAGTATAATTATACTAGAGCCAGAAAACCTATACGGATATCTTATTGCATTTGTTATCACGGCTTTCTGCAAACCTGAAGAAAATGACAAATACATGTAATTCATTCTACCTAACGATTTCTTAATGTATAACGGTTTCGTTTTCTAAATCTGTAAAAATAAGCCAATATAATAAGCAAATGAATTGTTGAAAGTTTCAAGACGTTTTTAACGTTAATTATATAGAAATAAGAAAGTATTTTCATGATTTTGCTTAAACCTCTGCCTTTCTTTCCATGTATTTTTCCAAATGTAAAACTCAATCAATTTAAAGGTTGAAAGTCATGGATTTCAAACTTTTTTTTTCTTTACAATTTCAATTGTGGGTCAAATTGCAATGAATATTTGTTTAGTAATATGCTTACGAAGAAAAAGATATTAAATAAAGAATAAAAAAATATTAAAATCGATTCCAGTTTGCATATTTCTCCTTGACATATTTTTCTCGGCGACGTTGTCTCATTTCTTGTACTGTTTCACAAGTGAAATCTTTTGTGGCCCATATGACCGAGATTCGTGCATTCTTTTCACATTCCTTAAAAACGTGCAGTCACGATTACGTGTAATTTGATAATACACAGCGAGGATACGTTACAGTGTCAATGTATTCATATAGTGCAAACTTGATTGAGCATAATCTCCAGGGGTCTCTGGGGTGGAAACAAATGCATACGTACAATACAAATCATGAAGTAGATACACACGTATGTTTGCGGCGAGCAAGGACATATATTTCAAAATGGCAGAATGTATGTACATTGTATTTACACTCAAGGATGCCAGTAAGACATGCACTGATGCACCATCGTTCCGTTAATGACTAAAATGTAATATTGAAAATCATGTATTCTTTAGTGCACTGATGGTACAAAAAGGAATTTATTGTTACCAGAATTTTAAAATATTTAGGTAAGCATCGTTGTTTAATATAGAAGCAACAACGATATAACCATTAACCACCAAATAGAACAATGCGGGTTTTTTTTTGTTTTTTTTTTTGTTTTTTACATTTTACAGATGAACCAAATTTCAAGATTAAGGTTGCTATCACGAGCCATTAAAATGTTACCCTAAGATATATAACTCTAAATGAACAGAAAGTTTACATGAGCATGCAGTATGTGTGGGTTATATTGACATTACAATACCAGAGTATTTCAATCTCCTTTGGGCGGGGAAGCATTGAGACACATAGAAAAGTACCCTGACCCGTAAAAGTATTTATGTAATATGAGAGTTTTGTTTTGCAAGCGTCTGCATTAGTTAACGCCATGTCATGGAATTGTTTATAAATAAAAGCATGGATTTCTGAAATATCACTAAACCTTTACAAGTATAATCATTCCGGTAACATGAGATTTTGTTTTGCAAACGTGCACCAAACGCTAGGTCAAAATAATGTCTGACGATAGCTAGAGTTATCGCTAAAGGCAACTAATACCCCGATTCTCACCTTGTCTTTGTTATATCTGATCATGAAAGAAGAGGGCCATGGTGGCCCTAGAGTATCATTAGCCTAAGTAAAACAATTCAGGTCATTTGATTTTACCTTGTAAGCTCCAGCAGCTTTGCTTCAAATTTCATATACAAAATTCTCAAGAATACTAGTCAATCATCATTCTGCAGACCGCATATTTCAAGGAATCAACTTTATTTAAGCAATTATGGTAGAGCACATAGGGTTGACCATTTGTACCAAATGACATGAAGTTCTGAATTTTGGGTTGATAGAAAAAATATTTGAAATGTTCTGTACAGAGTATAAAAGGAAATGGGTCGATCCCTGCAGTCCTCATTTTTCAAGTTATTAATTGTATTTCTTAAATTTTGTTAGAGCACTAAGAAGTGACCGTTTCTGTCAAATAATATTAAATTCCTTGAGGAGGAATTTTGAATTTTCTATATAGAGTATATGAGGAAATTAGCCGATCTCTTAGGGGTTTCATTTTTAAGGGATCAATTTTATTTTAGCTTATGGTAGAGCACTATAATGAAACCATTTGTGCCAAACGACATTAAATTCTTACTATTCTTAGTTTTAGAGGAGAAACACTTTTAAGTTTATGAGATCAAATTCTGTTGGTTGCCATGGCAACAAGAGTTAAAGGAAATTTTTTAATCTTTGATGAAAGGACTACCAAGGATCATTTATGCTAAGTTTCATCAATTTCTATCATGTGGTTTCAGAGGATATGTCTTAAAGTAAATTGATGACGACGCATAACGACGGACGCAAGGTGACTACAAAAGCACACATTGAACATGTTGTGCTCAGGTGAGCTACGAAAGGTTATAGTGCTTCATATGACCTGATATACAATTGGAGTGATGATAACGTGTCATGCAACTAATACATGAAAAGCCAAATGATGCGGGTAAGTAAGTGTAGATTATGCACATTGTTTTATTTTTTTTATTCGACTAAATTTGTGGTTGCTATGGTAACTGAAATAGTGAAAATATGGCAAAAAATGGGATCCTGCCATAACTTTATAACTAAGCAAGCTAACTTGATGAAACTTGGTATATGACTAGATGGCAAAGTGTCGATTATGCACGTTGTTTTATTTTTGTTTTTCAACTAAAATTGTTGTTGCTATGTTAATGGAAATAGTGAAAATATGGCAAAAATGGGATCCCATGATAACTTTATAACTAAGCAAGCTAACTTGATGAAACTTGGTATATGACTAGATTTTGTTCTTTGACTAAAATGCTGTGGTAACGGAAATAGTGAAAATATGACAAAACATGGGATCCCGCGACCGCGATAACTTTATAATAAATTTTTATAAGGCATGTATATAGTCAGGGTGGTGATGCAGAGTGAAAGTTCTCATTTCTCATCAACAAGACTAAAGACTAAAGAAAAACATTTTGGATCAGGTAAGGTAACTATTATTAATTCTATTTCTTGCATCTGTCTTGCTTGCATGAATTGTATAGTGGGCACAGCAGAGACAACAACTCTACATGTAAGTCTTGCTTAAATGGTCATAACTTAAATATTCCCTTACATTTACTTTAACCAAAGTCTTGTTTTTCTTGGACCAAAATTCTGGTTGGTGTGGTAATGGAAAAATTATGCACCTCACCGGTAGGGGACTCATGTGTTGCTTAACACCAGTTACTTGTTTTTTTTGGAATTGGCTTATTTCAAAAAGTTCATGCATGAGAAGTCCATACAAAAAAAAGGGAATTTAATATATATTCTTTCTAACGGAATTAATCTTTATATTTTTCAATGTTAGCAGAAAGTCCTATCATTCGTATCAACGAATGAAATCTAGTTATTATTATTATTATTCTTTTTTTCTTCCTAACTAAACGCTTATTTTTATATGTTGCAATGGATCTAGGACGATGAAATTTTTATGGCTTATTAGTCACCTGAGGAAATTTTGATTTCAACGATTTTCAGCACCCTATGACGTCACATGACGTCACAGCTAAAAATAGTGAAAAATGGTGTTCGCACTCTACAGCCGTCATTTATGGTCGGATTTTCTTCAAATTTTCACAGATGGTACATCTTGAAACTAAGGTGTGCATATCCTGTCAGCTAACCGAAATTCCGAAAGACCGAAGTTCTGTGGCTGAAATAAGATTCGAACATAGGACCGAAAATTTCATTTTAGGATAAAAGAGCTTCAGGATGAGATAGAAAGTTGAAACTTACACAGTTTGCAGTTCTGCAGAATTTCTACATATATTTTGAGTCGTGACGTCATATGACGTCATGTGACGTTATAAGCATACATCGTAATTTTCATTTTAGGGCAATGATTTCGACATGATGCCAGTTGTTCAGAATAATGAAAATTTCAGAGTTATGAAAGTAAAGTATGCGCTTTTTAACAAAAGCATCTTCAGCACCCTATGACGTCACATGACGTCACAGCTAAAAATAGTGAAAAATGGTGTTCGCGCTCTACAGCCGTCATTTATGGTCGGATTTTCTTCAAATTTTCACAGATGGTACATCTTGAAACTAAGGTGTGCATATTCTGTCAGCTAACAGAAATTCCGAAAGACCGAAGTTCCGTGGCTGAAATAAGATTCGAACATAGGACCGAAAATTTCATTTTAGGATTAAAGAGCTTCTGGATGAGATAGAAAGTTGAAACTTACACAGTTTACAGTTCTTTAGAATTTCTACACATATCTTGAGTCGTGACGTCTTATGACGTCATGTGACGTCATAAGCATACTTCTTAATTTTCATTTTAGAGCAATGATTTTGACATGATGCCAGTTGTTCAGAATAATGAAATTTCAGAGTTATGACAGTAAAGTATGCGCTTTTTAACAAAAGCATCTTCATGACCCTATGATGTCATGTGACGTCAGAGCTAATAATAGTGAAAAAAGGTGTTAACGCTCTACAGCCGTCATTTATGGTCGGATTTTCTTCAAATTTTCAAAGATGGTACATCTTGAAACTAAGGTGTGCATATTCTGTCAGCTAACCGAAATTCCGAAAGACCGAAGTTCCGTGGCTGAAATAAGATTTGAACATAGGACCGAAAATTTCATTTTAGGATTAAAGAGCTTCAGAATGAGATTTTGAAACTTACACAGTTTGCAGTTCTGCAGAATTTCTACATATATTTTGGGTCGTGACGTCAAATGTCGTCATGTGACGTCATAAGCATACTTCTTAATTTTCATTTTAGGGAAATGATTTCTACATGATGCCAGTTGTTCAGAATAATGAAAATTTCAGAGATATGAAAGTAAAGTATGAGCTTTTGAACAAAGGCATCTTCAGCACCCTATGATGTCATGTGACGTCAGAGCTATAAATAGTGAAAAAAATTGTTAACGCTCTACAGCCGCCATTTATGGTCTGATTTTCTTCAAACTTTCACAGATGGTACATCTTGAAATTAAGGTGTGTATATCAGTGCCAGCTAACCGAAATTCCGAAAAACTGAAGTTCTGTGGCTGAAATAAGATTCGAACATAGGACCAAAAATTTCATTTTAGGATTGAAGAGCTTCAGGATGAGATAGAAAGTTGAAACTTACACAGTTTGCAATTCTGCAGAATTTCTACAAATATCTGAATCGTGACGTCATAGGACGTCATAAGCATACCACTTAATTTTAATTTGGGGCAATGATTTCGACATGATGCCAGTTGTTTAGAATAATGAAAATTTCAGAGTTATTGCAGTAAAGTATGCGCTTTTGAGCAACAGCATTTTCAGCACCCTATGACGTCACCTGACGTCAGAGCTAAAAATAGTGAAAAATGGTGTTCGCGTTCTACAGCCGCCATTTATGATCAGATTTTCTTCAAATTTTTACAGATGGTACATCTTGAAACTAAGGTGTGAATATTTTGTCAGCTAACCTTAATTCCGAAAAACCGAAGTATTGTGGCTGAAGTAAGATTCGAACAGAGGACCTTTAAACTAGAAAACAAGTTTGTAGTCATGTCCTGACATCATATGACATCATGTTAAGTCACAGATTAATACTTAGTTCTTATCATTTGCACTAATTTCCGAATATAATGTCAATTGTTCAGCATGAACATGAAATACTACCAGAGGTGAGTCATTACATGAAACTTCTATCTCCTGCTTTTTGCATTAACACAGCTTGCAGAAAGTCCTATCATTCGTTTTCACGAATGACATCTAGTTCTTCTTCTTCTTATTCTTTTTTCTTCCTCTTATATTTGTGTTAATTTCGATGTGTTGCCAATGACCCAGAATAATGAAAATTTTATGGCATATATTTCAAACCATGAGCTTTCGAATGCAATGAATTTCATATTCATATGACGTCATATAACGTCAGATTTGACGTCAGGTGAAAAAGTTTGTACGCGGTCTACAGTCATTATTTCTAGACCGATTTTCATCAAAATTTCACAGAATGTGTATGTTAGGCTCTAGTTGTGCCTTTCGGTGTCCGTTTTTCCAAATTCGAAAAGGCAAAGGTTTTATGGCGAATCCAAGATTTGAACCATTGACGTCAAATTTCAAAAGCGTATAAAGTCGCTTCCGGATGAGCTGATATTTGGACTGAATATTAGTCTCTAGGTCTTCTATACATCCTAAAAAGATGAATGCCATATGACGTCACATGACGTCATTATGCTAATAAAACTTTCGTATTAAAACTAAACGGTATTTAAGCCCTGTAGGCTTTATTTTTTGTATGATTTGCTTGAAATTTTGACTGAAGATGCAGTATTAGATTCTATGGAGCCATGTCACTTTCATTTCCGGAAAATCCCAAAGGTCAAGGTCATATATCAATTATCGGGTTTTTCGTCGTCCTTAAATATCTCAAAAACGGTAAATGTTCTATCGAGACACTATGCGTATAATTTGTAGTGCTTAGAAAGATCTTTTAGATGATATTTAGTTTTTGATGATCGGGGTTGAATCAGTTGAGTTATGGCGAAAAAACGAAACTTTGGTAACCCTCAGTGCGTTTAACAGTTTATATCTCGAAATCATTTGATTTTCGAAAATATGATTATGAATATTATTTGTAGAGTAATGTTTGGCCGTTCTTTTGATGCATTAGGTTTTACGATTGACTTAAGAATCGTGGAGTAATGGCCTTTGAAAATGGTTAAAGTATAAATAAGTTTCATAAAAAATAAGAATGTAAACATGTAGTTTTAGCGATTTTGTCGTTATATCAAGATTTGACAGCTTATATCTTGATAGTCAATAAATAAAAGTTAAAACATTAAGCGAATGAATTGTAGAAAAATTCAAGACCTTTATTTTGGTACTCAATATTTCAAAATTGGTTAGAGTATAAGGAAGTTACAGCCAAAATAAGGACTTTCAGCGAATTCACCGTTGTTTCACGGTTTAACTGCTTATATCGTGTAAGACAGTTTATAAATATGATGTGAGGATGCCTAGGTATTTCATAATGTGATTTTATCATTGTTGACAGGTTGTATTATAATTTCAAAAGTGCTTTTGTAGATTAATCATGTAAATAAGGATTTAATATCCTACTTTCACTTTCAGCTAATTTTAAGCATTTCCGGAAAAATACTTTCACCCGATTTTATGCTTTTCGGAAAATGTAATGTCACAGATAATTATGTATTATCGCAAAAATCAATACATTTCACTGTTATCATATTGATATTTCTGGCTAAAGAAGTGTTGACAACAACCTAATTCTGTGTTAAATCATTTTATATACATTGCTTACACATATCAGTCTATATGCCAGCTGGTTTTGTTTCAAAAACTTCGTACAATTTTATTAATAAGACAGGCTTTAATTGGTCCTTGATGTGCAAACATGCAATAATGGCCTTACTATAAGAATGTGTACGTAGCTGTGATCTTCACACATGCACCTTTTTTTTTACAATTTCTTAAATTTTATGTACTGTAAATATTATTTGAGATATGTACATGCAGGTTCAACTGTATCTTAGTAACATGCAATGCAGCATGGTGCAAACTTAATGCTTGCTAGTTGTTTGTTTGTTGGGTTTAACGTCCCACTGACAATATTTCAGTCATTAGGAGACTGATATAGTGCTGCCACACTGCAGTATCACGCCATAGACATGTAACATGATACCACACCTGGTCATATTATCCTGACCAGTCCTGCAACTACCCTTATATGTTGAATGCCAAGCAAGGGAGCTATAATAGTACCATTTTTTACGACTTTGATATGTCCCGGCCGGGGACCGAACCCATGACCTCCTGCTTCTGAGGCGGACGCTCTAACCACTCGGCCACCGGTTGCTTGCTTATTGCATCATTTATTAAGTGGGTTTGGATTATGTGGCTCAGTGGCCGAGTGCTGGTGTGGTACGCTAGAGGCCCTGGGTTCAAGTCACTGCTACATTTTTTTCACCATCTGTTACATATATTGGCCCCCAACGTAAATAACTTAGTTTAATATGGCTTCTGCTACCGTGTTACAGCATCTCGATGTTTCTCTGTCTCTAAGAATTGACGGGACAAATTCTTAATTTGGAGGGGGTATATCACAGTAAATGGGTTCAGGTCCTAATTGTGGATAATTGAGAAGCTTTGGATCATGTGGCTTGATAGTTTAGTTGTAGCTAGAGCTGGCAAAGTATGCCAGAGACCCTTGGGCCAGGATTATTTCAGCAACTGTTACAATTCTGGCGCCAAAGGTGAATTTGTCACCATTACAGTTACAACACTCAGGACCAACTAGTCACAACACTTATGTGATGATGGCCAAAAAAGGTTGGATGAAGCCATCAAAGTCTAAATTCCACCTGGAAATTTGATGAATTCCGCTTGGAATAAATTTCACAGACTGGTCAGTTAGGGGCGGAATTTTAAGTTTACACCACTTGTTTGCCTGGAAACAGCAGTTTTTGCCCCATTTTCAGGCGGACTCTGCCTAACATGTTTGTACAGCACAACCTTGTGTAAGAATATATTGGAGGCATACAAGTATGAACAGACTGACAGACATTATATAAAGCAAGTGTTTCTATAAGTATATTAGAAGTTTGCAGGAAACAATATAGGTAACCAAGGTGACATAATTATCAATTTAGTCAAAAATTGGAAGCCAGTAACAAATCACACAAACTTCAAAATTTAATTAAGCAATACTTTTATTTCTCTAAACAACATCTTAATTTCTATTGTGGTTTTTACAAACTCATATGGCTATGCAGTGTTAAATACATATATTATAAACATTAAACATCCATTTATCCATAAAATCATTTTAATTTCCATTTTGACCAGATGTGTGTATTCCGCATATTTTTAAGCTTATCAACTAATATGCACTTTGACAATCGCATATCTGAGTAAGGAAAATAACTTTTCAATAAAGGTATAAGTATAAATAACAAATTATGGTTTAACATTTATGTATACAAGAAGCTGCCTTCCTATTATATATAAAGATGATCTAGTACATGTAGAACTTATTTACTTATATTTCACTGAGGAGACTATTTCCTTTTCATCATCAACATTTTATTTAAGATTGTCATACATAATATAGAAGTAGAAGCAAAGATTAAGGATCAGAAACATGCATTTAATGAAATTATCCTAAATCATATTTAACTATTCACTATTATTAATATATACTTTGTAGTGAATTTGATTCATGTTTTGTTGTCATCACTGCAAAATTATTTCAATCAAATAGTATAATTATGGTTATGTCCAGCTAATAATAAAGTTAGTGAAAAATCGGCCAAGTGTATAAAAGGAACATACTGTGCATCTACATAAAACCCAAAACATACATAATTTGAAAGATATGATACTTTTCACAAAAATAAGTATCAGAAACATAGCATTTTAAGTCTGAGTGGTCCATGGACTGTTGATTACAATCTTCTCACACACCTATGACCCTCAAGATACATGTACATGGTATATAAAATGTTGATGCAATATACTCACTGTGCAGTGTGTAAACAGATTATTTAGCTTTGAAACACATTTAATACATTCAGTACTTATAGATTGACAAAAGAAATAGCATGTCAAAAGTGCAAGTCGCAGCTATCAGCAAGAGTTACACATATGCCCTGGCCCTACACCCCCCCCCCACTCCCATTGAGGTTACTGTAACCTTGACCTTTGACCAAGTGACCCCAAATTCAATAGGGGTCATCTACTAGTCATGACCAATCACCCCATGAAGTTTGGGGAATGTTGGCCCAAGCATTTTCCAGTTGTTTGGAAACAGTTTTCACATTCAAGGTCATTGCAACCTTGACCTTTGACCCCAAAAAAGGGGACTAGTCATGACTAATCATCCTATGAAATTATGGAATGCGGGCCCAAGCGTTCTACAGTTATTGATAGGAAACAATTTTCACATTTGAAGGTCACTGTGACCTTGACCTTTGACCAAGTGACCCCAAAATCAATAGGGGTCATCTTCTAGTCATGACCAATCACCCCATGAAGTTTGTGAAATGTGGGCCCAAGCGTTCTCTAGTTTTCGATCGGAAACGAAGTGGTCTACTGATGGACCTACAAGAGACCAACCAACCGACATTTGCAAAACAATATGCCCCCTCCTCTTCAAACGGGGGCATAAAAATCAAATCAATACAATATGCTTTGTAACCATACATGCCAACAGCAGGTGACACAAAAAATTATGACAATTATATTATAATGTTTTTCTAAGATGTACAAAATTCATAAGGTATTTTAATCATATGTTTGATATCTTGTTCATAATTTCAAGAATTTCAAACCTTTAATGATTATAAACATCAACATACAAAGAAACAGAAACACAAATTTAAGGCATAAAAAATATTCTTTCAAGAGAGGAAAAGCAAAAAAATGCTTTGTATCTTTAATTAGGTTATAAATTCCAAGTGTTAAGCATTAAAAGACAGTATTTAGTGTGTCAATACATAAATGAATGTTTAAAATAACAAGAAATGTTTAAAAAAACATATATGTCCCACCTCATATGCAATTATCTTGAAAGGGCTTAATATAATGAGATCTAAAGGTATCCCATGGATAATGTTGACTAGAATTTAACAAATAACCATGTGGCATTGACCTTTTATATTCAGACACCATAATAAATATGGGTCTTCTAATAGTCAGATAACAAAATATTGTTCTATTTAGTTCCTGATCAAACAATCTGTAAAACAAAAATCAGTAGAACAAGGTTTGCTTAACATAAACTGTGACGTTGACCTTTAAGATATCACCCTCATAACTATTTGGGAGTTCTATTAGCCATAAGCAACATATGCAAAGCTTGAAACCAACATGTCATTCAGATCCTGAAATATCAGTTGGACAATGCTTATATAATGTGGTGTCTATGAGACTTTGACTAATGACCTTGACCTTTGAGATACACATCCCAAAATCAGAAGAGGTCTTCAAGTAGTCATAAACAACAACTATACAAAGTTTGAGAGTCCAGGGTCAAAAAGTACTAAAGGCTTTCATTTTGATATAGTTTAAAATATATCCATGTGACCTCTGGAGTACAGAATCCAAAATCAATTATGGCTGGTTTTCTACTACTTCAAAAGATAATAAGATCAAGATTGTCCAAGAATGTTTCTTAATACAGCGTTTTATTGAATTTAACTTATTACCTTGACCTTAGTGGTACAGACTCCAAAACCAAAAGGGGTTTTTGCTGTTTACAAGCTAAACAGCCAATTACAAAGTTTGAGACTTAAGGGTCACATAGAACTTAAGTTATTACATGGACAGGGTTTGGTCTACCAATAGACCTGCCAATCGTTCAACATGTGCAAAGCAATGTTCCCTCTTTTTCAAAGGGGGGAATGAAATGTATCTGTAAATTGTTACAGCTTTTTAAATATTTTGAAAAGTTAAGAAAATGAAAATGATTAATAACCACTTACAATGCTATTGATCACTGTGCCTGATTAACACATTAAATATTTACCGACTGACATACCATACCCAACTATTTGAAAAAACAACAACATGGATTCATCCCGACAAGCATATTGGCATTGTTTTTTTTCCCCTATTTTTTTGACATCAAAGAATGATCTCTGAAGTAGCTGTTTGGTTCTTGTATGTGACACTGAAAACTGAGTCAGTTTTGATTGCTATCTAAATAAATAAATAAAAAATGAAAATAAATAAGACCTCACCTCAAAATTTAAATGAAGACAGCAATTCAGAACACTTATTTGGTATCTGAGTATTATACTTTTTGTACTGTTTATCTGACTTGACTTGGTAACAGAATGTGTCTCTTTAATATAGCAGCACTTGAGCCAGTTGGCTCAATGTCAAAGTCCTTTGTTAGGGAATGTGACTAAAATCTGTTGCAGTACTGTAGGTCAATTGGGTAAATGTCAATATCTTTTGTTACAGATAAATGTGTTTCCTTACTGCTGTTGCACTGTAGATCTAGAACAACTGCGCTGCATTCATATATCCACAATAGAGTGTAAGCAGGGGACCAAATCCATAACAGTTGCAAGCATTATGGTCAACTGAACACAGGGCTGGCTACATGCCAGTGTCCTTGGTTACAGATGAATGTGCTTCCTTACTGTTGCACCATTGTAGAACAATTGGCTAAATGAAGTCCTGTAACAGGTGATTTTTCAGCTTAGATTATTTTTACTGTGGTGTGTGTGCTGTCTTACTGTTGTTGTACTGTAGACCAACTGCCTAATTGCCAATGTCTTTGGTTACTGATGCTGTCTTACTGTTGTTGAACTGTAGACCAACTGCCTAATTGCCAGTGTCCTTGGTTACTGATGAATGTGCTGTCTTACTGTTGTTGTACTGTAGACCAACTGCCTAATTGCCAGTGTCCTTGGTTACTGATGAATGTGCTGTCTTACTGTTGTTGCATTGTAGACCAACTGCCTAATTGCCAGTGTCCTTGGTTATGGCTAAATATGCACTGTAGACCAACTGGCTAAATATCAGTGTCCTTGGTTACTGATGATGTCTTACTGTTGTTGTACTGTACACCAATAGGCTCTACTATATTGTACTTTAGATAAAAAACCTGTTCTTTATGCACACTATACAGACTGCATTCATCCATTTAAAACTTATTGTATTTATTAAAACAATCCCAATAATCAAATGCTATGAAACAAATGAGTACTATGAATTTGCAATGCATAATGCATTGCAATTTATATTAGGGTTGAAACACAGCTGTACCTTAGTGATTTTGTCATTTGGTACCGTACCTTGTACATTTTGTACCTTTGGTTAAGTAGGTATCAAGTTCAAGTCAAAACATTACAGAGTGGTTGATTTTTAAATATACCTGATTGGTTTAGTGGACTCTGCTAGATAGTGATGTAAACATAAACCTTGTTGTAACTCTACTAGAATTGTTGACATTCACCATGCAGTTTTGACTTTGATGTGAAAGTGCATAAAAATTCCTATAGTTTGCAAACTTTGTAATGGTAATTACATGCCTTATAAATCCAAAACCCAACTTGCAAAATACCAAGAACAGTAACTGGTACTGTACAGTGCCAAATAACATCTAGTGATAATAGTATTGTGAGGATCCCATACCGTCAGAATGAACTGAAAATCATTAAATTCTTATACATAAAATAAACATAAAACAAGAATGTTCTCTGGAACAGGTGTGTCTCCTGCTGAAGCATGATGGAATAAGTGTTACAGACGGACGACAGAAAAGTGATCACTACTGCCACCTCTGCTTGCAGCAGGTGACACAAAAAGATGGCGACCACCCAATCTTATTCAACCGCCTAAAGGTAGCCCTAAAAAGAGCCACCTTTTAAATATTATGGGTGTTATTTTTGTGGGTTGATATTAAACAAGTTTTCTGGTTAGGTTTTTCACATCTAAGAAAATCATATTTGGTTAAAAAATTTTAAAAATAGCCTCATGGTAACTATAGTAGGTCTGCTGTACATTTGTAGAAAGGTTATTAATACCTTTCACATATACATGGTCAATCAGAGTTAACCGTCTTGTAGTCGGCTTAGTCACACACTGCCGATAACCTTTTGTTTGCAAATTAGCTGCTGTCATTGAAGTCTTATTTCCTAAAAGATCTTCATTGAAATCCCCAAGCAATATTACTTTTTCATAATCACTTAATGCTTCTAAAAGTTCTGTTAATTTAGTTAGAAATGATGCAATAGGGTATGATGGGGGACGGTAGATTACAACACTTATTGTGTCTTTGATGCACATGCTCATATACTCCAAATTAGATATGTGAAGATCTCTGATATCACAACTAATATCTGTTTTACTGAGAATAGAAATGCCTCCACCAGACTGATTCTTTATGTCCATATTGTGTGAATAAGAGTCTCTGCGTTTCTTATTGAATACATTGAAGTTTTCAAGAACAATAGTTTCATTAAACTTTTCCCCTGTTAACCAGGTTTCAACAAGACATATACAATCTGATTCAAGAAATTTGTTATTGCATTTCAAGTCATTCATATGTCTTCTCAGTCCTTCAATATTATGATATGCAAGATGAATATCATAGTCATTTACTGAAGCATTCATATCTTGAAACAATTCTTTCATATTTGCCAGACTGGAAGAGATTTCAGAATTAGAAAATATTGCCTTTTCGTTAAATTCATTAATGTATAAACCATTTAGGGTTGATACACGACTTAGTGCCACATAGGCTTGTCCAGGAGCAAACATTTTCTCTAGTGAAACTACTGCTTCTTTAGTGCTGAGTCCTTGAACTTTATGTACTGTGCATGCCCAAGCTAATCTTAATGGAAATTGCTGTCTGATTTTTTTAGTTCTTCTGCCAATATTTGCTTCTTGTCGCTCAATTTGAACAATAGTATCATTGATTACTTTTCTTCCATTTTTTGCTCCTTTTTGTCATTAAATAAATTTCAATCTTTATCTGAAACATCTATGTTCATTGTCAACATTACTCTAGCACCAATTCCCATGTACAGTCTGTCACATAAATTAACCTTCTCATTTGTAGTTTTGCATCGTTTCATTTTTCCAGAGCGCTCATCTTTAATCCAGTCTTCAGCTTCAACACAAATACTGTCTGGACAAACTTTCTGAAGTGTGAGCATATTATGTTCATTCACTTGATTATTTCGAGGAAATATATGAAGTGCCATTGAATTTTCTCCTGTTTCTCTAGATTGCAACATTATTTTGCTTTTTGTTGTAAGGTTATCTGCTTTTGATTTGATTCGACATTCATTTAGTACCTCAACAAAAGGAAGATCATCTTTTTGTCTCATACATTCAGTGAGCTCAACTTTTACAAAATTATCATTCCACAAATCATAGTGTATTTCACTCTTGTACAAGGCCTTTCCTTTAACTGGTGGAAGCTGATAAAAATCTCCGACAGCAATTACAGATACACCGCCAAACGGATACTGATCACCAGTTTGTTTTATCTGTCTCAAGCGACCATGGATATATGTTAGTAGTTTTTTTATCAACCATGGAGATTTCATCTATGACAAGTATTTTCAACTGTCCTAATTTTGTGCGCAGAGAATTTATTTTGTCTTCGCCTAGTGGTTGGTAAGGTAAAGATGCCTCAATTGGTATTGAAAAAGCATTATGAACTGTTAATCCACAAATATTGAATGCGGCAACTCCAGTAGGGGCTGTTAACAGAACAGAAATTTCTGATGGGTTAGTAAGAATTGAAGATAACAGCTTTGTTGCTTCATAATATATGCTTTTTATCAGATGACTTTTGCCACATCCTGCCCCACCAGTAATAAATATATGGAACGGTTCTATTGTCTTTCCACTAACTACCTCTAGACACCATTTACGAACAAAATAGAAACATTGTTGTTGTTTTGTATTCATTGATCGCAACAGCTGCAAACCCTCCTCCCTTGACAGAACAGTCTGGCATATTTCTGATGAAGAGGGATTATCTTTACGGTTTTGCAATAAATCAGGGATATGAACATTTTCATCGTTGGAGGAAGTTTGTTCCTTTTCTTCAAGGCATTCAATTCTGTTTTTTTTTCAGTTTCAGAACACAATTGTGCCCATGCATCTTCTTGTGGCTCTGAAGTCTGCAACATCTATTTCATCAACATTAACTTCAAAACACTTGCGCATGTTTTCAATAAAGGGTTTCACTGTCCTTACTTCTGTTTCACCCTCAAAGGTAACAGTTCCATGAGCATAAAAATCTAAGTAAGACTGATAACCTGGAGGTTTTAAATCTTCAATCTGTCTGTACGGCAAATATAACTGTAAAACCGAATGAAAATATTTTTCAGCATCACGCGTTACTGAAAATCGAGGATACCTGATTACTGCATTTTCTGATCTTGTTCGCTTACATACATATCCAAGCTCATTCTGTAGTTTGAAGACATTCTCATTTTTCTTTGATACTTCTGATAAAGCCATTACTCTGTACTCAGAACAAAAAACTGCTAATGGCATGCTATTAAACACCGCAGAAGACGGTCGTGCAAGGTACTTATCAATGATGTTTGACATCCACACTGAGTTGTCATCGTCTGAGTGCCTATGTTGTATTACTTCTAGAGGCAAGCTCATTCGAACTGGGTTTTCTCCAACAGGAATGAATTGTACTTTTCTGGAACATTCTTTCATTTTCAAACCACAAGCTCCGTATACTGCTTCTTGAGCACTTACTTCTCTGTTGTGCAAATAGGCTGATCCAATTTTTTTCAAGGCTTCTTTTGCTTCCACATTACCTTTTTTTGGCCTCAGCTTGTGTATGTTCTAAAACAAGACTCATTTCTCTTTCTGCTTTGGATATGTAAGATACTATATAAACAATACAGGCATAGGCATCTGTCACATGCTGTATATCCATATTAGCATTCCAGCATTTCAGTAAGAATGGATTGTATTGGTTTATCCAAAGATCTGAACATGATCTTTTCATAATTATCTTTTTACCTTTAGTGGCTGCATTGAATGCCTTTTCAAAGAGCTCTTGAGATAAACCTAAATCTTGAAACAAATGATTTGTTTCTACATTTGCATTAGCTGCTACTGCTTGCCATACTTTTTCTAAAATTCTTTTGGCATGTGACATATTCAAACGGTTTTGTTTCATATTGTGTTCAGTAATCTTTTCTTGTTCTTCAATATCCATATCCTGTGTCATGGTTTGAATATCATCAAGCTCATTAGGTGGTTGGGAAACAAATGTCCTCATACTAGGTGGTCTTGGAAAATTGAACCTACATTCTTTTCCTGATTTTCTGCAAGACTTAGAGTGATTTTTGCTGTGCTGCTGAACACTGCTTACCACCTCAAATATATCTGAGTCTTCTGATGGCTTCTCACATGAAACATATCTGTCTACAAAGTCTGTTATTTCTGATTCAGAGTCAGTTCCAAGTTTAGGTGCATTTTCAACCCAAAATAAGCAATGTACATGAGGGGAGCCTCTTTGTTGAAACTCGACTCTATAGAAATAGTCTTTTATTTTGCCAATGGGTTCTGCTGGGGACAAAATGACATTTTTTAGAAACAAATTAAACCTGTGATCAAACAAACGGGCAACAGTGACAGGATTACTTCGCAGAATTTTACATTTTGATTTCCAGTCTATTTCATCAAGAACTGTTTTCTTTGATTGCTGATTTGTAACTGCTTGAATAACTTCTGGCCATCTCATTTCAGCTGATGAAAAGGAACAGAACCATGTAGGTATCCCAAGTTACCTTAGCATTGCCATGAGGTCTTTTTGTGCTTGTTGCCAGTATGGTGGTGTTCCTCTGATAGGTTTCAGAAATTTATAACCTTCATCATTCTTAAAAATATTCTTAACATTTTCGCGGTCCTTAAGAAATTTGGTTGTACTTTTTTCATTTAAACGGCCGTTTTCTGTTGTTCTTCTTAATGCTAAAGACACATTTGAAATTATTTGTTGTAGTTCCAACATGTACTGAGCAAAAAAAATGTAATCAGTGTTTATAGCAAATCTATTGTCAACATTCATCAAACGATTGTGCAAATACCTACATAATGTTATTCGAACCTCTCGATCATCACCAAAAGTATTTTTTTCCATCTGGGAACAAAGTTGGAAATGCGACTGCTTCTATCCGTTTTTCCATAAGAATTCTAATATGGTTGTTCCCTTCACTAGGTGCAATACAAAATATCTTATCATAAAACTGATCCAACACCTCTTGTCCTAGGTCAACTGGTTGCAAACATGTATCTAGAACTGGTCCTGAGATAGATTCATTTCTTTCATCAATTTTGTCCTCCTGTACTTCGTTCAAGTTTTCATTACTCTCTTTCATTTCACAGACAGGTACATTTCCATTTCCTGCATCCAATTCATTTTCTGTCAAGTCTACCGAACTGTTTTTTGCTAACACTTGTGTAGGCTTGAATGTCAGTTCTTCTACATTAACATCCTTATACAAAGCATTGTTTTCTATCAAAACCTTCAGACCTCTTTCAATTTTTGTTCTATTTACAAACTGATACTGTTCATGACCATTGTAAGACAATTTACGTTTGAGCTTTACTGGTATAAATTCATTGTCATTTTCAGAACTGGGCAAACTAGAGAAGCATTTTTGCATATCAGTTGGTACACAGACAGCTGGTCCCAAAAAACCATTTTGGCCTCCTTTTGGTAAAGCAATTACTTTCATGAATGGTATGACCCTTGATAATAAATGGGATTCTATTGAGTTTAATATTGCAAGTTCTGATGAGACAGGACATAGCTCCATACTATTTATGCTAGCTTCTACTGGCATGGTCCCACTGAGAATTTTCCTATGGCAAGTATAACAAATCCAGAGTTTGCATCTGCTAGTACACCGATGACTATTATTTCCAATGCATGGTTTTAAGTATTTTGTGCTGATACATCTTGTTGCTAAAGAAGCAATTCCTCTTCCTTTGTTTTGATATGTGTCAGTCTTACATTCTTTAACCTGATAAAGGAAAAGTAGTTTTGAACAAACACAGCAAACATGGTCTGGATAATCCAAATTGTCTGAACAAAATTTCTCAAAAACTGTGTTTTTATGCTTCAATACTTGTTTTGTTTGTTGTCTGTTTTTATATACATTTGCTTTAACTGCTTCTCTAAATGAGATACTGCCTGAATACTTTTCTTTGATTGCCTTTGAAACAGTTTGTTTGTGGGTTTCATCTACCAATTTTTTTTCAATTGATGCTTGTTTGACAGCCTCTCTGTGAGCTGAATTTAAAGAATATTTTTCAATAGATTTTTTTTTCTTTGTCTCTCTGTGCTTCATTCAATGAATATTTTTCATCAGATACTTTTTTCTTTGCCTCTCTGTGCGCTTCATTCGAGGAATATTTTTCAGCAGATGCTTTTTTCTTTGCCTCTCTGTGCGCTTCATTCGAGGAATATTTTAGAGCTTTTTTTGCCTCTCTGTGCGCTTCATTCGAGGAATATTTCTGCTTAGACGCATCTTTAACGATCTGTCTATGAACAGGATTTGATGCATACTTATATACAGATGCTATTTTTTTGTTTGTTTATACTGGTGTTCTTTCAAGTACTTTTCTTTTAATTCTGTTTTCAATGTTTGTTTGTGCAACTTGTATCTTTCCTTTGTAGCTTCTTTATATGCAGGGTGTTCATGGTATCGCTTCAGGGAATACCTTTTTTCTTTTCTGTCTTACTTTCACTTACTTCCTTTTACATGACAGGCGTTTCTTTTCACTTGTTTTCCATTCCTTTTCAGTTTTGATATCTTTATGTATCTTTATCTCAGATGATAAAGAGTTATCCAAGCTGGAAATGTTATCAGTATTTTGATTATATTTGTCTCCACATATCTTTTTAATGTAAATTGACGTAATTTCAAATTGATCAGTGTCGGTTGCATTCATAGACTGTGCCAGATTTAAACAATGACATGTAACATCTGTAATGTCAGAACATTCAGTGAGGACACTTGATCCATCAGCAACTTGAAGGCCATGATCATTTCTTGAATGAGGGTCAAATGCAAAAAAAGAGGTTGCATCTTTGATAACAACAAATGTGCTACTTTTGAATGTCACAAAACATCCACAAACTTCTGGAGTTTCTGATAAAGAAATACTTAAAGCTTCTTCAACTGTGAACATTTGGAATTCATCTAAATCAATGCAAGTATTTCTTAAGACAGGTCCACATAATGACTCGCTAAAATTTAAGTCAAATATTTTTCCATAACAACTAATTTTAGTAGGAATTTCTGCTATAGATATAAATGATTCTGTACTATTTGATGTCAACCTTCATGTTGGTATAATTGATTTCCTGTCTGTAGCACAAGA
This sequence comes from Solen grandis, assembly GCA_021229015.1. Classification (NCBI taxonomy): domain Eukaryota; kingdom Metazoa; phylum Mollusca; class Bivalvia; order Adapedonta; family Solenidae; genus Solen; species Solen grandis. The sequence goes on along the minus strand of CM037781.1, from coordinate 70,983,191 downwards.
TCTAGATCACTTGGATCCCATGATGTCAAACTCTTAGACCGACTAAACATTACAGCAGACATTCAGTTCATCACACACTGCTTTCCAGCATTGTTTCCAAATATTTCATTTCCTTGATGGTAATTTCCACAAATTGAGAGCTTTAAGGAAGCTGTTAAATCAATTAATGTACAATTTTCACTGGAAATTTTTTGAATGTCTTCATTTGTCACAGAAAAACCACTTCATAATGACTACTATAGCAGTGTTTTAAATAAATTCTCCGGTTGACATCCTCTACTCTTTCTGGTACTTTATTAAAAATAAACTTGTTCCAAACTTCTCTCATATCCTCAAAATAAAAATATCAGCTTTAAGACATTCTGCTGCTGCAAATATCTCTACTTCAGTTGCCCATGTACCATTATCAAACATTTTTTCTCTACATATGTACTCATCCACTGACTTGTAACCAGGGCGTAAATAGGACATGAATTTTTCTTTACTTTCAAGCAAATACGCTACTATGACTTTTCTTATTTCCTTATGATTTTCTTCAGTATGGAATATAGCAAATGATAAAGCCCTAAAACAACAATTTCCATCAGGCTCAATGTTTTTTGTTAACAGAGGTTTTCCCAATTTTGTACTTTTATTCTGAAATATGTCAGTTTTGTCTAGCACAAGTGGACATTTTATATTTTTTGCTAAGAACTTTCTATCAATGGCACTTAGTGGCTTAAAATGTAATTCTGATTTACATTTCATCATCTGATGTTCAATATTTGAGTTGCTACTTTCATTACTTTCATCCAATACTATGGAAGGCAGTTTAATTTGTTCAGCCATAAAGCTGAATTGTTTTCTTTTCTGTATGTCTGTTGCATTTTCTTTTTTGTGCATTTCAGCTGTCAACTGATCAGCTGTTAATGGATTTTCTGTTGATAATGGAGAATCAACATTTCTCTCTGATATACTTTCATGAATATCATTGCATTTGTGTTGTATTCCATTGTTTTTCTTTTGTATTTCATCGTGTGTATCATTTTGAATAGCATAGCTTTGTTTTTGAAATTCATTGTTAATTTCATTGAGCTCTTTTAGAGCTAGGTCCATCGCATTGTTTTTTAGTCCGAGGCCAACTCCTCGAGTCACGTTACTCGTCAGGTCCATAGCATTGTTTTTAACGAGGCCAACTCCTCCAGTCATGTCAATGTCCATCGAGTTGTTTTTAACAAGGCCAACTCCTTGAGTCATGTCGTCTCCTTGCCCAGCTGCTGCAGCTCTCCTCTTCCTGGCCCGCTCCCTGGCTGCTTCCCTCTTTCCCCTATCTCCTCTTGCCATGTTCTCTGAAAGTATAAGACATGTTTGTAAAACATATATGCCCCCACCCCTCATATGCCATAATAACCATTGGAAATGATTTTCACCAAAATTTTCCCTTTGGCCTTCCTTTCCAACCAAAAAGGGGTTCCAAAATCAGAAACAATTTTTTGAGGTCACTGACTGTGACCTTTGACCAAGTAACCCCATAAATCAAAATTGATCATCTGCAAATCATGACCAAACTCTGTATAT
>CM037781.1:70931534-70981534 GCA_021229015.1 Solen grandis | reverse complement strand
TATGAATCAGTACATAATGATGGAACATATATAAGTTTTTGTTGTTGTTGTTGTTGTTGTTTAGTAGAAGTTGTATTTTCTTCAGCTGCCTGTCTGTTTTTCTTTCCTTATTCATAATTTTATTCATAATTTAGACTCCTATGCTTGAAAATGTATTTATAAATCTATGAGTGTTTGCACACAAAAAAAGATAAACAGGTACTTAAACAAAAAATCTATGGAAGCATTTTCTATGGAAGATCTTCGGCGTTTTCTGCACTATTTAAATGTACGAATTCCCCAAAACTACTATGCAAAAGCATTAGTCTTCGTGGTAAAAATTGTGAAATAAAGTGTACCAAGTGATGTGATAATCTCAGAGCGTTACCATTATGCAAACATTAAATTATAGAAAAATACATGGTAAAGTATATAAATAAAACAAACTATATTACATGTTGATGAGTTTTATATGATGAATACCGCAACTGATTTAGATTTTCAGGCGGTATACTGTAATGTTATGGCAAAGTCATTAAAAGGATTTTATCTTATTGATGAGTCTAGCAATTTATTTTTTTTTACTGTTGCACATACATTCATACAAATGAGGACATACACATGCACATATAATTTGGACCCCTTGTGAAGTCATCCCTTAGACACGGTGATTTTTGCAAATTCTTTGTTGAACGTAACTGTGTCAAAAATTTATGGATTTTGCCCAATATCAAACTTGACCTTCAGTTTATTGGGATATATATATACATGTGTACCAAAAACCTTTAGGGGATTCAAAGGGGTTGCACCAAACACCTGCCCCCTCTAAAATTCCCTGACCATACATAAATATAGACACATAACCCCTACAAACTCACAAGAATGTAATATTTAACTGCTTTAAATTAAACAATTTCACAGGGGTCAGTTCCCCTGGACTTAAGTCCAACCAGAACCACCCTTTTCATGGCTTGGGCAAAGCGGCAAGCCACTTGCATTGTCACTGCCTACATATTTTAGTATTGCACCCCCCCCCCCCCCCAACCCCCTGAACTCCTGGATCCAGGTCTGAAAATGATCAAATCTGTTAACCCTTTGGGAGTTATCAAGTGGACAAGGTCTTTTTTTTTTCAAATTTTAAGTCGAAGGGGGGGGGGGGGGGGGGTCACAACATTACTGTGTCAAATAATTACAGATTTTGCCCCAAATCAAACCTTGCCATTATTTAATTGAGATCAACTTGTGTATAAAAAATCAATTAAATCTTAAATTGCCTGCCTGCTTTGTTTCATATCATGGCCCTGGGGTCAAAATTGGCCCCGCCCCAGGGGTGACTTGATTTTACGTAGCCTAATGATACCAGGTGAGCCATCCAGGGCCATTATGGCCCTCTTGTTTTGTTTTTTTTCTTCGAGATTTGTCCAAATAAACTGCTTTTTTTTTTTTTTTTTTTTTGGCCTGCATTTAAAAAAGCATTTGAAAGTATTATTTAATTGCAATTATGTCTTTAAGCAGTGGATCTATCTTTTTCGATACCAGGGTTCGAATTTAAGCTCGCATTTTCGTTAAAGCAAGTGAAAATTTATGTATGTCATGTACAATGAAGAAAGTCTAGATTCATGTTTAAATACTAATTAAGTCTGCCTTTTTCCTATAATGCATATCATAAAACATGTATGTATGTCTGCCTAAGGTTGATTTTGTATATTGAGTATATCAAGTAGATCCATAATGTCTTGTACAATGAAGAAAGTCCTAGATTCATATTTAAATATTAATTAGGTCTGCCTTTTTCCTATAAAAGGTTGATTTTGTATATTGAGTATATATTGTACAATGAAGAAAGTCCTAGATTCATATTTAAATATAAATTAGGTCTGCCTTTTTCCTATAATGCATATCATAAAACATGTATGTATGTCTGCCTAAGGTTGATTTTGTATATTGAGTATATCAAGTAGATCCATAATGTCTTGTTCAGTGAAGAAAGTCCTAGATTCATATTTAAATATAAATTAAGTCTGCCTTTTTCCTATAATGCATATCATAAAACATGTATGTATGTCTGCCTAAGGTTGATTTTGTATATTGGGTATATCAAGTAGATCCATAATGTCTTGTACAAAATAGAAAGTCCTAGATTCATTTTCAAATACAAACTTAGTCTGCCATATTCCTGTAATGCATATATGATAAACATGACCTGATGGTATTATGGACAGTTTTTTTGGAATCATAAGACATTTCCAGATGCTACTTTTTATACAAGAGGAAGTTTGGGGGGAAGAGGGGTGGTCAGTTGGTTGGGCAGTCAGTCGGTCCGTTGGAATTGTCTTGTCTGTAGCATAACTTGAAAACTATTCAAGGTATTGACTTGAAACTTTAAATATAGACAGATGGCGACTCGAGTTGCAGTGTCCAAGAACTGTAACTCTACCTGGTCACATTTGTTAATTATCTCCCTTTGTTTAGTTTTTTTTATTTGTCCTGAACATAACTTGAAAATCATATATGGTATTGTCTTGAAATTGTATTGACTTGAAACTTAATATATAAACAGATGACAACTAGGAGAAGTGCAGTGTCCAAGAACTGTAACTCTACTTGGTCGCATTTTTAAATCATCTCCCTTTTTTTTTTTTTTTTTGTCCAGAACATAACTCAAAAATTATAAAGTCTCTAAGAACTATAACTCTACATGTTCCTATTTTTGAATTATCTCCTTTTGTTTAATACTTTTTTTTTGTCAGGAACATTAATCGAAAATTATGCAAGGTATTGACTTCAAACTTTAAATGCAAACAAATTGTGACTAGGAAAAGTGCAGTGTCCAAGAAGTGTAACTGCCAAACAACCATAACTCTCTCTGTCCACTTTTAATAAAGACTTTACTTCTTTATTTACTTACTCTTATAACCATTATACTAAGTATATACAGGTTATTATATTTTCATAAAATGTAGGTCAAAATACAAGATCAAAATTGCATAGTACCCCTAGATATGTTTAATATGAAGTCTAAAATTTATCCCATGCCTAGTGACAGAGAAAAAACATCAATTAAAAAAGAGCCATAATTTGTTATATATATATTCTATCCAGAGCTATGTATCTAAATAGTATGCAGGGGTTTCCTTAAGGATTTGACTTTAACGTGCCCAGGGGGCAAGTTACTTTGAACATCTACTTGCCCCCAGTGAAAACAGCTTGTCTGATCATTAAGTTAGTTTGTGTTTGTTAATGTTTAAAATTAAATATGTGTAATATTAAGATGCATTTTAATTAATATGTATCAAACACAATTTGCAAGCAACTCAACCCCGATATAATGTAGAAAATAAAAAAAAAATATATTTAAAAAACGAAAAATTTCATTAATGAATATAAACTTGCTTGACGGGCTTTCTCCTTTGCAAAATCATTTGCTCGTGGTGATTTTAACCCGGCACGGGCAAGCGGGCGTCTACTTGAGAAAACCCCTGAGTATGATACCACTTAACATATTTAAGATGTTTCAAGTCTGTGACTCCCATACCTGGATACTGAGAATTATAAGCATGAAAATACGTTGCATGCAAAACTTCTAAAATTCTAAGTTAAAAAAGGGCAATAATTTGTTGCATATCCAATCAAAAGTTACTATCTGAATAGTATGATACTCTTAAACATATTTAAGATGTTTCAAATCAGTCTCATACCAAGATACTGAGATAAAACCATGAAAGTACTTTGCATGCAAAACTTTAACTAAAATATGTAAGTTACAAAAGGGGCCATAATTTGTAATATTCCATCAAGAGTTATCTACCCTAATAGTATAATACCCCCAAAACATATTAAAGATGTTTCAAATCTATCCTATGCCTGGCTACTGCCATTAAAGCATGAAAATACCTTGCATGCAAAGCTTAAACCAACATTTCTAAGTTGAAAAGGTGTCATAATTTGTATTAAATTCAGTCAAGAGTAATCACCTTGGCTGTTTGATGCCCCTCAATATATTCATACACTTCCAAGTCAGTACTATGAATGGTTATTGTGATATAAGCTGGATAGTGGTTTACATGCAAAACTTTAACCAAATTAAAAAAGGTTTACCTGAGCGGCCACCCGATACCGCCTGCCTGGTCATCATCATTTTAACCCCGTCCAAAAATGTATGTAAGTCTGCCTAAGGTTGATTTGTATATTGAGTATATCCAGTAGATCCATAATGACTGCCCAAGTATGTCTTGTACAATGAAGAAAGTCGTCCTAGATTCATTTTTAAATACAAATTAAGTCTGCCTTTTTCCTATAATGCATATCATAAAACATGTATGTATGTCTGCCTAAGGTTGATTTTGTATATTGGGTATATCAAGTAGATCCATAATGTCTTGTACAAAATAGAAAGTCCTAGATTCATTTTCAAATACAAACTTAGTCTGCCATATTCCTGTAATGCATATATGATAAACATGACCTGATGGTATTATGGACAGTTTTTTTTGGAATCATAAGACATTTCCAGATGCTACATTTTATACAAGAGGAAGTTTGGGGGGAAGAGGGGTGGTCAGTTGGTTGGGTTCAGTTGTCCTTGAATTTCTTGTCGTACAAAAATATTTTAAATTTAAAATAGGGAAGTTTACTTAAATTAAAAAAGGAATGCAGTGTCCAAGAACTTTAACTCTACCTGTTTTTTTTTTTTTTTGTTTTTTTTTTTTTTGTCAGGAACATAACATTATACAAAGTATTGTCTTGACACTTAAAATATAGACAGATAGTGACTAGGAGAAATGCAGTGTCCAAGAACTATTACTCTACTTGGTTCCATATTTGAATTATCTCCCTTTGTTTTTTTTTCTTGTCAGGAACATAACTTGAAAATTATACAAGGTATTGACTTGAAACTTAATATATAAACAGATGACAACTAGGAGAAGTGCAGTGTCCAAAAACTGTAACTCTACTTGGTCGCATTTTTAAATCATCTCCCTTTGTTTATTCTTTTTTTCTTGTCCAGAACATAACTCAAAAATTATACAAGGTACTGACTTGAAACTTAAAATATAGACAGATGGGAACTAGGAGAAGTGAATTGTCTAAGAACTATAACTCTACATGTTCCTATTTTTGAATTATCTCCTTTTGTTTAATACTTTTTTTTTGTCAGGAACATTAATCGAAAATTATGCAAGGTATTGACTTCAAACTTTAAATGCAAACAAATTGTGACTAGGAAAAGTGCAGTGTCCAAGAAGTGTAACTGCCAAACAACCATAACTCTCTCTGTCCACTTTTAATAAAGACTTTACTTCTTTATTTACTTACTCTTATAACCATTATACTAAGTATATACAGGTTATTATATTTTCATAAAATGTAGGTCAAAATACAAGATCAAAATTGCATAGTACCCCTAGATATGTTTAATATGAAGTCTAAAATTTATCCCATGCCTAGTGACAGAGAAAAAACATCAATTAAAAAAGAGCCATAATTTGTTATATATATATTCTATCCAGAGCTATGTATCTAAATAGTATGCAGGGGTTTCCTTAAGGATTTGACTTTAACGTGCCCAGGGGGCAAGTTACTTTGAACATCTACTTGCCCCCAGTGAAAACAGCTTGTCTGATCATTAAGTTAGTTTGTGTTTGTTAATGTTTAAAATTAAATATGTGTAATATTAAGATGCATTTTAATTAATATGTATCAAACACAATTTGCAAGCAACTCAACCCCGATATAATGTAGAAAATAAAAAAAAAATATATTTAAAAAACGAAAAATTTCATTAATGAATATAAACTTGCTTGACGGGCTTTCTCCTTTGCAAAATCATTTGCTCGTGGTGATTTTAACCCGGCACGGGCAAGCGGGCGTCTACTTGAGAAAACCCCTGAGTATGATACCACTTAACATATTTAAGATGTTTCAAGTCTGTGACTCCCATACCTGGATACTGAGAATTATAAGCATGAAAATACGTTGCATGCAAAACTTCTAAAATTCTAAGTTAAAAAAGGGCAATAATTTGTTGCATATCCAATCAAAAGTTACTATCTGAATAGTATGATACTCTTAAACATATTTAAGATGTTTCAAATCAGTCTCATACCAAGATACTGAGATAAAACCATGAAAGTACTTTGCATGCAAAACTTTAACTAAAATATGTAAGTTACAAAAGGGGCCATAATTTGTAATATTCCATCAAGAGTTATCTACCCTAATAGTATAATACCCCCAAAACATATTAAAGATGTTTCAAATCTATCCTATGCCTGGCTACTGCCATTAAAGCATGAAAATACCTTGCATGCAAAGCTTAAACCAACATTTCTAAGTTGAAAAGGTGTCATAATTTGTATTAAATTCAGTCAAGAGTAATCTACCTTGGTTGTTTGATGCCCCTCAATATATTCATAAACTTTTATGTAAATACCATGAATGGTTACTTAGATATAAGCTGGATAGTAACTTGCATGCAAAACTTTAACCAAAATTTCTTAGTTAAAAAGGGGTAATAATTTGTATTAAATTTAATCAAGAGTTATCAACCTTGGCTGTTTGATGCCCCTCAATATATTCATACACTTCCAAGTCAGTACTATGAATGGTTATTGTGATATAAGCTGGATAGTGGTTTACATGCAAAACTTTAACCAAATTAAAAAAGGTTTACCTGAGCGGCCACCCGATACCGCCTGCCTGGTCATCATCATTTTAACCCCGTCCAAAAATGTATGTAAGTCTGCCTAAGGTTGATTTGTATATTGAGTATATCCAGTAGATCCATAATGACTGCCCAAGTATGTCTTGTACAATGAAGAAAGTCGTCCTAGATTCATTTTTAAATACAAATTAAGTCTGCCTTTTTCCTATAATGCATATCATAAAACATGTATGTATGTCTGCCTAAGGTTGATTTTGTATATTGGGTATATCAAGTAGATCCATAATGTCTTGTACAAAATAGAAAGTCCTAGATTCATTTTCAAATACAAACTTAGTCTGCCATATTCCTGTAATGCATATATGATAAACATGACCTGATGGTATTATGGACAGTTTTTTTTGGAATCATAAGACATTTCCAGATGCTACATTTTATACAAGAGGAAGTTTGGGGGGAAGAGGGGTGGTCAGTTGGTTGGGCAGTCAGTCGGTCCGTTGGAATTGTCTTGTCTGTAGCATAACTTGAAAACTATTCAAGGTATTGACTTGAAACTTTAAATATAGACAGATGGCGACTCGAGTTGCAGTGTCCAAGAACTGTAACTCTACCTGGTCACATTTTCGACTTATCTCCCTTTGTTTTTCTTGTCAGTAACAAAGTATTGACTTGAAACTTAAAATATAAACAGATGACAACTAGGAGAAGTGCAGTGTCCAAGAACTGTAACTCTACTTGGTCGCATTTTTAAATCATCTCCCTTTGTTTATTCTTTTTTTCTTGTCCAGAACATAACTCAAAAATTATACAAGGTACTGACTTGAAACTTAAAATATAGACAGATGGGAACTAGGAGAAGTGAATTCTCTAAGAACTATAACTCTACATGTTCCTATTTTTGAATTATCTCCTTTTGTTTAATACTTTTTTTTTGTCAGGAACATTAATCGAAAATTATGCAAGGTATTGACTTCAAACTTTAAATGCAAACAAATTGTGACTAGGAAAAGTGCAGTGTCCAAGAAGTGTAACTGCCAAACAACCATAACTCTCTCTGTCCACTTTTAATAAAGACTTTACTTCTTTATTTACTTACTCTTATAACCATTATACTAAGTATATACAGGTTATTATATTTTCATAAAATGTAGGTCAAAATACAAGATCAAAATTGCATAGTACCCCTAGATATGTTTAATATGAAGTCTAAAATTTATCCCATGCCTAGTGACAGAGAAAAAACATCAATTAAAAAAGAGCCATAATTTGTTATATATATATTCTATCCAGAGCTATGTATCTAAATAGTATGCAGGGGTTTCCTTAAGGATTTGACTTTAACGTGCCCAGAGGGCAAGTTACTTTGAACATCTACTTGCCCCCAGTGAAAACAGCTTGTCTGATCATTAAGTTAGTTTGTGTTTGTTAATGTTTAAAATTAAATATGTGTAATATTAAGATGCATTTTAATTAATATGTATCAAACACAATTTGCAAGCAACTCAACCCCGATATAATGTAGAAAATAAAAAAAATATATATTTAAAAAACGAAAAATTTCATTAATGAATATAAACTTGCTTGACGGGCTTTCTCCTTTGCAAAATCATTTGCTCGTGGTGATTTTAACCCGGCACGGGCAAGCGGGCGTCTACTTGAGAAAACCCCTGAGTATGATACCACTTAACATATTTAAGATGTTTCAAGTCTGTGACTCCCATACCTGGATACTGAGAATTATAAGCATGAAAGTACTTTGCATGCAAAACTTCTAAAATTCTAAGTTAAAAAAGGGCAATAATTTGTTGCATATCCAATCAAAAGTTACTATCTGAATAGTATGATACTCTTAAACATATTTAAGATGTTTCAAATCAGTCTCATACCAAGATACTGAGATAAAACCATGAAAGTACTTTGCATGCAAAACTTTAACTAAAATATGTAAGTTACAAAAGGGGCCATAATTTGTAATATTCCATCAAGAGTTATCTACCCTAATAGTATAATACCCCCAAAACATATTAAAGATGTTTCAAATCTATCCTATGCCTGGCTACTGCCATTAAAGCATGAAAATACCTTGCATGCAAAGCTTAAACCAACATTTCTAAGTTGAAAAGGTGTCATAATTTGTATTAAATTCAGTCAAGAGTAATCTACCTTGGTTGTTTGATGCCCCTCAATATATTCATAAACTTTTATGTAAATACCATGAATGGTTACTTAGATATAAGCTGGATAGTAACTTGCATGCAAAACTTTAACCAAAATTTCTTAGTTAAAAAGGGGTAATTTTTAAATTTAAAGTTATCAACCTTGGTTGTTTGATGCTCAATATATTCATACACTTCCAAGTCAGTACTATGAATGGTTATTGTGATATAAGCTGGATAGTGGTTTACATGCAAAACTTTAACCAAATTAAAAAAGGTTTACCTGAGCGGCCACCCGATACCGCCTGCCTGGTCATCATCATTTTAACCCCGTCCAAAAATGTATGTAAGTCTGCCTAAGGTTGATTTGTATATTGAGTATATCCAGTAGATCCATAATGACTGCCCAAGTATGTCTTGTACAATGAAGAAAGTCCTAGATTCATTTTTAAATACAAATTAAGTCTGCCTTTTTCCTATAATGCATATCATAAGAAATGTAGGTATGTCTGCCTATGGTTGAGTTTGTATATTGAGTATATCAAGTAGATCCATAATGTCATGTACAATGAAGAAAGTCCTAGATTCATATTTAAATATAAATTAAGTCTGCCTTTTTCCTATAATGCATATCCATAAGAAGAAATGTAGGTGTAATATTTAGTCCCCTACGGGTGTAACCGGAGGGGACTATAGGTTTGCCCTCCGTCCGTCCGTCTGTCCGTCAGTCAGTCTGTCCGCAAAAACTGGATCCCATGATAACTCAAAAAGTACTGAAGATATTTCTATGAGACTTGATATATGGATAGATGGCTGTATGGAGATTATGCACGTCTTTTTTTATTTCTTCCTTGGCTGAAATATCTGGTTGCTATGACAACAAATAGACTTAAAATATGACAAATAAAGCAATATATTGTGATAACTCAAAAAGTACTAAAACATTTTATGAAAACTTGAAATATGAATAGATGGCAGTATGGAGATTATGAAGTAATTTTTAAATCATTTACATCATTTTTAGTTTGCTAAGTTTGCCCTTCGCCTGTCCGTCCGTCTGTCCGTCCGTCTGGATGTCCGGAAATATGGATCCCGCGATAACTTAAAAAAACGTTTAACATAATATTATGAAAATTGGTATATGAATAGATGGCAGTATAGATATTCTACACCTCACGTCACTTTTTTTTTTCTCGGACCAAAAAAAATCTAGTTGCTATGGTAACGGAAAAGTTATGCATTTTACCGGTAGAGGACTCGTGTGTTGCGTGCAACACCAGTTACTTGTTTTGTTTTTAAAATGCTTATCGTAGGAAATGTATATATGTCTGCCCAAGTATTTCTTGACTTGAATAATAAAGGAAATATTCAGCTCTAATTCATTTACTTTTAACTTAATTACTCATAGATTACACTGAGTGCTGTTGCAGTCCCCTATATGCAGGCACTGGTGTTACATCTTGGTTTAAGTTAAACAATATTCAAGGGGTTTTCCTAGCCAATTTGGGAAAAGGACTCTAGTCAAAATTGGGAATTTTTTAATGCGGAAAAGCTCATTTTGGGAATATTGTTCTGAGCATGATTTACTTCAACACTCTATTGTTTCTGTCAAATCTTGGAACATTGATGCCAAAAGAGGTTTAGAAGTTGCCCTACATAATGTGGTCAATCAGATGCTCTGAAATTTTGAATTTATCCACGATTTATTTCAATAGGACACCTTTCTATTTTCTATCTAAAATTTACAAAATAGAAAGATGTTTCAAGAGCGCATGTGCAGCAAACCCTTCCTTCAGGGTGTTGCTTTTTGATGGCGCAGGGTTTGTGATGACGCACAAAATTGTGCGTTTTGACGCAAAATAATCTGAAATGACACCCATTTTGAAAGCGAGTGCGCCGTCAATGACGCATTTTCAAAACCAGGTTCTAAATATAAGACACATTCGATTGATATCAAATAGCTGTCATTTTAAACCTATATGTATTTCCTTTATTCTGGAAACATGTGACGTTCCAGATGCATGTTCATTTTATTTTTTTCTGCTTCGCTCTGAATAACAGATCAAGATATGGGACTTTTCATTTCTTAAAGTAGAACCCGGACTGCCGGCTTTGCATAAAACGATGACCTCACGTCGTTGTCGTCACGAATATTAGGCTGTCTGTTTACGTGCATAGAAGCATGTTTTTTAATTTATGAAAACTATACTTACTTTGATTTTTTTCTCACCATATATCGTCCTTTTATATATTTGGATAAATTTGATCATAGAAAAATTCTCCCATGATAAATTAGTCTGATGTTCCAATACGTACTGTACAACTTAGTCCCAGCCAATGATGGAGAGTTATTGCATACAACGTCATTCGGATCATCGCAAATGCTGCAACAATGACGCAGCGGAATCTTAAGTTTTATTATTATTATTACCTAGCTGCAAGTATGTCCCCCAAAAATTTCAAATGACCTCTAAATCAAATATTTGAGGGGACACATGTCCCCAAAATGAAAATGTATATATTAAACCCTGATGGCATATTAACTAACTGGGTTCTGTTCAACTTGATCTGCATTTTTTTTTCACGGCTAAAATGACAGTAATGTCCAGGAGTTCTTTCCTGATTGACAGAGAATAGGGTAATATGAATACTGTGTCCTGGCTTCAGTGCATTGACTTGAAGTTGAGCTGGGAAACTTCTAAGTAGGATAGAATCTTAATGATTAAGAAGGGGCGGAGTAGGTGGAGCAAGCGAGCGCCTTTTTAACCATTGATATTTCATTTTATGTTCTAACTTAACTTAGGATATAACCTACATTTTGATTGGACGACATGTACGTCATGGGACATTCCTTATGTGTAGTGCATGTATCAGTAATATGAATTTGTGTGTCTATTTCAGTATAGTGTTAATGGGCCTTATCAAAACTGGAAGCACAATTTGAAGTCGGCGATTTGGATGTAATGATTTTTACCCGGTAAACAGCTCCCGAAGTTAACTATGAAGCATTATAACACAATACCTTTGAGTTGAATTTACCTGAAAGTTAAACTTACGTAATACTTGTAAAAGGTGATGAAAAAACATGTTTAATATTATACTACTATGAAAAGTGAGAGAGCAAGAGAGAGAATGTGTATGTCCAGTTCCGCATTTAAAGATTTTCGTATTGTAAAAATATGGGAAAATTTTACCGAGATAGTTCTAATCTTCGAAATATTAAAAATGTGCTTCGAAGATCGTTTTGTAAATTATCTCTTGTGTTTGCTGTTTAATTCCCCCTTTTCCATACAAGGATCACATTTCCAAATATGGTATTGTGTACTTGTATACTGCCAAAGCTATATGCTCCTATAAAAGTGCACTATAATGCCATGCTTTAATGATTAAGTGCAGTTCTTAACGGGTCCCATTCAGTAAACCCATTGGCTGAAAATGTAGGTTATGTTATAATAAGACAATAGAAGCCTGTAACGCTCTCTGCGGTCTTCTATTGTCTGTAGAAATGTCTAAATATACTCTATCCTATACATAGATGATTAGTGCTGAAGAACTCTAACTCTCATTTCATTCTTGAATCATTAACCCATAGTTGATTTATAAAGCAAACTGAGACAAAGAGACAAACATGAATATCTTAAAAGCATTTATCTCAAATAGTCAAATGAACATCACATCTCTTCAAAATATTCTCCACGGTTTGAAATACATAATTTCAATCTCTGAATCCATTTCTGAAATGCATCATGGTACACGTATGCTGATTTAGGTAGACCTCTTAGATCAGAGGCACTGACTGATGGCTGAGCCAAGGGTCTGTCGAGACTTGTATTGACGACCAGATAAGAACTTTTTAAGTTTTGGGAAAAGGAAAAAGTGGCACGGAGCTAGATCTGGAGAGTATGGTGGGTGTGGCAAAACAGATGGAGGGATTCTCAAATAATTTGACACAAATGTCAAGCTAAGCGAGACTGTGTGTCGTGCATAAGAACCAGATTCGTAACTCAAAGTTTAAGGCCATACATAAAGGTTAAATGTCATGGAACTGGATTTGCTTTTCTGTGCTGTAACTTAGACATGGATCACAGGATTTTTAATTAACTTGGCAGATATGTTTACCTCAATTAGACGTAGAGTTAGGCACTAGAGTTTAGTCCCTAGCTCTAAGGTCAAGGTCAGACTTACAGGTAAAAGATCTGCATGGAGTTGGATTTGCTTGTATGGGCTGTAACTTAGACATGGTTAGCAGGATTTTTAAGTAACTTGGCACTTATGTTAACCTTAATGAGACAGAGCACTTGTAAGAGTTAGGTCTGCAGCTCCAAGGTCGCACATAGAGGTCAAAGGTCATTTGTTTGTCTGGGCTGTAACTTAGATGTTGATTGTAGGATTTCTAAATAAACTTGCAATTATGTTTACCTCAGTTGGACAGAGTGTCATGTCCATTGGAGTGTGACCCAAACTCAAAGGTCAAGGTCATACTTTGAGGTCAAAGGTCATTTGCTTGTCTGGGATTTTTACCTAGACATGGATAGAAGGATTTTCAAATAAGTTGTCAGTAAAGTTTTCCTAAATGATCTGAAGTGTTAAGCACAAGAGCTGGGTCCCTAGTTTCAAGGTCAAGGTCACACTTAGAAGTTAATTGCAAAGGATTTGCTTTTTTGGGCTGTAAATTTTCAATGGATCAGAATTCTCAAATGATTTGGCAGTAAGTTTTTGCCTCAATGAGATGATGTGTCACACTAAAGAGAGACTTTGTCAGAAGCAAGCAATAGCTGTCGGGAGTCCCCACCAGTGAACACCCCCCCTTTCAAAAAAAACACAAAAAAAAACACACACACATGAAGAATTTGTGCCTGATAGAAAAGAATGGAAATGGGTTATGATTTCCAAACTGCACAGACCTTTCAAGCATGCAAATAGCTGATGCCTGCAACACACCTCTATGCTATGACAAATACTTATGTAAAGTTTTATGAAAATCCAAACATAGATTTGGAAGTTTTAGAGAAGACGTGAAAATGAAGCCTATGATTCTAACAACTTCTGTGATCTAACCTTTCAAGCATGCATATGGTTTTGCAAAAAGACTTCATGTATTGACATACATTCCTTGACATACATTCCTGTAAAGTTGTATGAATATCTGTACATAAATATTGATGTTATACTGAGTGGACATGAAGATGTAGCCTATAAATACCAAAAAGAATTTCTTACAACTCCTTTGAATCAATTAGTCTAACCTTTCAGGCATGCATATGGTTGATGTTTGTGACAAATCTTTATGTTATGACAAACACTTTTTGTAAAGTTGATTATCCATCTATAAATATGGAAATTATAGAGCAGACACACACCTATGAACACCAAAGACAATTTTGAACAGCTCCAGTGACCTTGAACTGTAGTTGATGCGTGCAACACACCTTTTGGGTTATGAGGAATACTTCTGTGAAGTTTTATTGAAATCCATCCATAATGGCATAAATGAAGAGTTATGAGCATACCTGAAAGTGGGATGGACGAATGAAACAACAGACTAGTGGGGATCAATTTAATGAGCTGATATTTTTTAGTTAGGCATTTTAGCTCTCCTGAGCAAAGCTCAGGATGAACTTTTGTGATCCCATGATTGTCCGTCGTTCGTCGTATGTCATTGTGCGTTAACAATTTCAATAATCTTCTCTGAAACTACCCAATGGATTTTCTGCAAATTTTACTAAAATGATACTTATGATGGCCCAATTTTTTTTTTCAACTCCATGAAAAACTCTGGTTGCCATGGCAACAAGAAAGAATAATCTTTAAAATGCTTTTTCTCAGAAACATATAGACCTTCAGATTTGAAATTTGGAACATAGCATTAGCTCATGTTGCCGCAACATCAGTGCAAAATTTGTGCCCCTGGGGTCACAATAGGCCCCGGGGACCACACTCAGATTTTTGTATAAAACTATATAGGAGATTCTTGAAAAATCTTCTCTTCCGAAACCACTCCATGGGTTTTTACCAAATTTCACTAAAATGATTCTTATGTTAGCCTGAGGCTAATTCCTAATTTTCATTGAATTTCATGAAGAACTTTGGTTGCCATGGCAACCAGAAGGTATAACTTGTGCCGTTGTGCGTCAACAATTTCAACAATCTTCTACTCTGAAACTACCAGATGGAATTTCATCAAATTTTACCAAAATAACTCTTATGATAGCCCAATGAAAATTCCTATCATTTTTTCAATTCCATGAAAAACTCTGGTTGCCATGGCAACAAGAAAGGATAATCTTTAAAATGCTTTTTCAAAAAAATGTATAGACCTGCAGATTTGATATTTGGTACAAAGCATCAGCTCATGGTGCCTCAACATTATCAACAAATAAGTACATCAGGATTTACATGAGTCCACTCCTGGGGCACGCCTAGATTTTGTATGGAATTACAGTTGAACCCCGGCTATTCAAAACCCTGGGGATCGGCGTTTTATTTTGAGTAAGGCATGTATTCGAATAACCCAAATCACGTAAATCGTTTGAACAAAAGCCCATCACACCCACTTTTTTCATACAGTGAACATAATTTATATTGTACACTTTTTAAAATATTTTATGATTAAGTAATGTAAATGAAAAATCTTCTTATGCGTAAATGATTTCGTTACAAAGATAATCAATGCATACGTCAATAACAAAGATACATAAATACATGTACATTTATCAGGTCTGACTAAATCACAAGCGACAACATGTACCCAATATCAACGCCGTCTTGAAAAAAAGCAATGGATAATTAATATTTAATTTACCAACGTTCATCTTTTTTCTGCATATATGCTTACTTTAATACATATATGAATATTCATCATGTCTGACTAAACAACATGAAACTACATGTATCAACGTTACGTCAATGTTGTTTCGAAAAACGATGTAATCGTGGTCTGCTTGTTACACTTGTTGAAACTTTCCTTTACCAGCGTATCTGAAATACTACAATCGTCACCTTTATGATTGAACTGGACAAACATCCAACCAATTAACAACTTATGCAAAATTTAAGCGGCCGTCTCCACCTATTTCCATTGTTTGTTTTCAAAATGTCGCCAGTAATTAATGCTCATAAGTGACTAAAGATAAGGAGGTGCGAAAATCATACGAATTGATTGGCATAGGCCAAACAATCTTTTTGGATGAGGCCAGGTATTCGAGTGGCACAAATTTGAATAACTCAAATATTTTTATATATAGAAATAAGAAGGAGAGTGATAGGGACCAACAAAGTATTTCGAATGACGCCGGGTATTTGAATGAGAGGTGGTGGAGTTACCGGGGTTTGACTGTATATAAGGAAAACGAAAAATCTTTACTTCTGAAACCATTGGTTGGATCTTAAAGAACATTAGTTGCCATGGCAGCCAGAAGGCATAACTGTAAAATGCCTTTTCTTAGAAACATACAGACTTAAAGCTTTGATATTTGGTATATAGTATCTTGTAATGGTTCAAGCCTTTCTGCAACAAACCAAATTCAGGTGGGCCATTTAGGGCCATCTTGGCCCTCTTGTTGTACTCTTGCGAGCATTCTATAAACACCATGGCCTTTTTGTTTAAACTGAAAGTTTTTTTTTTTTTTTTTTTTTTTTCTAAGTAAAGTTATAAACTTGGCATCTCAAAAGAAATCATTTGTATCAGAGGACTGTATCCATCTTGTTGATGCTGCTTGGAACCAGCTGTCAGCTTTCCTGATTAGTGATAATGTCCATGGGTGTTGACACTTGATACATGCAGATCCTGTTCATTTTTGTGTGTAGAAAAAAAAAAGATTCTGAATGCTGGATAAATACAGTAGGACCAAAATGTATCCTATTTTTATTTTAGAAAATCCTATTTTTCCTACCTTTTTTCTACCTTTCTTTCTAAAAAGCCATCTAGTCTTTGAGAGTGATTCTCAAGGGAGTTGTGCTCATACCATACCTCTCTAAATACTGAAACGCTCATGTTATTTTAAAGAATCATGAAAAGTTTGTTTGCTTTTTATTGCAGATTGTGATAAGGACACCAAAAGTTCCAGTAAAGCTGGTTTTCAATAATGTGCTATAAACAATGACGAAAGGGCCTGCCTGTCGAAAGGAAGGAGGAAGAAATCAGGTAAAGCCTGCATTTTGTAATCTTTAAACTGAAATATATACATACTTTTTATACTGATGCATATTTTTTCATGCTCTAACTGAAATAAAAGGGATGGGGTAAATAGATTTGCTCCAGTTCATCAATTCTGATTGTGCATCCACCTGTCTGAATTTTTGTCACAGGCTTTTTAAAAAGTTTTTGCCATAGGGCTATGAAATCTTCCAGAAATGTTTATCAGCATTAAAAGTTAGACACTTTGGTTTTGTGTTTCTCTTTGATCTTTAGGTTCCTTGTTTTAAGCTCACCTGAACACAACGTGCTCATGGTGAGCTTTTGTGATCGCCTTTTGGCTGGCGTCCGGCGTCCATCCGTCCGTCCGTGCGTCTTGCATCAACTTTTCCTTTAAACAACTTCTCCTCCTAAACCACTGGATGGATTTTGACCAAACTTCACAGGAATCATCCTTATCATGATCTCTATCAAAGTTGTTCAAATTATTTTGATTTGGTGAATAAGTAGGTCACAGGAGCTAAAAATAGATTTTTAAAATGCAATCTTAGAAAATCTTCTCCTGCAAAACTGTAAGGCCTAGAGCTTTAATAATTGGTATGTAGAATTGTCTATGAACATCTACAAAAGTTGTTCAGATCATGACCGACCCTGGGGTCAAAATTGGCCCTGCCCCGGGGGTCACTTGTTTTACATAGACTTATATAGGAAAAACTTTAAAAATCTTCTCCTATGAAACCATAAGGCCTAGAGCTAAGATATTTGGTATGTAGCATCATCTAATGGTTAGTTACCAAGATTGTTCAAATCATAGCCCTATGGTGATAAATGACCCCGCACCAGGGGTTACTTGTTTTACAAAGAGTTATATAGGAAAATCTTAAAAATCTTCTTTTATGAATCCATAAGGCCTAGAGCTTAGATAATTAGCTCACCTGAGCACAACGTGCTCATGGTGAGCTTTTATGATTGCCTTTTGTCCGGCGTCTGTCGTCGGTCCATCTGTCCGTGCGTGCATGCGTCTTGCGTCAACTTTTTCCATTAAACAACATCTCCTCCAAATCCGCTGAAGGGATTTTGACAAAATTTCACAGGAATCATCCTTATGATGTCCTCTAACAAAATTGTACAAATTATTATGATTGGTTGAAAAAGTAGGTCACAAGAGCTGAAAATAGATTTTGAAATGCAATCTTAGTAAATCTTCTCCTGCAAAACTGTAAGGCCTACAGCGTGTAGAATTGTCTTATAAACCTTTACAAAAATTGTTCAAATCATGGCCCTAGGGTCAAAATTTGCCCTGCCCCAGGGGTCACTTTATTTTACATAGGCTTATATAGGGAAAACCTAGAAAAATCTTCTCCGAAACCAAGGCCTGGGTTGATATTGGTATGTAGATTGTCTGCTACAAGTTGTTCAAATCATGGCCCTTGGGTGAAAATTGGCCCTGCCCTAGGGGTCACTTGATTTTACATAGGAAAAATAGAAAAATCATCTCCTGAAATACTGCAAGGCTTAGAGCTTGGATATTTGGTATGTAGAATTGTCTTGTGAACTACTACAAAAGTTGTTAAAATAATGACCTTACCAAAGTTTGTTTTTAATCATGGCCCTGTGTCAAAATTGGTCCCACTTTAAGTATGTTCATATTATAAACCATTGAAAGCAATATTTCTCAGGTGAGCGATTAAGGGCCATCATGGCCCTCTTGTTTTCATGAGAAGAGTGGATAATTCTTTGACACATTAATAGTTTTTTTCTAGAAAAGTACACTGTTAGGTGAGGTGGAATAAAGTGACCAACTATATCACCCATTCACAGTTTTTATGCCCAATGGTGAATACCAATGACCCATGGTGGATTTTTTTATTTCTGTTAAATACATTTTGTAAGTCTCAATTCGATTTTGGTTTATATGAGTATATGATATCAAAATACAGGTCATGTTTGGTCACTATATTTACTTAATATAGTACCAGTTGTTATCTTTTAATGACATATTTTTATATTTTAGCATTATTTTAGTTTTAGTTCACCTGTCCTAGAGACAAAGTGGTTTGAGCATCCCCACAAGATCATAAGGTTATGGGTCTAATCCAAGCAGTGACAAGAGAAAGTCGTAAAAAATGGTACTGGTATAACTCCCTTGCTTGGAGCTCAGCATATATGTAGACAGCAGTAGACATGCTTAAAATGAATGAAATACTGTTGGTTGGACATTAAACCCAATAAACAAACATCTGATAAATAGCTTTTGAAAGACTTAAACCATTACTAATTTTTGTCACTATCCATTAAATGTTGAGAGAGTTATGTCCCTTTTCTAAGATAAACTAGAACTATCTATGAATGTGATGAATACTCCTGCCATGTGACTTTTTTATAGCGCAAAAACTGTCAGCAAGTTTTTATGTCAAATCGAGGCCATCATTCTTTCTTTAGAAGATACACATAAAAATCATGTCACACACATTTATTTGTCATTATTAGTGCATATATGCAAATTTAAGCTGAATTAATGAATTAATGTAGAAGTAGTTCACATCACAAGATTTTTTAGATAATTCAAGGGCAATAACTCTGTCATTCTTTGATTGTTGTACATATAAATTATGTCAGTATACATCTACAGGTCATAATAAAAGCATATGCAAAATCTCTATTGGTGAATTTATGTAGAAGTAGATTTTTGCCACAGACAGACAGATTTTTTTTAGTCCAACAAGGGGCCATAATTCTGTAACCTTTTGCTTTGAAATAATGTCACATGCACACTTTTACACATCATCCTAAATCTATAAGCAAAAATTGAGCTAAATCATTTAAGTAATGCACCACAAGATTTGATTTTGCAGAAGGACATTCCAACAAACAAACCTGCCTCTCAACTTACTTCGTTTGGACATGTATTCAAAGGGTTGTGAACTTTACAGTTGTACTATGGCTATTGTAATTTGTTAAATCAACTAACTGATACAAAGTTTGGTAAATGTTACCATATACACAATTCGATGGTAAAAAATTGTCATTTGCTTGGTGTGCGTTTTAAGCTTGTCTGCTATTCAAAGAAAAAATATGAGCTATTGTCGTAACTTCAGCGTTCCCACATGTCATGGTCCTGAATTTTAAAAATGACCATAACTTCTCTACTATTCAATATACATGTACAACTTTCATTTTTGGTATACATATTTATCTTGACAAGGCCTATCCAGACATGCAAATATTCACCTGTTGGTCTTGACCTTGACTGTTGACCTATTTTTGCTGTAACTTTTGAAAACTTGAAAATGCAGTTATTTCAAAACTGTTACCAACAGGGCACTGATAGTTCACATGTGAATTCCTTGTGGCAAGACTTTTCCATCAATGTAACATTTTGGACTTATGACCTTGACTTTTGATCTACGACCTGTTTTTTGAATGTTTAACAAAAAACCTTAACAATGGCCATAACTTCTTTACTATTTGACATACAACTTTTATTTTTGGTATGCATATTCATCTTGACAAAGGCTATTCAGATATACCTTAATATTTCATCTGTTGACCTTGACCTTTGACCTTATTTTGCCATAACTTTGGACAAGTTTTAAAATATATATATATCTGTCAAGTTTCAATGATTTTTTTTTTAAACTTTGTATGCTGATTTATAGACAGACGAGGATTGGCACCCGCATGCAATGCTATTGTTTTTCTTTTATAATCTATTAAAAACAAATGGCAGGCACATCCTTGTACTGTTCTGATTGTGTGTTTGGTAAGCATTCTTAGAACATTCAATTATATGCTGACAATTTCCTCTTCAGTTTCATTTCCATGGAGAAAGGACATGACAGCCTGAGTACTGCACAATATTTTAATGTTGGATACAGAGAGACAGAGGAAACCCATTGCCAAGTAAATATTAATTACCTTTTTTGGTTGTGGTGTATAGATTTGCTTTTGCCTGTTCATTTTTTTCTCTCTTCCAACATCTTTCTCCAAAATATATAAAGTGGTGAAATTGGGAATTTTCATCATGATTAAAAAAATAAAAAATAAAGATAAAGCTCTCACAAAAGTTTTTTTTATTATTCCTCCAAAAGGGGAGGCATATACCTGAGTATTAATTGCACTGTTTGTCTGTCTGACTTTGTGTCAGTTTTGTAACTCCTACATGCATGAAATGATTTTGAAGTAACCTTAGTCATTTGGGTTTATACTCTTTAGAAGGAAAACAAAAATGGTTTGAAAGGAAAATTCTACATAGTGTCCAGCGATCCACAACTGGCTGCAGCATTTTCACCAGTACTTCACTTCTGACCTAGTAGAAATGTTCACCACATTGAGACAATGAGTCACAGTTAAGGTCAAGGTCAAAATCTGGGGTCAAAGGTCAAAAAGGGGTTCATTTTGTCATATCCAGACTCTTAACACCATCATGTGTTTTTTTTTTCTATGAAGATGACTTCACATCTCTTTTCTATGACAATAACTTCACATTTTTTTGAAACTAGGTACACATGCACATCATGATATAATCTTTTTAATATGTATGCAAGTTTATAGCTGTTACAATTATGTCACGATTGGATGAGCATTGAATTTAATTTACCAGTAGTATTTATTAAACTGCTTTATCTTAGTAAAAAAGGTTTACCTGTGATTTTTCTTCTCTTTCTTTAAAGGTAACTACTTCACATCATCATGAAACTTTGTACAAATGTACATAATTATATGAATTTTTAAAAATACAAGCAAATATTTGGTTCAGACCATATCTCTGTGGGGCATTAGTGTCACACAGAAATATTTTCTTGTTTTTATTTATTCATTTTTTTTTTTTTGGGGGGGGGGCTTTTTTTAAGGCTATAATTATTTGCTGCCTGGACATCAACAAGTGAGGATGAATAAATGTTTAATGGAATTTGATCAAGATATTTTTATGTTAATAAATTAACAAGCAATTTACTGAATAATGTTACTGAGCAAGCCCTAGATAGTGTGACCTGAATTGTGTCAATTCCTACTGTTTGATATCTTTTCCTTAATAATTCAAGTGAACGTTGATGAAAAGAGTGGGGAAAAAAGGTTGTGCAGTGGTAAGATCCAGATCACCTATCCGAGTGTTGTTGGTTCAAATCCCACAGGAGGCGAGATTGGCATCCGTATGTTTTACAGAGTCCGACAGCTAAAATTATGATGGGACATAGAACGAGATTAAACAATTTTATACATGGGGCAAATGCATGAAAGCAGTTTAAGGTCACAATCACAGGTCAGAGGTTGAAAAGTGGCACTTTTTTTTCTGTCCCTGAGCTGTAAATGTTGTTTTACATATAACAATTTTTTACATAATTTGGCACAAATAAGCTTCCAGATATGTGGCATATGCAAGAACCAAGTCTGTAGCCTTAAAAAGTTAAGGCCACAATGACTCAAAAAGAGATGATGGTCCTGTCATACATACGTCCCAGGTTTGAAATGTCAGTGATTTCTTTTGGGGGCATTTGTCATGGTGACTGTAACAGGTCTATTCCTGGCTGGCAAAAGTCGCACAGTTTTTGATATGTTTTTTAATTGCTGACTTGACTTGACTACTTGAGTTTACGGTCGCTTTGACAGTATTTCTGTCATATAGCAACGACTAGCTTATTACAGGTGGAGGAAGACTCTAATGCACAGAGGCATCTGGGTAGAACCACCAACCTGCTGGAAGGCTTTCTTACATGAAAATCTGAATGATCCTGCCGGGAATTAAACCCACGCGGTGAGGGGCTGAGTGAGTGTTAAAGTCAGCGAATTTACCCTCTCGGCCACGGGCCCCCCCCCCCCCTCTTTAATTGCTGAATAATGTTGTGAGTTTCTTTGTGCCTGTCTAAATTTACATAATGTATTTTTGAAATGGGAAAAAATATATTTATATAGAGATGTGTCTTGTCATCTTTTCTTGATATTGTTTATAGTAATGATTATAGCAATATTATATTTTCCAATATTTAAAATTTGATTAGTGTTATATTGTAATTAGCAGTACACAAAACCAATTATATACATACTTTGTCTTGCCGTCTTTGTACTTACACTAACTATTTCTGCTAATAATGATAAAACAACATTTGTGCATGTGAACACAGATTGTAAAACTGATTACTCCACATTAATTTTTATTTTTTTTTGTATTACCATTTATCTTCATTATGCAGTCTTTTTACTTAATGGTTCCCAATGTATTACTGTGTTAAGTGAAGAAGCAAGTACCAGAAGGGCAGGAAAAAAGATATTACACGGCAACAAAAAGTCCTTCAGCCTGATTATTTGACGCTTGCATCAAAAGTTTTCTAATTCTTTTTAGTGACTGAAAACATAACACTGGAAAATAGAAGTAAACAAACATTTATTTGATTTAGAAGAGCATTCCTAAGGTAATGTGTGGTATATTCATGAGCACAAAATATTCTGGAGAACTGAAAGTCTGGAAAATACTGCCTATTCAACATTGCACAGATGATATTATCATAGAAATACTTTCTAATTTCAGATAAGAAAGACTTGGAGATATACCTGCAGAATAATGACAGTGGATGTACGTTGCTTCAACTCTGCACTAGGATCATGAATGAACAAAGTAAAAGAAGAAATAACATCTCAAAAAAAAATTGCAGTCTAACAATTCATACTGAAGCTTCAAGTGGATAAAACATTAACCTAGATATAAAGTTTATTGATGGAAGTAGCAAGCATTTTTGATTCAACTATTTGGAGAATGTAACACTCAATCACGGTGTTGATTGTTTTTATATGTTTTATATGATTTTAGCTCACCTGAGCACAAAGTGTTCAAGGTGAGCTATTGTGACCGATGAATGTCCAGCATCTGACAACTGTCTTCAATATTTAACTTTAACAACATCTCTTCCTAAACCACAGGGCCAATTTCAAAGAAACTTCACAGGAATGTTCCTTGGGTGATGCCCTTTCATAGTTGTTCACAGAGTTCCATGCAAAACTCTGGTTGCCATGGCAATGGAAAGACAAAAATTATGAAAACTTTAAAAATCTTCTCCTCCAAAACTCTGCCAGATTTCAAAATAATTTGGCACAGATGTTCCTTTGGTAACCCTTTACAAAGATTGTTCAAATTATTTTGATCTGTAAAAAAAAATGGTTGCTATGGGGCTGGGCTGATTTGCCATAAATGTATATAGTGAAAACTTTAAAAAACATCTCCAAAACTCCTGTCCAGATTTTAAAATAATTTTGCACATATGTTCCTTGGGATACCCTCTTCCAAGATTGTTCTCTTTTTTTTTATTCATGAAAAAATATGGCCACCAGGGGATGGGGTCTGTTTTACTTGTGTACATATTAGTATAAATTTTAATATTCTTGTCCAAAAGTTCTGGCTGGATTTCAAAAGTTATTTTGCACAGATGTTCCTTAGGTCACTCTCTTCCAAGATATTTCAAATTATTTTGATCCATTGGAAATACATGGCAGCCAGGGGGCAGAGCCCCTTTTCCTTATATGGGTAAAGAACAAATTTGGAAATTCTTCTTGACCAAAAGTATGGGCTGGATGTCAAAGTTATTTGGCACAGATGTTCCTTTGGTAACCTCTTCAAAGTTTGTTCAAATTATTTTGATGTGTTGAAAAACATGGCCGCCAGGGGGCAGGGCTGTTTTCCTTTCATGCATATAGTACACATTTGAAAATTCTTCTTGTCCAAAATTTATGGCTTGATTTCAAAGTTTTTTGGCACAGATGTTCCACGGGTCACTCTTTACCAAGATTGTAAAAATTATTTGGATAGGTTGAAAAACATGGCTGTCAAGGGGCGGAGCCCATTTTTCTTTACACATATATAGTACAAATTTGAAAATTCTTTTTGTCCAAAACTACTCATTGGATTTATGGCTTGCAGGGGGCAGAGCCTATTTCCATATCATAAGATAGGAGTATATTATTTTGCAAATGTTGGATGGTCGGTCTGTCAGTCCGTCCATCGCTAGACCACTTTGTTTCTTGTTAATAACTAGAGAACGCTTAGGCCCACATTCCTCAAACTTCATAGTTCGATTGGTCATGACTTGTAGATGACCCCTATTGATTTTGGGGTCACATGATCAAAGGTCAAGGTCAAAGTGACCTCTAATGTGAAAATCGTTTCTGATCAATAACCGAAGAACGCTTGGACCCACATTCCTCAAACTTCATGGGGTGATTAGTCATGACTTGAAGATGACCCCTATTTATATTGGGGTCACTTGATCAAAGATATGGTCACAGTAACCTTGAATGTGAAAATCTTTTCTGATCAATAACCAGAGAACGCTTGGGCCCATATCCCTCAAACTTCATAGGATGATTGGTCATGACTAGTAGATTTGGGGGTCACTTAATCAAAGGTCATTGTCAAAGTGCTCATTTGATCTTAAAAATATATTTTATATTTCCAGTTTTTCATCATATTCAATGACAAAATTATCATCTAATAAACAATTGGGCAGGGGCATCCGTGTCCTATGGACACATTTCTTGTAAATAATTTGATGTACTCTGGTGAGTGATATAGTTAGGGCCATATGACCCTATTGTTATCACCAAAATCCTTTAAAAATATACATTAATTTTTGTGCTGACTGGTCACAAGAATTAAGGGGTGTGTGAGGGAAGTGGGGAGTATTTGTTACCCTTTAGGCTACACTTTAAGTTTTTGCAGAACAGAATTTAGTATCAAGCCTGGTCATACCATAGCATATGGATACAGCATAAAAATAAGTGTGTTACTTCAGAATGTTGGAAAAAATACATCTGCAGCTGTCCTGCGTTCAGTTACCGTGAACAGTCGCTAACGTGAGCGATTGCATCCCTGCTACCATAGCATATATATTGAAAACAAGGAACAAACTTGCAACCGTCTGATTATCGGTTGCGCATCGCTACGTGACTTTAATTGTACATATCATGGGAATTGACTGCTGCGGAGAGATACTTATATTATAATTACAAAATACTATGACCGTATTTCTATTGCTATCTACATACAAAATAGCAATTATTTCAATCATGTATTTAGGTTCGATTTCGAAACGTTTTTATAGCTGATAGTATCCTCGGTGGTTTCTGTGTTGGATCAGTACTTTGCGCCTGGGATTATCATGAAAACATTCACAGTCATGTACGTTATCAACGGACCACATGACCTCCTTATTAGCACAATTAATGTTTAATTCTTGAAATTATCTGATACAATACATGCATAACACCGTAAACAGGCCCCTTTAGTTAACAACAAAATTAAAGTTTTGTGGTTCAGAATTGGGACCTTTGTACTTGTATTCACGTTAAAATGAATCGCCCATTGTAATGGTCCTGCACTATATTGGACTATGGTTACATTGGTGTCACATTAAGATGGAGGGCATTATTGAAATGGATCTGTCTGCATTGCACATGTATACCATTCTGTTGCAACAGTTGTTTTATGGCTTATTAAGCCAACATTTGAATGTTTATTGGCTTATTAAGCCAACATTTAAATTTTTAAGTCTACCAAATTACTCAGATATGAATTAATATATTCTATCAATATGAACAATTAAAAAATTTGAATTATTTTTCTCATCCTGTTGTTCTTGAAGCACTGATTTCTCCATTATTGTGTTAATTTGATAACTAAGAATAAGTATGTATAAAATGTTTATTTATACTTGTATTATTGTCAAAATAAGTTTGTGACTATTTTTCAACATTTTATTTGTTAATATAATTTATTGATGTACATACATGTATATCAGATACGTAAGTATAATTAGTATCTCGAGATCTTTTCTCGTTGTAATTTGATACTATCTCGTAATAATGACACATGATCTGGTTATTAGGAGATAGATTGTTATGATTATCATTAACTTACTCCTGATTGGCACTAGGCGGCTTTCATATGAATCTGAATACTCAATTATGTAAAATGTCCATTCATTATTCTCGCAGATGAAGATGGTTCTTAATTACGATTTTCATACTTTTACTCAAATATGCGCATTTGTTTCAATGGGGATTTGAATATAATACTCAAATATTAGCCTGAGATCATACTTAAGTAAATTCGAGAACACAGGGCCCACATTTTGTGAAAAGTTATAAATATCAGTTTTCAATGTTACATACATTGTTCTCTTAGACTTTTGGAGAAAACATGAGGTACTTGCCTTATTCATGTTTTATAAATGTAAATTCATATTTTGAAGAATAGATACTGTCCAGAC
Organism: Solen grandis; assembly: GCA_021229015.1. Classification (NCBI taxonomy): domain Eukaryota; kingdom Metazoa; phylum Mollusca; class Bivalvia; order Adapedonta; family Solenidae; genus Solen; species Solen grandis. The sequence continues at coordinate 70,954,345 of CM037781.1, read as the reverse complement.
TGTAACAGACACCTTGAAAAATATTTTTGCAAGTGAATCCGTAGAGAACAATTACGACAGTATTTTTTTCACTTAATGACATCGTTGGGATTGTTCAGAGTCGTAGGTTCAATGTTACGACTAACCGCATTGCACGACTTAATTATTCAATGTCCACGTTGTCCCCATGGCAGTTGCAAAACTCGCAAACTCTGTACTGTCGGAAATAGTGTGTGTCATGTCGATTATTTTACAAAACGCTCGTGAACAGTATACTCCAGTCATGTGACGGAAGTAAATTATATAGCTGCAACACTTGTTTGCAGCTGTAAGTTATGCAAATTGATATAACAGTGTATTTGCGTGTGGAACAAGTGTTTTCATGGCATAGTCAAGAATTGAATAAAGAGGTATTTCTGTGAAGTATACTTTCAAAATTTATCTTAATCTTGGCAGTTAATGTCTGACAAATAAATGGTCAAATTTAAGGTCTTCCAACCCTAATACTATCAAAGCAATGTACATGTATTTAACTTATTAATAAGCTTTAAAATGTCAAATAATGGTAATCTTATGGGCAAATTGGCATGTGTCAGATGTTTATGAATACATCCCCTTGATATTTTGTTGCCATGAGTAATCTCCCCTGAAAACTAAAACACTCATTTTAACTTAATTTTTTTTTTTTTTCATAGGCTTAAATGTTAGATTATATGCAGATTATCTCCCTCAAATTTGATAAAACTTGAAAAAAAATCGTATTATTTTTTTTTTTATTTTTGAATGTCTTCAAGGTGACAAAGATTCATAGAAATATTACCATTCAGTGGCAAGATATAGAATATGGCTATTTTGATTTGAAGACCTTAAGAAAAAAAGCATCATTCGAGAAACTAGAAAGCTATTTCTGATAAAATAATGAAAATAATTAAAATTGAGTTTGGCTTATGTTTACTATGAAATACTTGCACACATTCGACTTCTATTGATACATAATTTACCCATTTTGATATATAATGGGTACAAGGTGTTTGAATATAAACACTAAAAAGGCAATTAAAAGTCCAATTCATCTATACAGGCGATACATGATGGAAGAAATTTATAATTAATTAATCATGATTTCAAAAAGTGTGTACATTTTTATAAACATGTAGGTTTTAAATTTCAGTTCCGGTCCTAACTAAACTGGTTTATATATGAAGGATGATTTCTTGATATTTTCACTCAAAAGTCTTGGTTTTACTAATGTATAACTTGTTATGCACCGCCAACTCCGTTGTGAAGCATTTAAATTTTCGACTGTGCTCTCGTTCGAGTGTGCGTGCGTACGTCCGTGTCTCCGTTCATATGTTCGTCCGTCAAACCGCAGGTTTGCCTTTACGTTTAAGCTTTTTTAAAATCTTTATAAAACTAGGTACTCATGTATGTCATGAAATGATCTATCTAATATATATGCAAATTTATGGCTGTGACCTATATTTCACTGTTGGATGACCGAGGTAAAATCGATTGTTCTGCCTCAGGTTTACCTTTGCGATTAAGCTGTTTTTCTATGTAGATGGATTCACATCTTTATAAAACTAGGTACACATTTACATTATGATATAAACGTTTAAATTTTATGAAAATTTATGGGCGTGACCACTTTTACACTGTGGGGAGAACATTGTAAAATTGTTTTTTTCTGCCTAAGCTTTACCTTAGGTTTACCTTTGTGTTTAAGCTTTTTTCCATGAAGATGACTTCACATCTTCATGAAACTAGGTACACATGTACGGCGTAATATGGTATATTTTTATAGGTATGCAAATTTAAAGCTGTGACCTACAATTCATGGTTGGATGAACACATGTACATCATGCTATAACCTATCTGATATTTATTCATGATTATGGCTTTAACATATACAGTCGACATTTTATCAAGAGACCGCTCAAGGGACTGCCAAAAAGTGGTCGCTTAATGAAATGGTCTCTTAATAGATAATTTTGGAAATCCAGGCAAACAAGTCATATATATACAAACTGTAAGCTAAATTGTATCAAAACGTTTTATTATATTACAACATGAATACGATGTAAACTACACAATATTTTGTTATTTTATACCAATAAACATCAACATGTTTATTTTTTGTCATATCTTTCGATTGTTTAGCTGATATGTTGGAATAATACCTTGGATCATTGGCTTAGGTTTGCATTTGGTATTCGGTGGAAAAACAAAATTTGACATCGAATTCATGGATGGATTCGGACAATTTCAAGAAAAAAATATTATTTAGCAATGAGTTTTCTTTATGTCTTTGTCTAACATAAATCCAGAAACCCCCGATAAATTTATTTCAACCGTGCGCCCTCGTCGCGTATCATAAGAAGCAATGTACATACGAATTGTTAATGGTACGCATTGCATCCGGAAGTATTAATTTACCTTATTCCCAAATAGTATTTTACCAAAATCCGAAGCATTCGGCATTTGAGGGATGGTTTCACCTATGTTATGGTTAGTAACTGTTGAAACGGGAACCAGGAACTATATTTAGAATTTAGTTGCACATGGTGCAGTCATGCGTGGTCAAAACAAATTGGTTTCAGGTGAGCACTTATGATCAGGATAATTGTTTGTTTGTTCGGATGTGTTAAAGATGAATATACACATGCTCCAGCGTACACGATAATTAGCAACGGAATCAAACACGGTCGCTCAAAAAAGTTGATTTTGTGCATAATCTTACGTGCTGGGACTTGGTTTATGTGGTCGCTGGTCGCATAATAAAAAAGGCGCTTAATGGGATAAATTGATATAGTAAAAATGTTCGGGCGGGATTTATAACGGTCGTTTAATGGAAACTTCGTTTAATACAGGTGGTCGCATGTACGATGATGACTGTATTTTTTTTCTGTTTGTGGTTGTTACTAACACTTCACTGGTGGCAACTCTGTTTCAGGTTATTCTTGCGCCAACTAATAATGCATAGGTCTGATAAATTATCACAGAGCTAAGATCCTTTGTAATTTTGGTCAATTTTATTTGCATTTTATCTCCAAAACCTCTGGTTTAACTTGGGTAAAACTTCATGAGATTAATAGTGCATGCAAGTGTTTTTTGCATGTATATTAATATCAAAAGTATTGAGTTCTTATGGTCGTGGGTCGTCGTTGTTGTCCTCGAAAATAGAGTCGCAGAGATACACTCCCTAGCTTTTGTTAATACATTCAAGACGTTTATGAGCATAGTTTTCAGAAGAAAAATCCAGAAATTCCTCATGTATTTTTAATTATGATCACTGTTAATTGCCTGATCTTTGTATCAACACACACTTTTCTGAAGTACAAACATTCAATTCAACTATCAATAATATCAGGAGAAATAAATGACCAGAACTGGGTATTTGACGCAAGGTTATAATAAATACAAGAACTTACGAATCGAACAACAACGCTTAAATTATTGCTATATATGTATTTCATTTAAAACTAAGAAGTCCCATTTTCACCTCTTTTATGTAATTCGTTAAGGATATCATTAATGACATTAAAACCGATCTAATTGATTGCTTTCAAGCTGAACAAAATGGAGATCTTTAAGATGTATTTGAAACTCTAATTTCACAATGATAGCGTTTGCCATTAAAGGTTTAGATTATGAAGTTGCCAAAATAACGACGACCTTTACAATACCATTGAACAACTATAGGGATGAAAAGGAAACTGTGGACAAGGGTGAATCAAACCGACCAATCAAACCTAATTATATACATATGCCTAGTTTTGAAGTGCACCAAAATGGTTGAAAATCACGAACATGCAAATTTCCTGTTCCTGTTGTTCTTAATCATTTCAATCTTGTATAATGCCTTGATCACGGAACATTCTCTCTGTCAACTTAGTTATAGCGTGTGCAAGGTCAACACTGAGTACAAATTGACTATACAATCTTCTTTTTTTTTTCTTTTTCTGAGTTTTTCCTACAGTGACTTTGTCACTTTGAAGGATGAAATGTGTGCTAGAAGTTGGAAAAAAACATCTGTCATCATCATTCGATTTTTAATATCGAGCTAAAGGCGAACTTCTTATCACATATAAGATCCAAATTCGGCAAAAAAAATCAACCAAGCTTCGAATATCGAGCCACTTCCAAGATAGCAATATATAAGGGACCCATATGGGTCCCATATGGTTTCCCACATAGGCCCAATATGGGCTACCCTCATGGGACCCATGTCGAACGTGCAACCTGTTTTGGTCTGCTGGGTTCCATATGGGCAGCCCACCAAGATCCAATATGTACCCCTCAAGGGTCCTATATGGGCAGCCCACCTAGATTCTACATAGGTCCCATATGGGCTACCCACATGGGACCCATGTCGAAAGTGCAACCTGTTTTGGCATGGGTCCCATATGGGCAGCCCACCAAGATCCAATATGGGCCCCTTAGGGGTTCCATATTTGCATCCCATTTGCATGTAATATAGCTCCATACCACTGCACTGTCTGAATGTGCAGTCAAATGTGGAAAACTAGTACCAATAGCCTCTGAAAATGTGTCGCTCAAAAATAATATTACTGAAAATCAGAAAATAGGTCCCTCAAATACAACATACAGTTTTATTTTTCTTCTTAATTTAATAAAAACTTCAATTTAATCACATGCTGAGAAAATACAAATCATAAGTCATAATTCATTCAAAAACAAATGGATATTTTTCATTTTCAATGTGCTATTTAAAGTTTAAAAGTGATGTTTGATTTCCTAACCATAAGACAATTTCTTATGCAACAATAACAAACACTTAAAGATTGCATATCTTTAACACTGCACATAAACTCAATAACCTTTTATACCAAAATGCATACTATTGTAAAAAGAAAATAACTACCATTTCAAGACTAGACTAATAAATGTATCACAATCACACAAATAACAACTATTATCTCATCTTAAGTTTTTAAACTTAAAGTACTTGAAATATGAAGTGACATTGAAATTCAAAATAAAAAGGCTAACTGTAATGATGGATTACTTCAGCATTACTATTTCATATACTTAAATCAACCATATCAAACTGGGTGGTGAAAATATAAATATACAGACTAAGCAGACTATCTTGTTCAGCCAAGTGATACATGGATATGTGAAAATATATTTTATATATAACATATAGATTGTTGGCATAGCATGTTTAACAATGTGAAAAAAAAATAATCTGGATTAATCTTATCAGCACTTCTCATGCACGTAATAGTAGTCCAATCTCCACAAAATTGTTAGTTACAGAACATATTCATTTAAAGCTTAATAAAAGAAAAGCAAATAGTATAGTATACTTAATTCAAAGATTGACGTGTCTGAAAAATAATGGACTGATATTCAACTATTCAAAACTATATTCTAAACTATTCACTATGAATCTGCCCCTCCACTTATTGAGAGTGTCTCCTGTTGGAATTCCTACATTCAAGATTTGTCTGACTTTTGTTGCACTGTTTTCTTCCCCCTTCCCTGTCCAGTACCACCTGCCAGCCATTTATAGACCTCTTACACAGCGTCTTCAGTGCTGTGGTTCTGAAAGTTCAAAAGGTATAAAATATATCTTACGAAAGAAAATCAAACAATGTTGGGACTGTTAAACTTGGCCTTGAAACTAAAATATATAACTGATGAGAATTAAGTATCATTTTTTTCATATGTGTTCCACTGAACAATGCATTTTATAAATAAATCATAATATAGGAGATGTGTGTTATCAACTCAACCCTCTCGGTTCTATTTAGTGTAACACATCTTGCTTGTAAATTATATAAAAAATAATAATTCCAAGGCATTGACTATGACCTCATTACAGTTAAGACTTGGCTAGAGTTTCTTGCAGCAAAACTTACTGTAAAATTCATCCATGATATGAAGTTTGGTAAATGACAGCATCCCCTTCTGTCCATGGAAGTTGTAGTTTACATCCAGCTCATTTCCATTCAAAAACCTCCTCACAACGTCCCAGAAATTTGAACTAAACAGGTTGACAGGTATTCTATCTACAATTACACAAAGCGTATACATTATGAATCATCCAGTTCTATATGTCAGAGATGTGAATATCTTAATGTAGCTTCATGTATATCTGTTGCAAGTTTAAATAGCAAGGCATACTTTGATCGGAATACAAGTGATTTATAACAGTGCTTTATGATACAGAAATATATAAATACATGATAATAGTAAACACAGATTTGTTTCAGGATTTGTTATCTTGTAGGAATACCATTATGGAATGTATACCAGAAAATTGCCCATTACAGTACGTAACGTTATCATTATTTTTAACAATATAGTAAATAATGCAAAAAGTAACAACACATTTCATCTAACTTTTGATCGACATTATTGATCCTTTGGTCCTCAAACTAAAATTTATAGCAGATAAAAGTAAATTCTAGACTTAGACATCTTGAATTTTAACTACCGGTATATACAATATACGATAAACAAGTCAAACTCAACTCGCGAAAATATGTTTCAAACCAATTCCTTATTCATAATCAGAATGATTTTCAATAAAAAAACAAGACTTTATTATTAAAAAGGCATCTTAATCAATGTTATACATACGTATTTTACGTTTTGAATAGGCTAATAATGTTCGTCTGGCCGTCACTCTGAAGAAAAGCAAATTAGGTTAACATCGCGTTGTGTTGTTGACCGTTGGTTTTAATATTGCGGTTAACCGAAAATGTAGAGTGCGCATGTGCAAAACTCTATAACTGGGACCCATATGGGTCCCACATAGTCGAACCTATGTAGGCATACCCAGATACAGCCCATGTAAGTCCAGTAAAACTCTATATATGGGACCCACTTGGGTCCACAAATGGGCAAACTCGTATAGGCATACACAGATACAGCCCATATGGGTCCGGTATGGGGAAAAATATATATGGGACCCACATGGGTCCCACACTGTCGAACCCATATAGGCATACCCAGATACAGCCCATATATATCCCTTATGGGGAAAAACTATATATATATATATATATGGGACCTATATGGGTCCCACATAGCCGAACCCTTATAGGCACACCCAGATACAGCCAATGTGGGTCCATTATGGGTAAAACCTATATATGTTGGACTCACATGGGTCACATATCGTCGAACCCATATAGGCATACCCAGGTACGGCCCATATGGGTCCCTTATGGGTGAAAACTCTATATATGGGACCCACATGGGGCCCATGTGGGTAAAAAAAACTCAACATATGGAACTAGGCATACCCAGATACAGCCCATACGGTCCCATATACCCTTGCTATCTGGGATATGGCATCATTACTCGATATTTGATATCAAGACACGGTACAATTTGGCCAATGCTAATCAAGATTGTTTAACATTATAGAACTGGTGGTCAATTTCATGCCAGCTTTGAGATCGATTTTCATAACTTGGTATTGACGAATATCGAACTTTGTTTTAATACTGAGCGTAGCCGGACGTAATTGACTATATAGGACATGCAAATATCGAGCTATTGGCGAATTTCGAGCTACGTCTGAGTTCGAGATTCAAAAACAATAATTCAGCTAATATCGAGCTAGATTCCAATACCGAGTCAAGTTGGACATCGTTACTGTCCTTATAGAACATACTTATATCGAGCTAGTTGCGAATTTTGAGCCAGGTCTGAGATCAAAATTCAAATATTTACTACAGCCGAATATCTAGCTAGTTTCCAGTACCGAACCAAGTTGAACATTATAAACCCTTCTTAATATTATCTCATGCATATTCAGTAAGGTAACCAGAACAGGGCTTAGATGAGTCAGTTCAGACTCTGAGTTGTAAACAAACTCAGCAGCTTACACCGATATAGATGTCAATGGTGTACATATTTACACAGGCTTAAGCTTTGTTGAGACCTAGACAATTATTAAATAACTTACATTTTCATCAGAAAAAAATTCTTTGAACAAAAAAATCCAAGTTTTCCAGTGAAGACTATCTACATTAAGACAGTTTCCGTGTATCAACTATTTAAAACACAGCATTCCTTATAAGCCCAGCCATGCATATTTCACAAATACATTCCATTGTAGATAAGATAACCTTTTAGACAATAACATATACATTACCAACTTCTTTTGGATACCTAGCTAACAGTATCCCAAATGTCTGTTTTAGTTCATGATATAACTGATGTATGCAGCAAACGCCGCAAATCTCAAAGAAAGAATGAAATTTCACATACTTATGTGTTAAGCCATTTTAATCAAGAATGGAATTAAATCACACATTTCTTTGTAATATAATATTTAAATATTTAATTTAAAGATTATGACATACGTTTTACTCCTTTTCTCGAGACTTGAATATAAACCCCCAAAAAATCAACATTCATTTCCACTATATTATATATCAACAATAAATTATGGGTGAAATAAACTTTTATAAGATATAGTTTCAGTGGATAGCATAAACATTTAGTTCAGTTGTATGAAAGTTTTTTTTCTTCAGGCAACTTATAAGTTTTAAGTTATCTGTATAAATGTAAAATAAATGCATTATTTCATTTCATATAAACTAATTGCAAAATGTGACTGCCAAATTAGGCAAATGTGTATGCTGCAAGCACATTACAGGCTTACTCTAACAGATTGCTGGATTAAAAATATATTAACACATCTTTACACTAGACTTTGCATATAGAAGAGGTAAGGAACCTCAGGATCTTGAAGTTTGTGGTTATTCGAACCGTAACCTAGCCATAGAATCCAGATCAATTAATTCCACATTATATACTAGTAACCAGGCCAGTGAGAGACCAGTTTCAGTATTATAAAATATAGTCACAAATGTTAATACTAGCTAGCTCCCACCAAGTCTGGACCAGCTTTAAATGACTCGATTGCATAAAAACAGTATTTTAAGCAGAATGTGTGTGTTTTTCTGGCCTGCCTAAAAGAAATTACAGTTTAACCTGTATTAGCAGCCACCTGTACAAAGCGACCAACTGCCGAAAGCGGTCAATTTAAATACAATGTTTTACAAAACTTAAGCATTTTGTCATATAGTTGTACTTAATTTAGCGGTCACCTCTGTTAAGTGGTCACTTTCTCTTATTCCCTTGAGTGACCATTTAAGACAGGTTTGACTGCACATGATTCACAAATATAAGTCAGTTTATCTCGGACTCAGACAGATCATATTAACAGTCTTAATATACCTGAGATAAAGCAATTTGGAGAAATAAAAATAAAATAAAATAAAAAAAAACAGGTCAGCTCCGGCACAAAGTCAGGAAGCATAGAATTACAGCATCTAACGTGGGTAAAATAGTAAAATGCGGAAAAGATTATGCTTGTCTCTACCTGCAACTAAAGAATAAAAGACATGTAAGAACTGGTGCCAATTAACGGGGATTAGGTTTTAAATGTAATGATCGTGCTGCTATAGAAGGAAATTATTTTCATATGTATCCTTGTGGAATTGTTGGCAGTTCTGGTTCCAGAACCATACGGTATATATAACCCATCAAGAAATCGGCCATTTGGACTTCTTGAATTCTCAAGTGTCCAGGGATTATCTTTGAACACTTTAACATAAAAAAAACACTAAATACTACTGCTTCAAGTGTTTACACTGTTGCTAAGAATTATTTTTATTAGAAACACTTTCCTTCAATACAGTTTTTGTAATTTATTAAAATACAAGTTGGACATAGTTTTCCATACATTGTTTATTTGACTATAATTCTGGTCTTTTTTTTTTCAGTGCGTAAATTGGACAATTTTGTAATACATCTGACATACACCCAGTATACAAGGATAAACTTATAATATTATATGTAACGCCAAGCATGTGAAGCATTGCCTAATGATGATTTAGTGTACATACACTTTTGTTATACATATATAAAATAAAGAGCATAAGGCCAGAGAAGATGGCTGTTGTGTTTTATTTCTATATAATCAATGAATGCCCTTGTTCTTAAACATAGTGATTTAAACTCAGTTAACAGTATCTCGGACAGCCAGATATAGGATATCTTCCATTAGAATTATAAACTGAAACACTGCAATGATAATGAGAAATTTATTTCAAAAGTTTACTTGTGTATGTGCTTCCACCAGTGGACACAATAAATATCTGAGTGGTTATCAGCTGTACTGGTGCGTACACCTGACCCATTTAAACCTTGTTCTGAGAAAAGAATCCCTGGTATGCATAATTTTGGAAAGACTTGGTTGAGGTCCACTGGTATAGGTCTCAACTGACCAGGCTTTGTGGTTTCTGAGAAGATTTTCTGGGGGTTTTGAAATACAAGTCTATTTAAAATCAAGTGACCCCTTGGGTCGGAACAATTTTGACCAAGGACCATGACTTGAACAATCATGTTAAAGGTTCACTAGGTCATGTTACACACCAAGTATCAGCACTTGGCCTAAGAGGCCTCCGTTTTTTTATTATCTTAATTGTCATTATTTAGAATATGATAAACGCCCGTTCTTTACATAATAGTCCATCAGTTCAACACACAAGTTGCTTTTTACTCATGCAATATGTTTAAATTTTAATCAGTCTGAAAGTTAATACCAAATGTCAAAAATTCCAATTATCATTAAACTTTTCCAGAAATGTATGGGAAGAAATGCAGAGGTGTTATATGATGTAAATTGAAATAACTTTTTAAAGTAACGCCCAATTCTGAAATGCCATAAGAGACACCTTGAACTATCAATAATGCACATCGCATTGTATGTGGATTTATCATGACCATCTTTTGAGAACCTCAATAATTGCAAAAAAAGCTTTTAAGTTCTTTTTAGTTGTGGAACTAGTTTGGCAGCTTGACCACTGTATCTACTTCTTTATTCTAAATTTATCTAACCAATCACATTTCAAAGCTATCAATCAACTGACTTACTGTTCACCTAAACCTTACTTCGGGCTAGGTCTTAGGCCTGAAAACTACTCTGTTCGAAACTCCTAAGAAGAATAATTTGGTCACCTTAATTTGCATTCTTTGACGCCACCACTAGGTAATCTATTTTTTAACCCTTTCCCTCATAGAGGAAACCATGAAAAGACCTATGCGAACAACATAAAACCAGATCAGCCTGCGAGTAACCCGCAGGCTGATCAGGTTTTATGTTGTTCGCTGCTCCTCAGTGGTCTGGAAATGAGGATTTTGTAATTAAATTTGGTAAGGTTTAACTGTGGTTTTCTGCAGATCAGGCTTTATGTGATACCTATTGAGGGCGTCAAAATAAGTATATATGAGGGAAAGGGTTAAGATAGCATTTGTAAAACTTCAGTTAATAATGTATTTACTTAGCAAAGAGAGGCATATTAATATTGAGCATTTTTCTACAAGAATATAGGAATCACAGTCTGCCAAAAGTACTTGACAATTATAATGAAATGACAGAGAATGAACGAAGACTTTGCGGAAAGATGAATAACTTCTTTTGTGGCCTGCCTTTCCTTAGTGGCTTGTGGTATGGCCTGCTTTGTGGTATGCTTAATGTATTCACTGTGAATAACTGCCCTAGAGCATGTTCCAGAATACATTCTAGAATTGTTCTAGAACTATTCTTAAACCTTAAGCTTTTAGAACGGCCATTTAATGTTAATGAACTTTTCTAAAACGTTCTAGAATAATCCTTAAATTTACAAGTTCTAGAACGGCCATTTAATGTTCATTAACTGTTCTAGAAAATTTTCCCAGAACATGCTAGATAGATTTCCTCTACGACAGTTCTTTAAAATTTCACAGGGAAAAAATTAAACATAGAAGTTCAAGAACCGTTTTAAGAACATGCTCAAGAACTTGAGTAATTAGTTCTTGAACATGTTCTACATTTATTTCTGAACCTACAGGTTCTAAAACGGTCATTTAATGTTCATGAACTGTTCAGAACATGTTCAGTAAAATGATCTAGAATTGTTCTAAAACAGTTCTTTAAATCATCGCAAGGGTGTCGCATATTTAATTTCTACTAAACTCCGTTCTATTTGCATTCTGACATTAATAACTTTTAAAATTTCCTTAAAATGATAACCAAGTGACAGCAAAGCAGAGACAATTTTACCACAGGGTCATGATTTACAGAAATTTGGCAGATGTCCACTGGGCCATGTTACACACCAAATATCAACACTCCAGACCTTTTAGTTTCTGTCAAGAAGATATTTCTAGTTTGTTTTTGTCCTATCTAAGTCTATGCAAAATCAAGTGATCTTTGGGACCTGCCAATTTTGACGCCAGAGCCAAGATTTGAACAAACTTGGTACATGTCCACTAGGCCATGTAACATGTTAAACTGAAGGCCTTTTGGTATCTGACAATAAGAAATTTTAAAATGATTTCTATACACGTCTTTGTAAAATCAAATGGTCGACTCCTGGGTACATACAAAAGATCTAAACTCAAGGTATTGTGTTTTCTGACAAGAAGATATTTCCATTTTTCTTATATGGCTGAATGGTAAGCGCATATACTATGAGATAGCCATAGTCCACTATGGTTATAACATACCAAATCTGTAAAAATTGCACTGCCCCTGCAAAAGATGGCCACGACTGAAAATGCTTACCCATGGTCATACTGCAGTCTTAAGTGTTACTTACCATAGTTTAACCATGGTTAGAAAAGGTGTACATGAACTGTCCATAAACTGCTATTGTGAATCTAGGCTGACCATGGATGACTTTACTGATGACATCTCTTACCATGCCTGACTCCTACAGAGGAATTGCCCTGGAAAAACAACATATATTGACATAGATATTTTTTATCAATTCTTCAAACAGTTTTATTCAACCTAGTAACGGCAAATTGATGGAAATCCAAGTATGGTGTGCTGACGCTATAAACCAGACTCAAATATTTCACCACACAATTTAATTGAAGCTGTTAATTGTCTGAAATTGAATTATTTCCCATATAACCATTCAATTCCTTACAAACAATATGTAAACTTACTTATTATATGATAGAGGGGAGAGAGAGAGAATTTACTAATTATAAGAGAGAGAGAGAGAGAGAGAGAGAAGGGGTTGTGGGAGGGAGGGAGAGATAGAGAGGCTTCTCGTGTATATGCGTGCGAGAATATTTACTCATGATAAAAGAGAGAGAGAGAGAGAGAGAGAGAGAGAGATTTAATATATATCAAGACTGTTCATTAAGTAACTTTAAAAGAGACCCATAATTCCATACATCTAAACTTCTACAAGAATGACTGATTTCGGAATATATTGATATTTTAACAATTGCCCAAATAATCAATAGTATATAGTTACAAAATCATCATCTGTCATAAAGTACCAGTTACTTGAGCAAAGTGCCTTCACACTAAGATCAATGAAAAATGCACACAATGTTTTTTGAGGTCCTTTTATATGTGTTACCCATTAATTGTCCCCGATACAGGTCAACAGAGTTCAGCTGCCCTTGTCAAATGGAATTCATAAAATCATGATTTTTACATTACCATTATGAATTATTCATGACTTATCCTTAATAGATTATTAATCTTAATGTATGATGTTATATCCATGAGGTGAGGTGATGTGCACTTCATGAAGGTATAAAACATGTATGAACTATTCATGGAATTTATCAGGAACTTTTATGAGAATTAAAATATAAATAATTCTTGAACAGTTCTTGAATTAATTATGAATGAAAGTAGGAACAGGGACTTCTTCAAAAATCTTCATTTGTTCTTAAGATATGAATATTGTAATTTACAAACTGAATATTTTGACAATAATTATTGGTTAAAGAACATCATGTTCACGTCAGAATAACATGCATGAAAATGATGCACATTAAGAAATCTTAATGATAAAAAAGCACATTAGTGAACCACAAACAGATAAACTAATGGGTTATTTCTTATATAATTGTTATCTTACATTAGATGAAAATACAGAAGTTAATAAAGCATTTAAAATATAATCGGTTGTGTAGTGAATCCAACAAAACTTGTTCAACTTTGCCAGCTTCTTAAAAATGAGTTCCCTATTCAAACAATTGTCCATCTTATGGCACGATTGTTTTTTGTTTTTTCATTGCCTACCCCAATGAAAAAATCACTGGAATTCCAGTAGAATACCAAAAAGATTCCATTTGAATCTGGAAAAGCAATGAAATACCGGTAAGTATCCACTTGAATCTTGAATATTAAAAGAAGTCCAGATAGATTCAACTGGAATCTGCTATGTTACTGGGATGCCAGATAGATTCCAGCGGAACTTGAATTTGAATTTGAAAGACCAGCTGAGGTGGAATTCCACATGAACAGGAGCTGAGAGTGTTGACTTCCATTGTTTTCATGAAATCAGCCATTTTGTTGCCTCATGGTGTAAGTAATTCATCAGATTTGCCTTAACATTGATAATATTTGTAATACGATATCAATGTCATATCTAATCACTAAAGTTTACTAAATTTAAACATTGAAAATACAGTACACAACATTTTGGTAAAATTAAATAGCTTAAACACTATCAAATTGATAGTTAACTGACTGTTCTTAATTCTTGTTATTTTTTAACTATCATTTTAGTATCAGAAAACATAAATAAAACAGTTTCCACACTTTGACTCATGGTGTGTTATTCTGTTATTGTCATGCTTTGGTACGCAACCCACTGAATGTATGCTTTGAAAATAGATTGGAACTCATTTATTTCCTAGGTATACTGGTATCATTTGCATCAAATACTAAGTAGATAAAACAATTCTAATCTTCCAATTTACTGTAAGTAAGCTAAAAATATTGTTTTATTGTATTATTTTGTTAACGGGAAGTTGAAAGTTGGCCATTTTCATCCATTTGTGATGTCATAGAGAGCACTTCATGGTATCATTTCCCTTAATTTTGTGATATTTATAAGTGTTTATTTGTTATGTATTGTTTGTTTTCTCTTTTAATCACTTAACACGTTTAGCTTTGTAAATAATTGAACAATTATTTAAATATTTAAAATGAATAAATATTGCGATTGCTTTGGAATTTCACTGGTATTGATCTGGAATTCTACTGGTTTTGATCGGGAATTCCACTGGTATCTATCTGGAATTCCACTTTTTAGCTCACATGAGCACAACGTGCTCAGGGTGGGCTTTTGTGATCGCCCTTCGTCCGGCGTCCGTCGTCCGTCGTGTGACGTGTGTCGTCAACAATTTGGCTTGTTAACACTCTAGAGGCCATAATTTTAGGCCAATTATTAATAAAATCTTGGTTAAGTTCGAAATTGGGTTATGTGGAGTCAAAAAGTAGGTCATGAGGTTAAATCTTAGAAAAACATTGTTAACGCTCTAGAGGCCAAATTTTTGGCCTAATCTTCATGAAACTTGGTCAGGATGTTTGTTTCCATTAAATCTTGGACAAGTTCGAAGTTGGGTCATGTTGGGTCAAAAAGTAAGTCATGTTGTCAAATCTTAGAAAAACCTTGTCAACACTCTAGAGGCCACATTTTTGGCCATACCTTCATGAAACTTGGTCCGCTTGGTCCGAATGTCTGTTTAAATAACATCTTGGACAAGTTTGAAGTTGGGTCATGTTGGGTCAAAACGTAGGTCAATATGATAAATCCAACATATGTTGCTCATTTATAATCAGGTGAGCGATTCAGAGTCATCATAGCCCTCTTGTTTGTTGTTATTGTTTTTTGACTGGAATAACACAATTCCAGTAAAATTTAATACCAGTGGAATTCCAGACAAAGTTTCAGTGGTATTCCAGATGGATATTTCCACTGGAGTAATAACTGAAATGTACTCAGAATACCAAATAATCATATTGCATGTTGTGAAATGAATCCTTATGACCTGAAAGCAAGGCTCCTTGAATTAAAGCAGATGTGGAATATTTCTTAATAGAAGACATAAAAGGTGGAGAGACAAAATAGAAAACAGTCAAGTAAATAGCAGCAAGTAAGAAGTTGTGTGTCTTCAAGTATTAAAAATAAAATACACTTAGGATTCTTAAAATACAATGCGGAATGGAAAATCATATATTGTATTTACAGTCATTGACTAGATTCCAGTTGATTTGACATGTACAAATGAAAAGCTACCTGTCCCTTGGTATAATGGCTTATGATCGAAATGTAGTTAAGTCACTTATTAAGACAACCCTGATAACCTTTTTGAAAGTCTGTTTAAAAAGTGCTTACCTTACAAAATGTTATTTTATCTTTCTTAAAGAGCTCATGAACTGTCACAGTTTTTTTTCTTCACGGGGGGGGGGGGGGGAAAAAAGTTTTATTTTTAATATAAAAAAAAACTAGAAAAGCAACAAAAGAGTGCTATTTGATATGGGTCAGGTTCAATTTTTAACTGTTATTTTTTTATTTCTTCTTATTTTTTTTCAAGAAAAATGCAGTTAGTTCCTTCATGTATATTTTTCTTGAAATGTTCATAAAGAAGAAGTGAACTGCAAATCAGAAATTACAAAATAGTTCATAATTTTTATTATTTTTGTAATTTTTCAGAAATATATATTCATGCACATATGATGCATTTGTCTCATTTTCATTTCATGCTTTCCTCGTGAACTTTTCATGAAGTCTTCCCTTGCGTTTTCTGTGGCTGGGGAAGTAGTGTCTCAGAAGCTAGCTTCTGATGTAAATGAAAATTGTGCGTGTAAACATACCTACAAGCTATTATCATCTAGCGCTCTGACCATTGAGGTCTGGGACTGGCCCAGACATTGGTAGGAGTGAAGCTCGGAGGGCTGTTACAGTGAGGTTTCATGATAGGGGCTGTGAAACAGCCAAGCTCTGGGGTTAGAAAACGGGTATGTGTATGAGACACAGTGTTTTAAAGCTTGGGACTAAGTCCAGCATTATGTTTATTATAAGGTTTTTCATTAGGTAGGAACTCATTGGTTTGGGATCGCTCAGCACAGTGTAAGCTGGGAAGACGACTAGCCACCTTGCTGGCATGGGACATGTATATACTTTAGTTTAGATCTATATGTTGTGTCCCATAGGGGAGGTGATGTTTAGTTAGGTTATCGTTCGCCAGGCTTGTTTCGACTGTATATATTTGTATATAAACTTCATGTGGGGGTTGTTTTTCTAGAGCTAGGTAGCTCATGCTATAGTTTGAATCCTTTGTATAACGTTTAGCTAAGACACTGTCACCTTATAGAACGCCCGAAACATTCAATAAAGGTCTGAGCTCAGGGTTTTATCATAAGCATATCACCAGCATCCTGACAAGCATGATGTTCGCTGGAATAAGCACGATGCAGGGTCAGCAGATTGATCAATGACCATCATGCTCGCTCAAAGAGCAACATGCTGGGTCGACAGATTGTTCATTGAGCATCATGCTCGTTAGATACTACGCCGTGCGATTGACTTTGACTTTTCTCCACTTTACACTTTAATAAAAAACCGATATTCCATTCGACCTAATTCTCTGTCAAATAGAACGTCGCTTCGGTTGACGAAAATAAACCACGCCTCCTTAGCGAGAGGAATCAAGTGCACAGTTTTGTCAATCTGTAAATAGAAACTGTGACCTCACTGGCTTCATTCAGATCGGTGTTGACACATTGCAGTTTTATAAATGCGGAATCATGAACTGACTGCTGGTACTTATATGCCACGTGTAATCTTGCGAGGAAATAATGAATGAGTTTAAATAGACAACTATGTAGTTTCAAACGAAATAGGTGGCACTTAAATTCGGGATGTTTTAGCAAGAGTGATTTTGTGTCTTGAATTAATAAAACACAGCAAAAGCAGTGTGGCGTAGTTACTGTCAAACGGAGCGTAATATCTGTACTTGTCATCATGGTCTGTGAACGTGTGGCATTTAACAACATCTAGCCATTTTAATTGCGGTTCTTCAAGTAGGAATTTTATAAAATTCCTCGAATGTCATTTCATAACCTTTCCAAACGCACCGCTGACACCCTTTACTTTTAAAGTCCGTCTCGGCCGACACTTCCATCGCGAAAGTCAAATGGGAACTGAGCAAAAATCAATAACCAAGTAAAGCCAAGGGGCGGGAACTACGTTCCGATTGGTCTACACAATGTTTTCTTTTCTACTTGTAAGATTGAGAACGGTCGCAGTTTTATCGATGTAAAATTAATCATGCTGGGTCGGCAGATAGCACATTGAGCATCATGCTTAAAACGAGAGCATCATGCTGGGTCGGCGGATTGTTCAATGAGCATCAAGCTGGGGCGGCGAATTGGTCATTGAGCATCATGCTCGTTAGATGAGCATCATTCTGGGTCGGCACATTGTTCACTGAGCATCATGCTGGGTCGGCGGATTGGTCAATGAGCATTATGCTTTAAAGAATAAGCATCGTGCTGCTTTTTTATGCAGATGATCCAAATATAGAGCGTTGTAGGTATCAAAAAGAAACCCCGTGAACATGACAAATCAGTGAAAGGAAAATTTCTCTGTACCAATCAAATAACTCTTTTCAAACAAACCCCCACATTTGGCGCCTTTCGTACAGTTGCGCAAATATGAATAGAGAAAGACGTATTGAATTATTACAGATTTGCTTGGCCATGTATCTCAACGGCAGTGTGAAAAATCTTTTCTTTTTGAAAGGGTCTTAATTCAGTGTAAGCATTTGAAAAGCTATTATTGATGTGCTTTTCGTGACAGCGAAGGAAATGCTCACGAACTCTGAAGGGTTTCCCGAATGTTAGGAAACTCTGAACATCAGACAAAAGAATCATTCGGGCGTATGTGCGAGGCATCGAATGCACTAGATCTATAAAAGGAGCACGAGCAGTTTTCTTCTCCGAGTCGAGGCAAAATATGCTATTTGTGAAAGCTTAAAATGACGAAACATACTACATAGTATGGCTACACTGTTAATTTTTACTTAAATTTTAATAATTTTGGCTAATTAAAGATAATAATGTAATGGTCTGAAAAATAAAATCACAGTGAATGAAAAAGTTAACTTGCACACTCTGGATGAATACTGAGGGAAACGTAAAGGGAATCATATCGGGAAAACAATTATTTTGGGTGGTCACAATAAAATGCAGACACATGTAATTCATAAACCGAGTGTCCGCTATTACTGTTCGATAATCTGGATAACTGCATGTTTTTTCTTCAGTTATTGCATGGGCGTGGAAACTCCGCCCTCTAAAAAGTGTGGTACCTAATCTAAGCATAGGTACTTTTCTACAGAAAACTACCTAGGCCATGTTAAAAGAAAGTATAAGAAATTTTCGCGTTTTTATGCGTCCAGGCATATTCACGGCGTGATACTGTCGCGGATTTGAGCTGACCGCGAATCCCGCAAAAGAAAACAAGCTAGGAACAAAATATATCCATTGAATATTTTGTTAGCATAACACGGCATCCTTATACACTAAACGGTTGTTTTTTTCTGGACAGCAGTCATTGTATATGTGTGAACAGTTTTTAGTTAATAGTTTGAGTAAGTTTTTAAAAGGAATTACTTGTATACTAGTATATATGGTTATTTTTTGGAAAGATGTCCATCGTAATTTTTACGCAACAAAAATCAAACAAAAAAAAATGAGGAAATACATACATACATAACTCCGCCTCGGGAGCGGGAGGCCGTGGGTTCGATCCCCGGCCGCGACATACCAAAGTCGTAAAAAATGGTACTGTTATAGCTCCCTTGCTTGGCGCTCAGCATATAAGGGTAGTTGCAGGACTGGTTAGCTAGGTGTCAGGATAATTTGACTGTGTGTGGTACCATGCAACATGTCTACGGCGTGACACTGCAGTGTGGCAGCACTATATCTGTCTCAAGTAGACATCGTCTCCAAATGACTGAAATACTGTCGGTGGGACGTTAAACCCAACAAACAAATATAACACAACATAAGCTTTATTCCGCAATAAATATACGTCATAAAATTATAGCCTTATAAATACAATAATAATATGTGGTGGCATGTACTAGAACGTGTACCGACACCTTTTGTCAAGTATTGAATTATTCCACATTAGATCTAAGCTTTCAAAAAAAAAAAAAAAAAAAGAAAAGAAAAAAGGAAGCCGACCCACCGACCGATCGACCCATTTTTCCCAGCCTGTAACCAGAAACAAGACTATTTTTACGCCTTACTTACAGAATGACCGGAGGGATGACGTCCAGTTGGTACCACATACTGATGATTTGTGTAAATGTGTTTATGTGTGTATTGTAATGTTGAATTGCTCTTTTTATCTTGTACATGTATTGTTACCATGTCATTGTTCTTTACTTTCATATAATATAAATTGGCAATTGGATCTAGAGAACCTGCAGTGCATATAAGATTTGAAGGAACATTAGAATTAAGCATTGGACATATGCTTATGATGCTATGATATGAATTATGTAAGTTCAGCAGTGAAATCACGTAAATCTCAGACATTGTATTTTGTCTATTTCCGGCTGGAAATCGTCATTCTTATGGTATCCTGAAATATGTGTTATAAAGAAGTCAGAATAACACAAAACGAACTTACTTATGTAATATTGAATCTAACAAACGACAATAGTTGACTTTTTAATATGTACTGAGATGAGCGTGTAACATAATGCTCTACCATAATTGGTAAAATAAAAGTTGATCCCTTGATAAATGAGACCGCTGTATACTCTCAATATCAAATTTTTAAATTCTTCTTCTATCAAACAAAAACTTCAGAACTTAGTTTCATTGGTCATATAAGTTGATTCCTTGAAAAATGAGGTATGCATATTGTTGGCTAGTTTTCTTTAGAATTTGAATCTGACTGTTGCTGAAGGTAACAAGGTTGAATAAAGTGACCCGAATTGTTTTTATTAGGTTGATGGTACCATGGTGAGCGTTCTGGGGCCACCATGACCCTCTTGTTTCATTGTCAAATATATTAAAGGCAAAGTTAGAAGCAGGAGTATGTTATCTTAAGTGATAGTTCTAGTTATCGCCAGTCCTTGACGAAGCGTTTTGGCGCATGTTTGCAAAACAAAAATCTCACATTACCGGAATGATTAATACTTGTAAGGGTTTAGTCAAGTTTTAATATCCATGCATTGTTATTTATAGACATTACCTTGACATGTCGCTACATTATGCAAACGCTTGCAAAACAGAAATCTCATATTACAGAATGATAAATACTTACACTTTTCAATGTGTCTCACTGCTTCAATACCTGCAAATAAGAGGTTGAAATATTTAGGAATTGTAAGGTTAATATAATCCACACAATTTGATTTCATGCTCATTTACATTCCCAGTGCAGTTCAAATTATAAATCTTAGGATAACGTCTTAATAAATTATGGATTAATGAATATTACACTCATGATAGCAATTACCCAATCTTACAATAAAACAAGTCTTTGGTAATAGTTCATCTGTAAAAAATTCTCTGTGGTCGTTATTGGTTATAGGGATATTGCTTCCTACATTAAGCAACCAAACTCACCCAATTATTTAAAAAAATTGGTAAAAATAAATCCTAGTTGCACCATCAGTTCACTTTAGAATACATGACACTTCAAATTTTACTTAATAGTCATTTAATTTAACAATGGTTATATATCAGTGCATGTCATACTGATATTCGTTGGTACAAACACATTCTTCTCGCAATTCACTGTAACAATGATTACATATCAGTGGATATTCTTGGGTACTAACCCGTTCTGTCTTTTTGATTGTTTGTCCTTGTTTGCCGCAATTATGTTCATTTTAATCTTTTAATCGGAATGTATTTGTTCCCACCCCAGATACCCCCCTCGAGATTACAACACTGCTTACATTGTAATACATTGACAAATTGACAATACACTGTACCCTCGCTGTGTATCAAATACGCGTAATCGTGGTTGTTTTCAGGTTTCATAGACAAAATTGCACGTATATCTTGATCCTATGGGCCATGAATGATTTCATTTGTGAAGTAATACAAGAAAAGGGTCATATATGTCAAGGATAAATATGCTGTTAAGTGGAAATGTACACCACAGTACGAAATGAGGCGTTATATAATTCTCCCCAAAATAACTTGCTTCAATGCTTCAACAGCATTTCTTTTATGTATAAATGTCATTATTATTATTAACAGTTTCTAATCCTTACACAACGTCGATACGGAACGATTGAGTTACATAGCTATCAATTGATAGATCGGTAATATGTGTATAATGATTCACAAACATTTCACACGCTTTACGGTCAGTCAATCCTCGAGAAAAAAGGCAAAAATAAGTTCATGTCGTTTCGTTTACTCCCTATAACCTACGTCAATCTTTAAAATCTCCAAATAATGGAATAGAATGGCCAGGGATAGATCAACAAATTATGTCATATTCTAATTTACAAAAAATAATAATTTTCGAGATATAAGCAGTCCAATGCACTTGGAGTAATAAAATGTTCGTTTTTCTGCCATAACTCAATTGATTCAACCCCGAACTTCAAAAACTAAATATCATTTGAAAAGTTATTCAGAGCGCAACAAATTATACAATAGTGCCTTGATCAATCTGACTAAAGTACTACATAAGTACTACTTGAACTGTTGGTGGTAGGCTTCGTCCTATAAACTGTTATGATTCGTCTAGGAACGCATTTGCAAGCTTACGCTTCGTCTTACATTCTGCACAGAGAATGTTAGAGTCATCTAGAGCTTTGGGGGGGGGGGGGGCAAGTGCTATCATATTTGCAAATTAATAGAGTTTTTATATATTTGCATTTCGAAAGAGTCATTTTAAGAACTGTAATCAGTTGTCATAATTAATAAATATGTAGATTTTTCTAGAGGGAAACAATACAATAAACAATTAAATCACTCTTATTCAATACTT
>CM037781.1:70881434-70931434 GCA_021229015.1 Solen grandis | reverse complement strand
CAATAATTAATCCGATATAGAGCAAATAAAAAATCCCGTCCACACCATCATCTCATAAAATAAAACAAAGACCGAATATTTTTTATTTTGTATTGGGGGTTTTAACCGTCGTGCTTTTATTTCAACATATAGCGACGTACAGCTAGTTACGGGTGGGGAAGACCCGAACAAAAGGGGCCCGGGGTAAACCACGACTACCGCAAGCCACGGAAAGGGTTTTCCTCAATAAAAATCCGAAGTCCCTCCGAATTCGAACCAAAGGGGAGGGGGCTAGGATTTGATCCCGGACTGTAACCCCCGGCCGGCGGCACCCAAACCCGAACAAGGGTGAAAAAAAAGTGCTTATTCACCAACTATGTGCTTTAATTATTGTGAATGACCCTTTCTCCCTTTGGGAAAACAAAAATTTTAAATAAATAATATATTATATACGTACATTTAAAAAAATACGAGTGAAAAAAATTTTTATTCCTCCTAACCCTTTTCTCCGTAAAGATCAATTTGGAGTACTTTTTTGACTTTTTAAAAATTTTTTAAAAAATTCAATTGAATTTTTTCTAAGAAATTTTTATTTCCTTGTCACCATTTTTCACACCCAAAAATAAAATTTTTTTTTTGTTTGCCCCAATTTGCAAAAAATTTCATGCGTTTTTTTTTAATCATTACCATCTTGATCAATAAAACAGTTTCCCAAAAAGGTTTTACACTCGGTTTTCTTTTTTGAGCTAATATCAAATCAATAATCTTTTTTTTTTTTTTTTTTAATTAAGTTTTGTTTTGTATATTCTAATTTTTTTCCCGGGTTTTGAACATGAAATTTAGCTTGCGTGATTTTAACTCTTTTTGCCGAGTCTTTATTCAGGCACTGCCTTTTTAGCAAATTTCAATGACAATGATTTTAAAAATAAAATTTCCTTAAATATTTTACTTTTATTTTTTTGGTTTTTAACAATTAGATTCGAATGTTGGTTTGGACACAATGCGGCTATGATGAAATTGGGAAAGCGGTCTAAATAAATACAGATTTCAACAACATTACAAACGTGTGGGGGCAGATCGTTTTTGTACTGACATTCCCCACCTTCTGATTGCAGTTGTTTATAAAACAACAAAGTGAGACCTGTAAAAAAAAAAGGTCCGGGGAAATAGATTTCTGATACGGCATGCTGCAGTCGATAAAAAAGGAAATGCCATCTTTCGGCAGTTTGGCCCAAATTAAGACGTGCTATTAACAATTTCCAGTAACCCCTTATCATAACCCCCCCCTTGACGTCACACCTGGGGGAGGGTAGCACAAACATATCATTGGGAAATTAAATTACATTCGAATCCGGGGCACCAAATCAGTCTTTTAGAACGAAATGGATTTTTTTTTTATTTTTTCAGTTTATTTTTTTTTTAATTTTTTTTTTGAAATGGGGAAAGCCGAATTTTTACGCGGAAATGGTTTTTAAGAGGGGGCCGAAATTTAGAGCGGAAAATAACTGAAATACAGTATATGGTATTATACGAAAAAATTTTTTATATCTAATCCTGCATGAAATTTACTTTTTTTTCAACAAACTTTAAAAACGTTATTTAGGATTTTTGTAAAAAGTTCCCCAAAACGCACAGAAGGGGCATTGGGCTTTTTTTTCTGGATTAGACACATCACTTTATTTTCTTATAGATCGGTTTTATTACCCAATAAACCCTTTTCTGGAATAATTGCCTTTTCTACGACGTTTTAAATTTTTTTCCCTCAAATTTTTTTTAAAAACTTGTCTTTTTTTTTTACAGTCCCATAATTTAGCCTTTTTACTGCTTCTTTTCTTTTTTTGGTTTTGTCATCTATTTGAAAAAAGATTTTCTGGTGATGCGCATCGAAAATCTTCACGGGCATTTACAGTTTTTACAGTCTGTGAATGACCCTACAAAAATATTCACATTTTCCCCCCTTTTAATATTCGGGCGACGAAACACTTTTCATTTACTGTATTTTTAAACCCTTTCGAGAAAAAAGGTTGGTCGACGAAACGACGAATTCCGTCGCAAAACCCCCTTCTCTCCCCAAAAAAAGAAAAACACTAAAATAGCAAAAAAAGTGCAATGTATTTAAAAACTTAAATATTTTTGTCACCAAAATTTTATGACCTATTTGGGTTTGTATAATGGGGGGCCGGGCGTTTCGGGAAAATTTCCAGTTCGGAAAATTTATTTTTATAAAAATGAGTGGGGCGTTCGGGGAAATTGGGTTTTTATAGTATATTTGTATATGAAATACCTCCATTCACTTATTTAGTATTTGTTGACAGAATAAATGAAAAAAAATAAAAAAAATTTTTCTCAAATTTAAAAATAAAAATGTTAGGTTTCATGTATCCCCGATCGGCCTTTTTTGTTCGGGAAATATGGTAAATGTGCGGGGCTTTACAGTTTATAGCCCCAAAATTTTTAAAATTTTTAAAAAAAGATATATAAAAAAAAAAAAAAAATCAGAGAGAGGAGGAGAGACAGACAAAAAAGGGAAAAAAAAGAAAATAAGGGGAATGAAAAATTTATGTTAAAATTAAAAAAAAAATTACACATATATAAGAAATTACTTAAAAAAAAAAGAAGTTTTAAAAAGTAGCGACATTTTATAATAAATTTTTTTAGATTTAAAATGTATATCACGGTGTGTGTGTGTGTGTGGTGTATGTGTTTCGCGAAAGTGAGTGTGTGTGTGTGTGAGAGGAGAGAGGAGAGAGAAGAAAATATAACATGAAAAGTTTACATGTATTATGACGTGTCATGATTTCATTAAATTTTGATAAAAGTTTAAGTATGAGAAGGGCTTATATAATCATATAAAAACTCTCAAAAATTTAAGAGGGGAAGAGAATTTAAAAATGGAGTGTTTTACCCCGATTCAAAGTAAAATGATCCATTATGGGGGTTAAAAGATGTTTTTTTTCTGTTGGTAATAGGCCAAGGTATGTGAAAATAAAAATTACTGGTGCCTGCTTTAAATTTTTTCAATATCGAAAAAGAAGTCTTTAGGGAAATAACGTGAACAACATGTTAAAAAAATTGTGTTACGCCACCTGAATTCGAGGATTGATTTTTATTTCCTTTTTCTTTTAAATAACTGTACAACATGTTAAAAAAATGGTTCCAATATTATTTTTATTTTAAAATAAGGGTCATCCCCCCTTATTCTTTTGGTTGTTGATAAAAAACTATTTTAATTTTGATAAAAAGGGTTTAAAATTCTTGTTTTTTTTTAGTTGCACAGTGCTAAATAAAATTTCAAAAATTTAAAATTTCCGGAAATACTATGGCAAACGGCAGTTTACACGTAAAAATAAATTTTGATTTATTTTAAACAGAACTGGAGATTTCACATCGTAAGTTCCCATTGATTTTTTTTTTTTTTTTCCCCGAAAAATTTTTGAAAAAGGTTTAAATTTAATTTTTTTGTATGTTTATTGTATATGATCATATGTTGAAAACTTATTGTTAAAAAGACCTTTAAATTTCCCCCCGTTGGGGCTGAAAAAACCTGCCCCCAAATGTCCTGAAAAAGCCCTATATGAATTTTACAGTCACCTTAATTTTTGGGACTACAACACCATCTTTTGGTTGAGTTGTATAAAATTTTTTTCGTTTGCTCTGTCAAAAGGGTTTTTTAACTCAGTCATAAATCCATTTTGCCCGTATAGTCCTTTTGAGTTTAAAGATTACTTACAAGTTTTTAATATTTATTTCCCATAATCATCACCTTCTATTCGAATTTTGGAAATTTACCTAAAATCCCGTTCAAATTTTAAATCATAAAACATATAAAAAAAAATGCAGACTTTTTTTTATAAAAGCATAGAATAAAGAGGGGTTCTGTTCTTTCAGGCAACTGGATAAGAAAAAAACAAACTAGATACTTTGATGATTAATTTAGCCCTTCATATCCGTTATTCACAGTAGTTAGGGTTTTAAACCCAAACTTAGGACAGGGGTCAAACACACATGATCCCCAGACGCACAAATCCGTGCGTTGGGCTTTCAGTGTAAAATCCCAAAAAAACTAGGTTGGTTCAATCCCTTACCTATTATTTAAAAAAATCAAAAAATCACACTAATGTAAAATCAAAAAAATCACTTTAATGAAAACTTTAAAAAAAAAAAACAATAAAAAAAAAATAAAAAAAATTATGTTTTTTTTAAACCCTTTTTACCACTCTGAATATGGAGGGGGTTTTAACGTTTTATAAAAATTCAATATTATACAGTTTTTATATTTTTGGATATTATTCCATTCCCTTTTTTCTCCCGTTCTATTAATTTTTGCCTTTCTTCTTTGAATATTTTTTTTGGAACCGCAGAGTTTTTTTTTAAATTGTTTAAGTTCATATATTTTTCTAATTCACAATATAATTTTAAATTCTTGTTCAGAATCTTCCATCTGTTAAAGCTTTAGAGATTAAATTTTTTTACTTTTTAATTTACTTTAGCAATAGTTTTAATTTTACATTTTTTTTTAATTTTTTTCATAAATTTACGTTAACAATTTTTAAAAGGGGGGCCCCAACCCCTCCAATAAAAGGCTACAATTTCAAAACGGAAATAGAATAGGAACAATTAAACCAATAGTTTTTTAATTATATAGCAGACAAAAAAAGCTGTGTCACCCCCATCTGTTATATTTTTTTCCTTTTTATATTTTTTATAAATGTTTACGAGTATTCTCCTTTAAATTTTAATGTTTTCTCAATCTCTAGTTTTTTTTGTAATAAAATTTTGATTGGTTTATAAGTTCTACTTCCGATGCTCTCAGCTGTTCCAAGCTGGCTGTAAATTTAGTATTTTACTTTTTAAAATCAGGGTAAAAATTGGGGGGGGCCCTTTGGTTGCTTCATTTTTAAGTATATTTTTTGAATTCAAACAAAAACGAGGAAACGTATTAACTACATTTTTTATTATTACCAGATAACAAAATTAAAAACACTTCCACCCTCAACAAAAAAGGGCGTTCAAATTATCAGTTTTGCTGTTGTTTTTTGTAAAGAATATCACACCATTTAAAAAGCCCCCATAAACCAACAACCAATCGCACTTCACCACTTGCCCCTTTTACTCGACAGACCAATCGTAATTAAAACCACGCCTTTAAAACATAACCAACATTTTTTTCTCCCCGGCATTTCCAAATGAAAACCCCTTCTTTTATATAAAAAACCTTTTTTTTCAGCATTTATTGAAATGTTTTTTTAAGGTTTTCCTCTTTCTTTTTACCAAAAGGGTCTAATTTTTTAAAAGTGTTAAGAAATTCTCTACTAATTTGATTTTAAAATTTATTAAATAATTTACTTTAAAATTTTGAGTTTAAATTATTAAAATATGAATCACTTACTTTTTATCTAGTATATACTTTTTAGACGAATATATTCTTTTTAGAATAAAATTTCGCTAGGGAACCACAAAGGAATAATTTTCAAAACACAACCATGGGAACCCATATTATCTTTTTTTTGTCCTTTTTCATCCCGAACACTTATATTAATTCAGAAATATTTCCCATAGTTTTTTTTTAAACTCTGGTTACTAAGTTTTTATTATCAATTCTAAAATTTGATTATTTCAACGGGAAATAACACTAAAATTTTATAGGTCCCTTTTAAAAAAAATTATAAGAACTATTTTTTTGTTCAAGGTAACATATAATTCTTTATAAGAACAAATTTTATTGTTCCCCTGGATGGGGGTTAAAAAGAGGTGAATTTTCCAAATAATATCTCTTTAAACCCTAACATTTTTCTTAATTCTTGGTTATTTTAAATCCATGGTTATACACTAACTGAATTTTTTGGGGTATTCTTCTGTTTTTAAAAAAGCATACCTTTTTTTCATAAACGTTAATGTTATTCTGTTGTAAAAATTTTTAAATCATCCTTTTTGTTAAAAATTTTAAAAAAAAACCTCAAAATTTATTTTTTGGGGGGGGGGATTTCGAATGTTAGATCAACCCTTGTCCAATTAAATTATACCAAACCCCATATATAATAAAACCTCTAAAATCCAATTTTTCTTTTTCCATGTTTTATTATCTATATATTGTTGTAGGTTTATAGGTTCATTAATTTTAGAAATTTATATGATTTTTTTATTGATAAAAAATAAATTTATAAAATTTAGTGGAACAAGGGAACCGCGTTCGCAAAAAGTTCCAGCAGTTCCTGGGGAATTTCAAAACACAACTCATTGGTAATCCATGTTATTTATTTTTTCCCCAAATTTCCAAAACACTTAATTTAAATTTCAGAAAATTTTCCTTAGTTAATTTTTTATACTCTAAATTATTAAAAATAATTTTAAACAATATCCCAAATTGATTACTCTCAACGGGAATAACCCAAGTTTTTCTAGGTGCTCCTTTAAAAATTATAAGATAATTTGTTCAAGTGAATATTAATTTGTTTTATAATTACTAATAATATTAGCTTTTTTTTTTTCCTTCTATTTTTTCTTTCTCTTTCCTTTCTTTCTTTCCATTCTTTCTCTTTTTTTCTTTTCTTTTTTTCTCTTTCTATTTTTTTCTTTCTATTTTTTTCCTTTTTTTTTTTTTCTTTTTCTATTCTTTCTTTTTCCTTTCTATTCTTTCTCTTTCTTCTTTCTCTTCTATTTTTTCTTTTTCTATTCTTTCTTTTCTTTCTCTTTTCTTCTATTCTTTTCTTTTCTTTCTTTTTCAAACTCTTCAATTTTTTCTTTCTCTTTCTCTTTCTATTCTTTCTCTTTCTCTTTCTCTTTCTTTTCTAATCTTTCTCTTTCTAATTTTCTCTTTTTTTTTCTTTTTCTTTTTTTTTCTCTTTTTTTTCTATTCTATTTCTTTTTATTCTTCCTTTATTCTCTTTCGCTTTCCAAGATTATTTTATAATTTCTTTTCTCCCTTTTTCTAAGTTTTTTTTTTTCTCTATCTTTTCTCATTTCCTATCCTCTTTTATTTCTAAAAATTTTTTCAGCCAATTCTATTGTTTTAAATGATTCTATTTTTGATTCAAAATTTATTACATCCTTTTTTTTTAAAGTTTGAGGGGAGAATTTGAAAAACCCTTTATTTGAAATTTTTTATTTTATCCATCCTTATAAAATTTAAAACTTTTTAATCTAATTTTCTTATTTCCCCATTTATTATCTATATATTTTGTAAGTGTTGGTTTATAAATTTTAAAAAATTATATGGTATTTTTTTTACGATAAAAAATGACCCCTGAAGCTTTTAAATATAATGAAGTGTTTTTTATTTAAGGAGGATGTTTAAAAAAAAAGAATATTAACATATAAAACAAGAAATAAAAATTTCATCAAGGGAAAACGGAATGAAAATTTTTAATGTAGATTTCCCAATATTTGAAAATATTTATTACCTAAAGTTAATCAGAAGAAATAGTAAAAAGGGGGAAATGAGGGATGTTTTTTTGGCAGAATAAATTTAAACTTTGCTTTTTGGTTTTCAACTACGGGAGGGGGGTTTTGCATAAAAAATCTAAAAAATGTGGGTAGTGTTTCACAGCCGACAAGGGAACCGTGCTCTCACAAAGCCCGGGAAAAAGGGCTTTATTTTTTTTCCATTTTTATTATAAAACAAGAAGAATTTAAAAGAATTACTATTTCTTTTCCCACAAAATAAAATTTGGAAGCTTTTAATAAAAAATTTGATAGAGAAGTTTATGAAAAATTTGTATGATTTAATGTAGTCAAAAACAGATTGGGAACAAAGAAGGTCTTGGAATGTATATAAAACAAGTCATACAGTTGGGAAAGAACAATTTTAAAAGAGATAATTTTCACAAAAAAAAAGCAGATTTCTCAAACTTAGATTTATCAAAAAGACATTTGGCCCGAAGTACCGGGAGGAAGACATGGGGTTTTTAAAAATGTGAATATCTCCCCCTAAAAAAGTTCTATTGATTATATAAACAACAGATAAATTTAAAAACATATGGACAACTTTTATTCTTGATGAGAAAAAGGTTTTTCCCAAAAGCGGGAGTTGAAAAAATTTAAATTTGGGTCTATAAAATATATTTTGGGGGTTTTCTTGGAGAAAAATCTCAAACAAAACAGTTTTTTAGGAACGGGATGGCATTTGATGCTCAAAAAAAAAATTTTTAGCAAGTTAAAGATGCGTACAGTCCAATTGATTACCTACTCAAATAAAAAAATATGAAAAGTGTATTAAAATAGAAAGAAGAAAATTGATTATGTTTAGGGATAGGATTAATATGTCTCCTTGAATGGAATTAAAAATTTGGAACAATACAAGATTATAAAGAAATTGTAGTAGCAGAAAAAAAAAAATTCAAACATTGAATAAATAATGAGTAAAGTTTCTCAGTTGAACCTATCTACACAACCCACGATATAATTGGTACCCAACAAAAAAATCTTTCCCAAAAAAAAGTAAACCAATTGTTTCCCCCACCGGACTCTGCCCGTGAAACCCCTAGTGATTCTTTGAAACAACGGATAACAAAGTAAAAAAAAGCATTATAACGGGAAAAGTATTACAGTAGGACTTTAGCTTTTTTATTACGGTATTTCTCTAACAGTGAAAAAATCATTCCTATAACAAAAATTTAAAAAAACCCCATAATTTTTTCCAAACCTGCAACAACTTTTGTTGTTTTTAAAAACCCAAGATACAATAGCCCCAAAAAACCCAGGTAATCAGCTGCAGCCTTTCCTGCAATTTTTGCTAATAGTTTGCAATATTCCCAATTTGTTTTTTTATCCAATCTCTTACTTTTTCCCCCTTTTCCAGGGGGTTTTGGGTGTTACAGTTCCACCACCACCAAATAAAAGTTCAAATAACCCCAATAATCATTCCAAAAGCATTTAAAATACAAACAATTGTTATCCCTTTTTCTCAAAAAAAGTTTTTTTTCTTTCTGTAATTTTTGTATCTTCTTTTAATATTTTATGTTTGTCTCTTTTTTTTTTTTTTTGGTTTTAGTTTATCTCTTTTTGTTTCAAGTATTTCTAATCTTAAAGTTCTCTTACCTCTAAATCACTTATTCTTTTAGTGATTCTTTCTATTTGGAATTTTTCATTATTTTCCTTTGCTTTTTCTAATTTATTTTTTTTCTTGCTAAGTTTTTATTTGTTTCATTTAATTTGCTAATCCATTTACAATTTCTTCTTTTACAGTGGTCTTGCTTAAGGACCCCACCCATTTTCTTTTACTATAATTTTTTGTTTTCCCTTGTTAAATTTCCCAAACTATTTCTTTACTCTATTTCTTCAAAAAAGATGTTTCCCATTACGTTTCAGCAGATTGCTGCAGTTTTCAGCTGCTCTGGGTAATAAATCATTTCTATAGTATTAATGTTATTTTCTTATTTTTAAAACTTACTTTTCCCTAAATTAATTGAGAAAAATTTTTTTCTACCTGACAAACCCTTGTAAAATAAGATTGAAAATCATCTACCCAAAAACCCTTCAAAAACAAAATAAATCGATATTTCCCTCTGAAGGGGTTCAATGAATAATATTTTAATGTTTTTTAGAATCGTTTGTTTCGTAATTGAATAGGTATTCTTTTTTCCATCTAAAACATATAACACAGGTCTTTGAATTTATCCTTTTTTATTAATGTTTAAAATTTCCCTCATGGTCTTGGTTTCTTTCATAAAACAATTGTCTATGTTTAAATAAATATTCGGGGGTTGTTCCTGTACAACTTTTTATAAAAAATATCAATGCACTACTTTGACTTTTTTCATCATTTCATTATAAAGGAGTTTCCTATCATAATCACATAATCATCTTCATCTATACAGGTTTTCAAAAAACATATCCCCCTTCTGCCCTTTAATACGGATTTTTTCGGTTTTCGGGCACTATGGAATAAAAAATTCCCGTTTTAAAAAAAATTAAAAATTTCCCCTAAAAAAAGGGGAGCTTACGGAGAAAAACTAAACCCATACAGAAAATAAGAGAACCCGAGGTATTAGAGGTATTCGTCAAAGTGTTGTAATAACAAAAATCCCTTTAACTATTGATCAAAAAACAACAATTGTTAGTAGATTTCCTAATCTAAGTGGTAATGTGTTTTTTGTTTCCCGGGGAAAAACAAGATTAGCATTTGAAATTGAAACAAAAATGATAGTGTGCAAATGCAACAAAATACCAAAAAATAGGAAGATCAAAATTAAGAAAACTGTAAAAAAAATATCGGGAAAAGAAGTAAGGCAATTTATATAGTGTATTATCATTGTTATATTTATTTATGGAAGCTACTACAGAACGTGAAAATATGGCATACCAAGGAATTGGGAAAAAAAAACATGTTAAGACTAGAGTTGGGCTGGGAATGCTTCCTCATACCCAAGATGAAGCCATTTTAAAAACTTTAAAAAGATTTTGTATTCCTCTAGTTTTGAATTAATTAGAATACATATGCCTTTTTTTTCAAGCTGGCAGAGATAACTTGAATATGAACTTACATTTAATGATTATAATAATGTGTTAAATTAGTGTAAAAATGCTTCTTATGTTATTAAGAAAATTTGTTTAGAATTTGAAAAGGTTTCGATTTGAATTGCTAGAAAAATTTAAAATGATTTAGTGGTAAGATGGGTTTTTTTATATGATAGAATACTTAAATAGGAAAATAAAAAAAAATAAATTGATACACTTTGGAAAATTAATCTAAATGTTCCGGCTGAAGTATGAAAAGGGATTTTAATGTTTTTTAAGAGGATAAGCATCAACAGAACATTTTTTTAAACCAAAATAACAAATAGGGAAAAAAAAAATAGAAAGGGGTTCCAAATCAAAATTTTCAGTCAAGGAAAGAGGTTATCAAAAGGGGATGAGAAAAAAAATTCTTTCTTTTAATTCAAAAGTGATAAAGAAATTAGTAAGATATAAAAAAATTAAATTTTTTACCAATGTAAAAATTAGAAAAATACTAAAAAAACGTTATGCATATGGTTTGATTTACGTTAAGGGTATAACTCTCCATTTCAGGGGAAAAATTAAAATGCTCGAAGGTATAACTATACAAATAACAAAAGACCAGGTCGGATGACCAATAAAAGTTTATCTATTGTTAACAAAATCACAAATTAATTTTGAAAATGGAAGATTTAAAAAAATTGTGATTATGCAGAGCAGCGTTCCTATGGAATTTGTAGGGAATTCGTATATATAAAATAATTACTAAATAATTTCTAAAATTACTAGTATTACTAAAAAATAAATTTTATAAAATGGATGAAAATAAAGGTTAGACAAGAAATTTTAAAATTTCCCCAAAAAATCCCCACTGTTCAATTTTCTGTGGAAAATGGATGTGGAAAAAAAGAATTTGTTTTTTTTTTTTAGAAAAAGTTATGAGGTTATTCATTATATTATTATACATGTTACTATTCAATGGAATAAAACTTATAAAAATAGACAATGGGTTGGTGATTTTTAGAAATCCAAAAAAAAAGAAATTTTAAAATTTTTAATCCTATTGTTGGCAAAATCCCGCGTGGAACATTTTTAAAGGAAAGAAAAAAAACAAGAATTATTAAGAAAAAATTCTTTTAAAAAATATCAAGGGAAAACCAACCTAATATTATAGATGACTGTAGTGCAACTAAACAATTAAAAAAAGAAAAAAAAATAGTTACAGAGTTAGCTTTTTCAGGTAGACATGCAGAACAAAATTATGGGGTTATTTCACAAAGATTAATTCATTTTAAAGATCTTAGGGAACAAAAAAAAATGGGTTTGTATTTTTTATATAAAAAGGGATATTTTGAAAAAATTTAAAGAAAAAGATGTTTTCCCCACATAGAAGAAAGGAAAGAATTTTAAAAAAAAAATTGAAAAAAAAAAAAAATTTTTAATTAAAAAAAAAACTTCAACCCACAAATTTTTTTGTTGTTTTTAAATTTTACCCTTAAGGTTAAAAATATAATCTTAAGTAATTTAAGAATTTTAAAACCCCTTATTTTTAAATAATAAGCTTAAAAAATGCAACAACCTCATCAAAAAACATCTGGTTTAAAAAATTTTATTTTTATCAAATTGGATTGGAAAATTTTAAAAAAATTTCTTATAATAAAATTAAAAAAATTAAATAAAAAATGGATGCCAAAAAATTTCTTAATCAAAATAGTGTTTTACAATGCTCCGCAGCTGGACAAGGGAACCGTGCTCTGCACAAAGTCCACAGCCGGACAAATCCATAATCTACGCAGCCGACTTTATCCTAGCACTATAGATAAAAAAAACTGAAAGTTTCCTAAGTTGCTGGTGGGGAATAAACAATATCTTGGTAAAGCTTACAAAGTCAACATTGATAAAATAACACCAAACAAAAAAAAAAATTTTACTTAGATATAAAACTAGTTGGAAAGTTGGGCAAGAAATAGGAATTTTTTTATTATTATTGTTTTGGGTGTATCAAAAAATTTTTTAAAGTTTTAATCCACCAAACAATACAAAATTTAGAAAAAGATCCATTTATCAATCATGCTTTAAAAAACATTGTTTTGGGAAATTTTTTTATGATATGGGATGTATCTTCCCTTTTTACTACTAGATAACAACTGCTAGTATATTGCTTCGGGCAAAGCCCGGTGCGGACACTTTACTAACAGTTTAAAATACACCCGTGAAAATAACCCGTTTAAAAAAAATAAAATATCCTAATAAAAAAAAATGAGAAAACCCTGAGGCTCACAGTTCCCAAGTTAAAATAAAAATAAAAAAACAAAAGGTATCGCTGGTAAAAGGTGCAGAAGTAAAAAAAAGAAAGCGAATTAAAAAGAAAAGAAAAGGAAAAAAAGAAGAAAAAAAATTCAATTAAAAACTATTACAAAAGAGGACGGGCAAAGCCGGCTACGGAACACAATAATAAGTTAAAGGAAACAACATAGTGTTTCACAGTTGGATTTCTCCCTTAAAAAAATACAAAAATTTTTCCTTTTTGTTTAGTCGGAGTTTTTGGTTAGGATTATATAAATAATTCTAAACAAATGAAACACATACAAACCCAAGAAAGAAAAAAACCACAAAAAAAGTTGAACCACAAAAAAAAATTGTCCATTTGATCTTTTGTGCCTACGGGAAAGGTGGAAAGAAGTCCATACGCAGTGTTTTACAGCCGTTCCCTAGCTGGACTTCACCCTAATATTCCCTAGCTTAAAACAAAATTTTTTTTCTAAAAAATGGCGGATGAAAAACAAATTGTTAATACGCTTATCAGCAGGGGTAGTTTTTGTTTTAAAAAAAAATTGGGTTTTGCAGAAATAATTAAAAAGGTTTTAAAAAAAACCTTCCTGAGTAATTTAAAATTTTTGTGAGTTTCAATGTTAACTATGATATTTTCTAGCTCTTTTTAAAGAGATATGTTGG
The DNA here is from genome assembly GCA_021229015.1 of Solen grandis. NCBI lineage: Eukaryota > Metazoa > Mollusca > Bivalvia > Adapedonta > Solenidae > Solen > Solen grandis. The sequence continues at coordinate 70,918,066 of CM037781.1, read as the reverse complement.
TTAAACAAGGTATTATTCCTGCTGTATTTGAAGTAGTGGAACTTTTTTTTTCCATATAAAATGGCAATAATAGCGTGATGATTGGTGGAGCAGTGGTTAATGCATTTTCATTTTCAGGTATAATTTTTTTTTTCTATATTGGTAAAAAGGATGCGATAAGAGAAAAAAAGACTGATAAAGCAATGGAACAATTTCAAACTGCACGTGAGAAAGGAATAAAGAAAGAACACAAAGTTAGATTTTATTAATGAACAAATGAAAAAAAGGAACAACATGCTGTAAAAAAACCTTTTAAAATGTTTTTGAACAATGAAAGAATATTTTATGCAACTGGGGGTGATAAAATGATAAGTTTCACAGCCGTTCCCTAAAGAACCCAATTTAAATGTTTTTATACTCCCTTTTAAAGATCAAAAAAATAGAGGATTGTTTTATTTTTGGGGAATGCTTAAATGGATTTGTTTCTGGGAAACTACATAAAAAAGGGAAAATATCTATTCCCTTATTTATATATATCTTTTATATCATTGGAGACTACTTTTTTTTTTTTACTTTATTAAAATTTCATTTCTTTATCAGAATTTTTAAAGTTACATTTATTCATTTTTTTCTGTTTCATTAAATAAAAAATTTTTTTAATTTTTAAATATTAATTTTTTTAAATTTTTGTTACCCATTCCTTTTTAAATTTCTTTACTTCTTTTAATGCGAGAACGGAACGGGTGTGACAATCCAGACTTTTGTGTTTCATTTTATTGAAGTAAAAGAATAAGCTTTACTTCTTAAATAAACTATTTTAGTCTTTTATACCCCTTTTAAATTTATCTTTAAACATACCTATTACTTTTTATTTTTTTTTTGAATGAAGTGGATGATTTTAGGATAGTCCCAGTATCCAAAAAATTTATCTTTTTTTTTTCTAAATTTTATATCATCTTAGTTTTATTGTAAGAAATAGAAATTTTATTGAAGCAACTAATTTATTATTTTTCCATAGTTTGTTAAAAATTTAATAAAATTGATAATTAAAAATTTGAATAAACTAAAACTGCTTGTCCCAAATAAATGGTTTATTAAATTTTAAAAGAAGAAATTATTTCAATTGCAACAAAATTATCATAAACATAATTGAAACTTTTTAAAAATAGGGTTTTTTATAATTTTTTTACTTCTTTATATCTGTTAATTTTTTAACTTCATTTCTTCCCTTATATTTTTTTAAAAGTCTTTCCATAAAACTATTATTTTATTAACTTCCATAAATCTTTTTCAAAAAAGTTTGATTTGTTTTTTTGTTCATGTTTTAAATTAAAATACTTTTTTAACCAAACTGATTTTCAAAAAAAAAATTTTTCTTAAAATTTTTTTAACTTTTATTCCAAAAATACTACACACAATGATCCAGCTTTTTTCAAGGTCAGGTTTACGGGGCCCTTTGCGTCATGGTTGGGTAATGGGATGGTGGGTGAACACGACCAGTATTGATAAGTGTAAACAGTTTTATTATCACCATCATGGCCGTTAACTGGGCCAGGGAGGCCCTTCCATTCAACAACTTATAATCATGCACATTGATATACATAAAATCTCGTTTTAAAGACCACTGGGAATTAAGACCCTTCATTATAAAGACAACTCTTTTTGGGGAGCCAAACATTTTTCAAGTCCTATTTGATTTACTGAAAAGAACTATTTGACCACATCGTTATTGAGACTATTTTTTGTGGAATGGTGGTTTCTAAATAGCAAATTTTACCGTAAAAAAAAGTAAAAACAATAAAAATATGTGCTGTTAAATATTTTAAAATATACATGTAATACAAATGGGTCATTAAAATGTGTATTGTATAAAAAAAAAGTTATAAAAAAAAAATGGTTTTCAAGGAACACAAATACGATAATTTCTATCATGCAAAACCAATCATAACATTATTTGGGATGTTTCAATATACTCAAACATAAAACATTTTAATAGCAATTTTTCCCGTGTGGAACCTTAATACATGTGACGGGCAAGTCCATCTGATACATATTCAAACACGTAGAGCCTTTATTCGCATGTATAACATGTTCAAGTCAGACGGCTTTAAAACTAAACAAAATTCACAAAAAATTTGTTTATTTTTTCTTCTGGTTTTTCCCCTTTTATGCTTCTTCATGTGCGTAAACAAGCCTGACATATTAGTACTGCAATTCACACTCTGTACACGTGTGTGGCGTTTCTCCTGTATGGATTCTCATGTGCAAAATTAAAGTTTTTGTTAAACTAGATGCTACCACTCCACACATATAACTTAATGGGTTTTTTTCCTGTATGTTTTTCATGTGCGAGGGCAAGACTGACTTCAATCTACATGAAAATTCACAAACAGTACATTTGTATGGTTTTTTTTCCGTTTTGTATTCTAATATGTCGTGTCAATGTAGACTTTTGACTAGACGCATAATTACACACAGTGCACTTGTATGGCTTTTTTTTAGTTGAGTTCTCATGTGCGGGGCCAAGCATGCCTATCACTACATCGTAATCACACAAAGGGACACTTGTTGGTTTTTCCCCTGTATGTAAACTAATGGTGCTGCCAATCCTATTTATCACTACTGCGTATTCACACACTGTACACGGGTTGGTTTTTCGCCTGTATTTTTTTTCATGTGTGCATCAAACTGACTTGCTACTACATGAATATTCAAAACAGTACAATTTTTTTGGTTTTTCTCCGTTATGTTTCTAATATGTCGTGTCAATTAGACTTTGACTAATGCTAAAAACACACAGTACACTTGTAGGCTTTTCTTTAGTTGAGTTCCATGTGCGGGGGCCCAAACGACCTATCCTACATCGTAATCACACAAGGTAACTTGTATGGTTTTTCCCTGTATGTAATCTAATGTTGCTGTATCTTGATTTATCACTACATCTATTTTCACACTGTACACGGTTTTTGGCTTTTCGCCTGTATGTTTTCTCATGTGCACAGTCAAACTTGACTTGACAGTACATTCTATTACAAACTGACATTTGTATGGCTTTTTTTCCTTTTTGATTCTCATGGTGTGGTCAATTTTGGCTGATCACCAGATGATAATTGCACACGTAACTGATTGGTTTTTCTCCTGTATTATTCTCATGGCACTGTAAAATTTATTTGTTAGTAGATGTATATTCACACACCGTGCACTTGTGGGGTTTTCTCTTGTATGTTTTGTCATGTGCAGCTTAAAAATTTCTTATTATTGCATGCATACTCACACCAACACTTGTATGGCTCTTCTCTGTATGCCGTTTCCTGTGTGCAAGTGGGTTTTTTCCCTGTGTGCAATAGGTTTGTTTCTGGAAAATGCATACACATACAGTACACTTGTATGGCTTTTCCCCTGTAGTTTTCGCATATGAATCTTAAAGTTTTGCTTGTACCACACACATGCTCACACTCAGCCTTGAATGATTTTCTCCAGTGTGTTCCTGCATTTACTGATTGGGGTTTGAATTCTGACTATATATGTTTTGGATAAGCTTTTTTGGGGATCAATGCTTTTTGCTGACGATAATATAATAAACTTAGATTTTCCTAAATTTTAACTTATACATAAACTTTTATTTTTACTTCGCTCCCCCAAGTGATGTAATAACCATTTTTTCCTTACACAAGAACACGTGTATTTTTTCCCTTTTGTAGGGTTTGCATGTGGTCTTTGTTTTACGAGATTTTGACGCGACAATGAAAATATAAAACGCACAAATTTTTTGTTTCGTATGTCCCCAGAGGAATGCTGAAAGGGAAAAAAAAAAGATAAAAAGATTACCCCTGAGTACAAAAGTTCTTAAGTTGATTATTAAAAGTTTTATTACTTTATATACAATATGCGTAAAGATAAAAAATAAAAAATACAAAGTTTTAACTAAAGACAAAATTATCTTGGCTAAAATTATATATTAGTTTGAATTTTTACGTGATTTTTTTTATTATTATTATTTGTGTTATAACCCTTAAACTACAAGTTTTATATAAGCTAAAATCAACCTGACTGAGTTTTTCGACTAGCGGATACATTGTCTTGTTATTATCTTCTGTATCTTTCTTTTAAAAACCCCGATTTTCTTTTTTTCAAATCAACGGAAATTGATCTTGCTAAATTAAAGCCTTAAAAATCATTCAAAGTTTTATTTAAAAAAAAAAAAAAAAAAAAAAAAAAAACTGCGATTTTCGAATGTATTTTTAAACATAAATTTAAATCAAAATTTCAATGACCATAGTTTAACCCTACTAGTAAATATAACCGTCAGACAATATTTTTTGAAAAATAAAAGTTTATTAATAAAGAAAATAAACTATTTACTAATTAAAGAAATTTTCCTTAAAAAATATACCTAACACAAAAAGAAAATCATTGTTGTTGATTTGTTACATAGTTATTTGAAAAGTTTTTTTTTACTTTTTCAAAGCTATTTAGAATTTAAAATGATGAACGAAACTGTTTGTTTGTTTGTTTGTTGGGTTTAAACGTCCACCGACAGTAATCAGTCATTTGGAGAACCAAATTGTAATGAAAGAAATATGAATCATAATATTTAGGCATTGCAAATAATTTATTAAACAAAAGTTAAAACATACTGAATAATGTTCAGTAAAAAAATGAGTATCAATAAGAACAAGAGTATCTCTGGAACAGGTTTTTCACCCGCTGAATCGTGACGGAAGAACTGTGACAAGCGACAGACGGACGAGGGGAAAGGGGGATCCCATGTCTAATAATAATGTGTCTCCCTCTCTTAAAGCAGGTACACAAAACGTTGCTTGTTTCTTAAACTAGGTCTAAAAAACTTCCAATTTTCTTCTCTTTATATTGAAATAACGGGTTTAAAAAATGTTATTTAACATTTCAGAAATTTTTTAAAAAACTATTTACAAATGCAGCCACTTTCTTTTTAATACATTAAGATAATTCATTTTAAACAAAATATAAACTGACCTAAATCGTATAGTGATAAGTAGTTTACACTTTCCGTCTATTCACTTATTTCAACCCAGCACAAAATTATGCCTGGCCACTTGGATTGGATTTTTTTTTAGACTTGGCCCCCTTAAATTTACAAGTGAAAAAGCTTCGTTAATGGCAGATCTTAAAGGTGTGACTGTGAAAAAATGACATCTGGATGGAGGAAAGCTAAAATCGGGGTTTAATTGCATGCACCGTTGTTCAAATTCCCATCATTATCTCGAAAATTATCTCTTCTCTTAAATTTCTATCAAATGATTTAAAAATAAAATTTAAAACTATCTAGCAACTTCCTGAATTATTTGTAACAAATCCCTTGTATTTTCGGGTGTCGGGATACTCGTACATGCACTAATTTGTAAAGTCTATTAAAAAAAAAAAAATCTTTACTGTCAGTTTGTTCTTCTGTTATGATGTTGGCTCCCTCTTTCTGTATGTTAGTATTTTTTCTATCTTTCTATTTCTCTATACACCCTCTCATCACTCACTCACTCAATATTCTGACCCCAAATGTCACCCACTCTTATCTGTATTTATCCCAAACTTAATTAATGATTTGTTTTTTTCAATGTTTTTCACCCATCCCCTTAAACCCTACAGTGTAATTTATACTCTCTTATATACATCTTAATTTTACAAAATTATTTCGGAACTAGAACATTCTTTGTAAAAGTTATGTTTGTACATAACGCATTGTTGCTTTGTTGATACCTGTGTTGGATAAAAGTATGTTCTGTTTGTTTTGAGCGCGGTCAAGTAGTGCTGTACATGTAAATGGATAACGGACTGAATAAAACCGATAATAAACAACGAAAAACAAATCATTTTTTTTCTCGGATTACCTTCATAACATATGGAAGAAAATTTTTACTGTGTATAATGTTTATTAAATTTGTAAGACATATACGGGGAAGAAGAAAACAAAGCTTTTAAAACAAATCAGGGAAAATGTTTGTGTAATATTGGGGGAAAAGCCACATTTATTTAAGCTTTTTGGTGGATTATGGGGAAATATCAGGAATTAAAATGGAAATACATGTAATCATTTTTCAAACTAACATTATATTATTAAAATTTTTCACGGTTTGTAACGGTCCCAATTACACTCTCTATTGTAATTTTTTAAAAAAAAAAAAAACACTGTCGTAATTTCGTAATCACAAAATTTCAATTGATTCTACCTTAAAATTTTTTTTTTTTTCAAAAATTATTTGAAAGAAATGTTGATTACTCTACCGAAAATGTTTTAGAAGGCGAAAAATTAATGATGAGCTCAGTTACAAAGTGTAAAGCGTGGCAGAAAAGCTTAAATAAATAAAAAAATGTTGTTTTCAGGGAATAAAATTTTTTTCACTCGTGAGGAAAAAACAATTTTTCACTTGTGGCTCGTAAAACTATTGATATTCCTCCCACGCGATGAATAAAAATGATATTCCACTGAAACCAAAAATTTCCCTTGTTTAATATTGAAAGAGAAAAGGAAGGGTTTTTTTCAAAATAAAAATAGATAAGAAATGCGAGCAGGAAAGAAAAAAACAAAAAAGGGGGGGTATTGTGAGGAGATAAAAAAAAAACATAAAACGCTAAGGTTAGCATGTAAAATTAAAGCTTACGGCACGACATATTCACTGCATTGAGAATTTATGTCGGCACAATCACTTGTGTTGCACCTTTTACACAGCAGCACACTTTTTTTATTAAAGGGAAAAGCTACTTATGTGTATAGTACTTATTTTAAGCTTTTCGGGGGAAATGGGGAAAATATCAGTAAATTTAAAAAAGGGGTTTACTCACTACTTGAAACAGTAATATACCATTTTTAAAATTTCATTTTTTGTAAAAGGTTTTTTTTTAAAAAACCCCGTCGTTTTTTTATTCAAACTTCTATTGATTTCTACCTTGAAATGAAATTTATTTAACAAATTTTTAAAATTTAAAATTTTGATTCCCAAAATTTCCTCTGTGTTCCTTTTTTTTGTCCCCGTTAGGCCGTTTTTTTCACCCCGATTCCTGTAAAACCCAAACAGTAAGAAGCGGAATAAAATTAGGCCTTTAAATTGGTTATTATATATTTTGCAAAATTTCCCTTTGGTCATTGAAAAATTTAGTCAAAAGAAAAAATTTGGGGGAAACGATTTTTTAGATCTCTGTTTTTTTTAAAAGTTAAAATTTTTGTCCCCTGCGAACTGCACCTTTTTAAGGTAAATGAAAGAGTAGAATGCTAAAAATAGGAAACACAAGATTTCGGAATTTTTGTTCGACCCTGACAGATCCTTATTCAACAAAAACGTAACATCCGGTTTCGTTTGTAGCCCGCGAAACGAAGCCTAATGCGCAGATGTTTTAAATCTGTAGTGTCTACCAAGATTGTCAAATTATTTGGTCCGTGGTATTTCAAAAAGCTGCACTGACAAAGGGAAATTTCCAACTATTAAATCAACAACAATTCCAGCGGCTTCCATAGGGCGGTGGTTCTACCCGGGGTCTTCCCCCACCTGTAATTACTGGACGTCGTATATGACTCAAAAACTGTCGAAGCGCGGTAAAATCAAATTCAGGTCAAATCAAGTCAAACCAACAAAAAAATCTATGAATGTTAAACCATTCAGACACTAAACATCAAGTGGGTTTCCACGGCAAAAAATTTCTTGTTGTTTTTTTTAGACCGAAATGCGATATCGGGAATTGGGGGCCCCCACGGGAAAAAATTTTTGATGAGCTTATCTTCAAAGTGTTATGTTGACAAAAAAGCATTCAAAAAGAAAAAAAAAAAATGGTTTCAGTGAAAAATCATCTTTAATTTTTCTCTCGAGGAGGAATTTTTAAATTTTTACTCGAAAAATAATAATTTCCCCCCCCCCCCCTACACAATGAATTAAAAATGATAATCCACTGAAATTTCTGGGGCGACATCTAGTAATGGGGGTGTCACACTCTAGCGTATGGCACTGGGGTATACAACGTATGGAAAAATTGCTCATAGCAGATATACGTATGGTACAAATGAAGTTAGGAAAGTCGTATATGTTTCATTTACACTGTCATACAAGGGTATGTCCATATACCTGGTTTGACGTCATTTTAAGCTATAAAAGCAGCTAATTTTCCCCGAATCAAAAAGTAAAAATGTTATTCAAGTAATCCCAACTTTATGAGTTACCGCGGCAAAGCGGAAAACTGTGCACTACACCAAAAACCCTAATGATTCTTTTGTACATGTACAGATTTCTGTAATTCCGGAAAACATCATTCGAGTGCTTTACCCTGAGCAAACAAAGTCCACGAACTCGGAAAGTTTTTTAGAATGTTAAGAAAAAAATTTACATATACAAAAGAATCATGGGACCTATGTTAGGGCACAAATTTCAGCTTTTGCATGCGCTATATGCTATTGAAATTGATAAAAAAATAAAATGCTTGTTTTTTCCCCTGAATCGATGAGAAATGTGCTTTTCGCGATATCTTAAAATGACGTCATTAACCATGTGATATGGCCAAACTGGCAGAGGGCGAAAAATAATATTGAACATGTTAACATTTTTTTAGCACATGCGAGAGTATGAATTTTTCGTTTTGAATTACACTCATCATACGCTCGGAATTGTTGATATACGCCAAATTGACGATGACATATCTTTTTTCTGTCTACAATGCACAAGAGTCAGCATTATTCGTAATACTATACACGTGTTTTGGATCTTTAAGTTCAATGACAGCACATGCGCTTGCTATTTCCATGGAAAGGTTAGATTTCTTGAAACCCTGCATGGCCTTTCAATACGTAGACACTATTATATCATTTGTGATAGTGACGTCGATTTCATCACGTGGCTACAGAAACATGATTGTTATAGACATATAGGCAACATGCACTTCCTATATCATTAATGTTATTTGTCATCCAGTGATAACGCTGCATTCCTGTATATTTGTGTGTTAATTTGTACAGGACAAAACTCGAGACTATATCAAATTTTGCTCATAGTCGCCTACTATTTTTCTTCTTTACAACTGATTTCCACATGTCACTCACAAAACTTTATTACTAAAGTTCTTGCATTTTCTCTGATCTGTATAAAGATATTTTTTTTATAATGGGTGGGGTTATTTCTTTTCTTATTTCCTCTTATTATCTACAACTTCTTGTTCTCATCAACCAGTTACTAACCGTTGAGTAGGACAGTCTGTCAAACATCAGAGAAAATCTAAGAACCCGCGTCGGTGAATTTATGGAACGTCGGTTTTTTCCATAAACTTTTTTAAAAACCACAGTTCTTACATATATTTTTATTATTGATAATGAAAGAGCATTATTTCCCGATTCTAATTATGTCTTGTTTTCCTATCGGAAAATAACGATCGCTTCGTTTCTATCGGAAAAAAGCCGAACGTTCATATCCAGTCGAATAAAATCAAACATAAGATGGGTTTTATTTTGAAATTTTTTTGATTTATTTGTAGTTAAAGGAAAAAACTAGTGTCTAAAATCTCACGTTTGTTTACAAAATGCATTAACGTACATCCGTTGTATAATATGGTGATCTACGAACCATATCCTAAACCCAGATACTGAAATTGTTATTGTTGCATCTTTGTAGCTGTATAAATAATTTTAGTTAATCAAAGTTCTACATTTTTTATCAGACGGTAGTCTACAGTACGTTAATTTCTAGAATAAAAAATAAGTTTTGATACAAAATGCTTAAGATTAAATGTTTATGAAAAAATAACCATTAGGTCTGGGTGTTGTGGTGAGTGTATTATATATATACATTAGGTCTGGGTGTGTGGTGAGTGTATTATATATATATAATAAAAATAATGACATCAGGGTTAGAAATATATGTGTCCAGCCTGACCAGGACGAAACCCCGGGGCCATTCGCTTTCAGGACAAATGCTCTACTGAGCTGGACAGGTGACTTACACTTATTCCTCAATGTTTAGGGTAAAACATATTGGCCATTACAATAACAATAATTGTAATTTTTTATATATATATATTATTTAAATGAAAAATTACCATTTAAGTTTTGTTCTGTTCATATGATGCAAAAATAGATCATAAATGAATTATATTTTTAATATGGGACCTCCACGGCCAAGACACTTTAACACTCACTCTGCCCCTCACTGCATGGGTTCGAATCCCGGCTGGGTCATTCGGATTTTCATGTGAGGAAGCCTTCCAGCTGGCTTGCAGTAGGTTGGTGGTTCTACCAGAATGCCTCAGTGCATTCGGGGTCTTCCTCCACCTGTAATTAGCTGGACTTCGCTATATGACTGAAATTACTGTCGCAGCTTTATGGTAAATTAAAAAATCAATCTATTTATAACGGTTTGTTAAAAAATTTAAAGTTGTGGGTTCGATTCCTTGCAGTGTCACTTTCTTCATCTAAGTAAGCCATCCCGCTGTTGTACGTGGGATTTGTACTCATCCATTTTATTAGCTGGCATGGTCACTATATAACTGGAATACTAACAGTAAACTCCAGTCAACTTAATAATTAATTATAACTTTCGATTTGTTTATACAAATTCCTCAGACTTTTGGGTTTCCAAAAAAGACTGCAATATAATGAAAATAAAATAAGCACCAGAAAATTCAAAGTGTGCCTACTGTTGGTGCATGACTCAAACCAATGACTCCTGCTGTCCTGGAGTTCCAAAAATAAATAAACATTAACAGGACAGATATCTTTCAAAACACACTACACTTCTCCCAAACCCACAACTGACGCCACCATGCTACTCTACCGCCGGCCTAAATGGACGATTTTCCTACCTACACAAACAATAAAAATCAAAATAAAAGTTTTAAAATTTTTAATCAGGTGGATAAATGTGTAACCGTGATTTCACTGTACCCTTGCTTACATGAAAAGGCCAGTGCTCTATGAATTGAGCAATTGGACCATGTACACAAATCTCAATAAGAGATACTTATAGACTGTTACATAATCAAACCAATTTAGAACAACATGTAAACCTTGAATTCACAGGAAAAGAAAAAAAACTATAAACCAAAGAGCAGTAATATACTGAAAAAATAGGAAAAGTAACAGCCCCCATTGTAAAACCCAAACTAGAAAAATGTGTAAACAGACCAGGCCCTGTGTTCTCAAACATTAAAATGGTACTTAAAACTTTGTATGATTTTCATACTTATACTCAAACTACACCCATTAGTTTCGATAGGGATTTAAGTTGTTACTCAAATTAAAGCCAGAGTTAATGTACTCAAGTTTTTTCGAGAACACGGGGCCAGGACTCTATCTCGAGAGCCATCACTTACATGGTAGTTCTCTACCAGTGCATCTACATAACCACTTAAACTTTCAACTTTAAGGCTACAAGTTAGCTGTTACATTTATAATGATTGTAGAAAATTTTCTTGCAGCTTTAACAATTCACTTGCACTCAGGCACAGATATTAGCATGTTGTCATTTTTGTTGAAAAACATAACATCATGGAAACTCTAAAAAAAAATCATGGTTTTCTTGGCTCAAATAGAGCCTCTGGTACACTCTCAGTGCCAAAAATTTATTCAATGAGTTTAGAGCGATCTTCCATCATTTGTTTCATCCATTAACTTGAACTTAATTAACCTACTTGAATTTAAATTCAACCTGATCAAATTGAACATATGCCCCCAAAACAAAATATTATAAGTATATATTCAATTCAACACAACAGTAAAGCCATTGGCTGTTATGCATTATATTTTTTATTTATTCAACTGATGTTTATAAAGGTAGTTTATCCTACCAAACTGGGCATACATCTAATTATAAATTATAATATTCTGTTTCTTATTATGTGTAACCAACCTTCATGTTAATGTGCAGTGTATTACATGTATATACAAGCATTTTGATAATACATAATTATTTATCTAGATCCATTTTTCATACCTATGATTAGTTCCAGTTGTTCCATTTTGAAAATATTTAATTATCTCTGGTATAACTGAGGTGTAATTCTTCTTTTTTTCTTAAAAACCCTTCTTAAAAACCCCAAACCTTATTTAAGAACACATTTTTCAAGTTTTAGGGAAATCATCCGGGTTTAAAATTTAGATTCATAATAACTGAATGATCCTTAAAAAATCATATAATTACACAGTTGAATCATTTTAGCGACCACCTGTATTAAGCAGTACAGTGGTCAAAATAATACCAAACTAGCATTTTGTTTTGTTTAACCTTCATTTACGCGACCACCTCTGATAAGTAGTCTCTTTCTTTTATTCTCTTGAATGACCACTTAAAGACAGGTTTGACAGTTTTTAAGACAAAAATTTATTGAAATGTTTACATAATCAGCTGAATTAATTGAAAACAGTTCCTTTGGCTGAGTGGTTGGAGTTTGTTCCACCAAATCCATGGTTAAAAAAGATTATTAACTTATTAATTAACAATAATGTTCTTTGGTTTTGTTTAAAACGGGTAGACCCACTGTTAGGGTAATATAATGATCAATAACTGAGGTTTTTTATACCACATTCTTGTGTGATATCACGCTGTGATGCGAAACTATATACCTGCCAATGTAAACAAAGACCCAAGATTACCAACATAATGTCAGTGTAAACCAAGTAAAAAAATAGACAAACAATTAGATCACAGGTGACATTGAAATGACTCTGGATGGACAATTTTGTGCATTGTGCAAATTTTGAAATCTAACTAGCAATGGCATATTGACGGGGGACAGAGAACTCCAAAGTAAATGCCTCAATGTATTAAGGCTTTGGGTTCTTACTCTATTTCTCAGATTGAGACCACAGCCCTGAGAAGGGGGAGATAAGTCTGAGATTGTTTTATCATCTATTTTAATAAGATCAAATTTGTTTATTTGTTTCACTATTAAAGCAAAAAAGAATGAAGGCGGGCTGCTTCTAATTTTTTATTTTCATTCTGAAATATTGGTGTAGCTGTAGCTCAGTTGGTACTGAGCATTTGCCCTTTATGTAAAGGTCTGAGGTCTTTGTTGTTGAGACACAAACTCAAACACATGTAGCAACTTATTGCTCAAAATCAGGCTGCACATTTTTCTGACCTTGTAACAGGAAATATTTTTTTAAAACCTTCAAGTCCTAACACTGATTAGAACTGTCAGCAAAATGACCAAAGTATTGCAAATCTTAATTCTGTGAACTCATTACAACTTTTTTTTAGTAACAGTTTTCATATTTTAAGTACAATGTGCATATTCTTTAAGAAAATGAAAAAAAAAGAATAGAAAGAAAACTCCATAAATATACCAAACCATTTCAGCATTTAATTATTCTAGGGTTTCCCGTGTTGAGATAATTCCTCTGCCACTGTAATTTATACTCAAATATTTCATACATTGGATTGTTGAAGCGTTATTTACAAGAAATTACTTCCAAATAATTATCATTTTATTAATCAGTACAATGTGTTATGAAACTCATTATGGAAAGAAAAATTGTTTTCTCTCAATATGACATCATGTCAGTACTCATGTAAAGAGAGAGAGAGGGAGAATTTACTCATTATAAGAGAGAGAGAGAGAGAGAGAGAGAAGGGGGGTGGGGAGAGTTTACTCATGACAGAGAGAGTGAAAGGGGAGAGAGATTTACTCATGACAGAGATAAAAGGAAGGGGGGGGAGTTAACTCTGACAGAGAGAGAGAGAAGGGGGGTGGAGAGAGTTTACTCATGACAGAGAGAGAGAAAGGGGGGGGGGGAGTTTACTCATGACCCGAGAGAAGAGGGGAAGGGGGGAGAGAGTTTACTCATGACAAGAGAGAAGAGAGAGAGAAGGGTGGGGAAGTTTACTCAAGACAGAGAAAGGGGGGAGAGAGTTTACTCATGACAGAGAGAAGGGGAGAGAGAGTTTATAGCTCATGACAGAGGAGAAGGGGGGGGGGGAGAGTTTATCATGACTGAGAGAGAAGGGGGGGGGGAGATGTTTTACCTGTGACAGAGAGAAAAGAGAATTTATTCATTAAAAGATAGATTATTTCCTTACTCAAGAGAGAGAGAATGGGGGGGGGGGGGGGTTTACTCATACAGAGAGGGAAACCCCAATTTATTCAACTAAAGAGGTATTGTCTATTTGGGCTATAAGTCACCCTATTTTAATTAATTATTTAACTTCAGTGAAGCAGAATGCCATATGAATTTTCATTAATTGGTAAAAACCTGAACTCACTGAGGAGTAGCAAACATAAAACCTGATCACCTCCTTTAATAAACTAATCTGATTTTTAAAAATTGTTGTTCAGGTCTTTACCATGTATGGTGAGCTAGTGGTAAGATCAGAGTTTGAATCTGTGTGTTGCAAGTTTTATGTTGATAAAGATGGTTTCTGAAAATAAATGTGACTGACAGAATATCTAAGATAACATCATTCAATGACTGCATGCATGAAAACAAGTGTTTTGTAGATGTGTAAATTCAGGATCTCTTGATTAAATTAAAATACTTAATATTGAACTTAGGAGATTTCAAATAACCAATGAGTTTAACTAAATAAATAAATCAATACAGTTCTAGTTACAATAGCAGTATCTTAAAATACATGCACATACATGATTGTATGTCCCAATTTAGTAACTTCAAAGTGACTTCACAATTAGAATCAAGGTCTATGCAGACAATAGCAGTATTTTGCCATAAGAAAACTATCAAACAAATAAAAAATGAAAATCATGATAAATATTAACAGAACTAGTTTTCTGTAAATTATTTTGTTTTCATTAACATTCATTTGAATTGTGTATGCCCCCCCCCCCCCCCCCCACACCACAAAAAGTTCAAATTCACTCCCTTTGGGATCTGAAGTCATGTATACATACTAAATGATTCAGTAAATTTCAGATATTCTGTTGTTTGCTGCAACAAGATGGACCCCCATTCTTTTAACTGTTTGTTTGTTGGATTTAACATCCAACCAACAGTATTTTAGTCATTTTGAGACTATGTCTACTTGAAATGATAAAGTGCTGCTACACGCAGTATTACACTGTAGACATTAAGAATTTTACCACACTCAGTCACATTCCCCTGACACAAGGTTAACCAGTTCTGGAACTATCCTTATATGCTGAACCCCAAGGAAGAGAGCTATACCAGGCCAATTTTTATGACTTTGGTATGTCGCAGCCAGGAATAAAAACCAACAACCTAGCTCCCACTCCCAAGCAGATGCTCTAACCACTCTGCCACTGGGAATGTTCATTCTTTTGACTATTTATTCTGCATTAAATGCAGTATGAAACAAAAAAGGTCAACAAAAGGTTAAATTAATATCAAATACTATCCTCCCATCATTAAAGAAGTATTCAGTCCAACATTTATCTCTGCCCGGGTCTCCATATTTTACAGATAGTTATAGACCGAGAGACCCTGCTCTGCCTAATACTTCACAAGGAAAGCATTCCTCATGCTTATTGTGTGATTCAATGTTAAGAAATCCCTCAATCCACCCCAACATTTCCTAGAAAGAAACAATCTCTGCCCTTGGGTCTTTTCTATGTTTCCCCCATGGGTGCCTGGATAGCGTAGTGGTAACGCGCTTCATTCTCACCAATGCGTTCCTGGTTCATTCCTGGTCAGGTACGTCAGAGGGTACACTAAATATACAGTGGTCGCTCGTCCAGGCACGTGAATTTTCCCCCACAATTTGACCACATCGCCACCATCAAAGCCATCTCAATGACTGATATAAGTTGTGAGAATTGTTTGTAATCAATATAAATTAAATAAGGTTAACTTTTTTTTCCCTTACATAGAACTTTATTTCTGTCAGTCAGAATTTTTGTTTAGCCCTTGTGCTATAATGTTATAGGTTTTAAGCTTTAGGGTGGGTTACATTTCTACGACTGATCTTCTGGATGACTTGCACAAATCTCTCATAATAAGGGTTAATTGGGGGACAATCAAAATCCCCTTGGTCAAAATGTGTAGTGTGATCCATTTATTGTTTACTCTGCAATAAATACTAGCTGAAATGAAAAGAAAATTTTAACAAAAGAGTACATTGTTATCATCAAGAATTTTATTTTTTATCATTTTTTAAATTATTACATATGATACAAAATCAATAAAATTACATTCACATTCTGCACTATAACAGGGTTGATAATCAGCAAGTTTATACATACAACATTTAAAAAAAAAAAAAAAAAAAATGCTAGATCAAACTCACTAATAGCTAGCATTTTGCACTCCAGATGAATCTTCCCTTCTCATTCCAAAAAATAAATATTAAGTTTTTGAAAAAGTTCAAAAGGGAATTTCGAAAAATTTTAAGAAGTAGTTTTAAAATGTTTATATTCTACAAGTTATAATACTGCAAAAAAAATGAGTAATTTTGGTCTTCAATATGCATTGTGTAGTATCAGCTTTCTTACCTACGTGGTATTTTTGTCTGTTGCAAATTTTGTAGGTTAGTGCTTTCACGTGCCATTGGCCTGCAGCATGTGGGGTTTACATAAAACCCACGGAGCGAGTAGATGTGTAAACCAGTCTGCCTTGGCAGCTGCCCAAACGGTCCTTTTCAGGACACCTCCTCCCTTACCTTTTCACAGGGGGTGACAACATCTAGGCTGAATTAGCCAAGTTTGTCATTCCCACTTTGGCTCGAAAATTCTTGATTCTATTAATACTTACCTCAACCTGTGAGGCTTTTCAAAATTTTACCTATTTCAGATACAAATTCATCTTTAAGGATTTGGGTCACACTCTGGGGTCCGAACCTTAAAACAGTTAATACTGTAGACGGACCCTCATTAAGCACCTTATAAACAAATAGATGTGTAAACAAGATGTTCTCTGGGAAAACGTGTGCCACTTGCGAAGGCCGTTGCGGAAAAAGACCCGTCTCAGACGGACAGACGACGGAAAAGGGATCCCTATGTGTCACCTGCTGTAAGCAGAGGTGAACACAACAAAGTCACAAGAAACTGTTATGGGGGCATTTGATCTGAATACACGATTATCGGATAAATACAACACACGCGCAAAGTTTACTCAAACTTTTTTTTAACATACTCCTTAATTAAGGCTGTTATAAATTTAACAACCATTTCCTTATTATGACTGGTTCCGATCTAGAACTATCTCCACAATTTACACAACACACACACACATTTTGTTTATAGTTTTTATGGGCACAAATGATTTATTTACACGGATAAAGATTTATGAACTTTGTGGCACATACCTTTCTAAGTATTTAAATGCATTTACATAATCCAAATTATAATGATTAGAAAAAAAGTGACATCGTAGAAAATATTGTAATAAATTCATATTATTGATTTAGAAAAAAAACTGTCCAGAGTCCGAGTGTGATCTCCATTACACAATCGGAACACCTCGTCCAATAACCTAGGGTAAAAATACCTCGAAATGTGTCAACACGTTGGTCTATTTTAGACTGCTCTTCAAGATGATTGCACAATTTTACTGACCCAGATCATGATCGACTGGAAGCTTGCATGTGAGCATGATTTTGATCAGGGTCCATGAAACCCCTGCTTGTGATGTAAACTTCAATATTACGTAACAGTACATAACTAATACCCGCGAAGATCTTCCCGTACACTAAAAATCACGGATCACGAAAAATATTTTTCCCCAAAATGGGTGACATTTATCATCCAATTTATAAATGAATTTGGTAAATCTCGTTTCAAATTTAATTTCCCCCGGTCCCCAGGCTGCGTCTTCAAATGCTTTAGGGACGACGGATATTTTGTGACCCAAATGTATACAATGAATACACCTTTATTTCCTCCACAAATGTAAATTTTAAATAGATACACTTTGAACATGGCAACAAAATATTTTACAACATCATTAACGAATGCTTTAAGAAACAAGATTTTCGTTTGTTCTGAAAAAAACGATAGTGTATTTGCTCTGTAACCATATCAAATAGTTTTAGATTTTGAGATATTTAAGGCCAAAGAAATAAATGACATAAAAATATTGCATTGACCTTTGCGAAAACAGAATTGATTAAGACAATGCGACAATATACAAATGCTGAACATTCGGTGAAATTTTCATGCAAATCATTTCAAAAACTAAGGAAGCAGCACCAGACATCTGAATGTAGCTTTTGGCAGCACACACACACACACACCACACACACAGAATTTCCATTGAAAGTTTTCTAACACACCATATCAAATGCCGTCAATCTTTACAAAACCGAAAGAAAATGTTGAGGAAAAATCCTGTAAAAATATGAGCTTATCTGGAAGCTTTGCATCAATTTAATTTTCTTGGTAATAATTTAAATCTTTTTTCAGATCAAAGTTCGAAACTTGGATAAACCATAAAACCCTGGTCTTTCCAAGTCTGGAAAAAAACTTTATGGAAGTGCACATCTACAATGTACTGAATACATTCTGTGAAAATTACATAGAAGAAATGATGACTGTAGAATGCGAACAATATTTGGTAGCTAATTTTAACCCTGATGTCATATGAGGTTACATAAGAACGCAATTTACTGCTTTTCAATTTGAACATCAACATTGAAAGAGGAATGAAAACCAAAAAAACTAAATTTGTCTGAACAAACGATAGGGCTTTCTGCTCTGCAAACCATAGCAAACCTTAAAAAATTCATTACATAATATCTTGCAATACTTATCTGTAAAATTGAACAAAAACCATCTAGAATTGAAAGCTGTAAGCACAAAATAATTGAAGCAGATGCAAATTTTGACGTCAAATGAGTCATTAAAATGGAAATCAATGTAATCAAAGGAAACTAGAGAGCTTGCCCCTTGTTATTTCATGATTCTGGTCTTCAAGGAACCTTCTTTTAAATGAACCTCAATAATTTCTAAAAATTGGTGTACTACAAGGCTGTAAACTTCCCAAGTCCTCTTTACATGCAAAAAAAGGTTCTTTTCCTACCAAACAGTTTTTTTACATTTTTTTTTTCCTGAACTTTAAAGTCAGCATATGGCATTTGGACAAATCAAAACACACATTATAACTACAATGTAATAGAAAAAAGCTGGAACAATGCATGGGACCAAATGCGAGGCATTTGAAAAACCAGTATTCAGATATTCTTATTTTTCATGTAACTTGCTTATATTAGGTCCTATTTAAAACAAGGGGGGCCAAGATGGCCCTGTGTCGCTCACCTGGTAAGATGGGTGTTAGGCATAATGACAAAAAATTGGCATCTAAAAGTGTTTTTCTAACATTTGACTAAATGACCTACATATTGATCCTACCTGAATTTGCACTCAACTGGGAATTCATGCAGTCATCATTCATATTAAGTTTAATGAAGACAGGGACAAAAATGTTGGCCTCTAGAGTGTTCACAAGGTTTTTCTTAGATTTGACCTGGTGACCTAGTTTTTTGACCTCTGTGACTCATTTTCAAAAATCATCCAAATATCAATTAGACAAACATCCTGACCAAATCTATTGAAGATTTGGGCTAAAACTGTGGCCTCTAGAGAGTTCACAAAGGTTTTTTTTTAGATTTGACCTGGGTGACCTAGTTTTTGATCCCACATGACCCAATTTCAAACTCATGCAAGATATCATGTAGAACAAACATCCTGACCAAAATTTATGAAGATTAGGCCAAAACTGTGGCCTGTAGGGTGTTCACAAAGGGTTTTTTTAAGATTTGACCTGGTGACCTAGTTTTTGACCCCCATTACCCATTTTCGAACTCATCCAAGATATATGTAGACAAACACCCCGACCATTTTCATGAAGATTGGGCTAAAACTGTGGCCTCTAGAGTGTTCGCATGGTTTTTCTAAGATTTTCCCTGGTGACCCAGTTTTTGACCCCCTGTGACCCCAAATTTTGAACTCATCCGAGATATCATGTAGACAAACATCCTGATTAAGTTTCATGAAGATTGGGGCCCAAAAATTTTGGCCTCTAGAGTTTCACAAGGTTTTTCTAAGATTGACCTAGTGACCTAGTTTTTGACCCCACATGACCCAATTTCGAACTCATCCGAGATATCAAGTAGACAAAAATCCCGACCAAGTTTCGTGAACATTGGGCCATAACTGTGGCCTGTATAGTGTTCACAAGGTTTTTCTAAGATTTGACCTGGTGACCTAGTTTTTGACCCCACATGACCCAATTTCGAACTCATCCGAGATATCATGTAGACAAACATCCTGACCAAGTTTCATGAGGATTGGGCAAATGTGGCCTCTAGAGTGTTCACAAGGTTTTTCAAGATTTGACCTAGTGACCTATTTTTGACCCCACATGACCCAATTTCGAACTCATCCGAGATATCATGTAGACAAACATCCTGATTAAGTTTGATGAAGATTGGGCCAAATTTGTGGCCTCTAGAGTGTTCACAAGGTTTTTCTAAGATTTGACCTAGTGACCTAGTTTTTGACCCCACATGACCCAATTTCGAATCATCCGAGATCATGTAGACAAACATCCTGACCAAGTTTCATGAAGATTGGGCCAAAACTGTGGCCTCTAGAGTGGTCACAAGCAATTGTTGACGACGGACGACGGACGACGCACGACGCACGACGCACGACGGACAAAAGGCGATCACAAAAGCTCACCCGAGCACAAGTGCTCAGGTGAGCTAAAAAACCTAAGTACCATTAGAAAGGTCTTCAGATTCCCAACATTTCGATGGCTTTATGTTTGATCTATCTTTGATGGATTTTGAAATATGAATAGTCAAACCCAAACAAAACGGCAAAAACATGCCTATGTCAAATACTTTTTCTCCATCAACAACTTTGAAATAATAACCTGATCATTTAAACATACAAAACATACAAAGCAATGCATCAAGCTAAAATTTAAATACATGTACAAATAAAATAAACAAGGAATAGTTCTTCAAATTATGTTCATATATTCTTATCTACAAATATCAATTTTGAGATTAAAGCAGCTAGATTTACTTGGGGTAACATAATTTTCCTTTTTTCTGCTATAACTCAACTGAATTAACCCTTATCTTCAAAATCTAAATGTCATTTGAAAGATCCTTTAAAGGACTACAAATTACACCCATAGTACTTTGATAGAAAATTCATTGTTTTTGAGATATTTAAAGGCAAACGTGAACAATGCAGTTATTTCTATATAGACAAAGAAGGAAAATTAAAACTATCCATGAGAATTTTCTAAAACTTTGCATGAATCACTGCTTTGTGCAGGTATGCCTTTAAGGCCATGACATTTATGATTTTCCGGAAACAGAAGTGACAGTCCTCCAGAATGGCCAATTGTACAGATGGACCAATTCTGCGCCTTTAGTGTAAATTTTATGCAAATCTGTCCAAAAAAAAAGTAAGGCCTGTAGAGCTTAAAACCGTCTCATTTTGCCTAAAATTTAGTTAATGTCATGCTGTCAATTAAATTACGACAAACATTACAACAACCATCATAATGTATAAAATAAAAGTCAGTGTGTATTTGTGGTCAAGATTTCATGATACTGTAAGATTCAAAACACTTGGTTCCAAACATTTATCTGCATTTTGTCCGGACAAGCAAATGACCTTTGACTCAAAGTGTGACCTTGACCTAAGAGCTACTGACCTAACTCTTGCATGCAGCACTCTGCCTAATTGACGTTAACATAACTGTCAAGTTATTTGAACATCCAGTGATCCATGTTCTGAACAATCAAATTCAGCTCTGTGACCTTTGACCTTGACATCAGAGCTTGGAACCTAATTCTTGCGCATGACACTTCAGCTCATTGAGGTACATATTACTGCCAAGTTTATTAGGAAATCCTGCTAAGCATGTCTAAGTTACAGCCCCGAAAAAGAAATCTGGATGACCTGATTAACTATAATGCGCATACACCAAGAGGACATTGTGATGACTATGTCAAGCTCCCCAAGCGGGCTCGACAACAATTATGTGAGAAGATGGTTTATTTGTTTAGAAGTTATGGTCAGGGTTAAAGTTTTTCACTGTATACATTTAAAAAAAAAAAAAAAGGGAGATAAATTGGTCAAAATGGACTTAAGAGTTATGACCCTTTACGGAAATATACCCCTTGTTATAGTGAACAAGTATATATGAAGTTTGATGACAGAAGCTTTAATACTAGTAGTTTAGAAGTTATGGCCAAGGTTAAATTCTTTTCCGACGACGCCACCAAAATCAGATTGATGACCTCAACTTTTTTTTCTCGAGGGGGGGTAGCTTTGCTTATTGTTAAAATTTTATGTTGCTGGCTCTTCAAGTTACTATTTTAAAATGATCCTCATTCCCCATAAAGAGGGCTGTCCTACAAGGGTAAAAGTCAATCACTGACCCTCTTTCGATGCGTTACAAAAATCATAATGGTACACTTCAATGTAACAACTTTGGGAGCTGCACATTACATGAACATAAAGTTTTTCACTTTCAAATGATTTCCAAGGTGAGGAAAAAGGGAATTTATATCTGTAATAGGGACCTTGCTAAGGTTCCAAGTCAGAGAGAAACCTATATAATACAAAAGCTGTCATAAAATTATAATTTCAACTTTGTTATGTCATTAAAATGAAAAGTTTTCAATAAACTGAGTAAGTAAAACTTGCGTGTATGTTTTGTTGCGTGCCTGATAGAGAGGGAGATAGATCATCAAAAGTATGTTTATAAGTACATGTAACAAATGTGTCATAGGAACTCCTCCATTAAACTGTATTACCCTAGAATTATTTTTTTTTAATGGTCTATGAAAACATTTTTTAAATATTTTTTTTGTATGCACATGAACAAACAGAAGATACCTGCTCTGTTTACCTATGCATCTGAGGCAAAAATTAAAGATGTTGCATCACAATAGTAAAAATGGTATGTAAACAATGCCTTGAAAGTAACCAGTCTTTGATCATGAATACATACCACAACATACAACAACAAATCATTTCATAAAACAAAGAAAATTCACCAATTTGTCAAGCACAGTTTGCTTCACTATACATCTGAAACTGCAAGAACCAAAACATTTATAAAATGGAATAGCCATAGAAACAATGAATATTCTACAGAAGTGCCTGACAAAAATGAGAACCAAGTTGCATAAAACTATAAACTACAGTATATAAGTATGCACAATTATAAAAGATTCACTTTTCAGTCAGGTTACAAAAAGAAAACAATAAAATTTTCAGCAAATTCATCTTTCAATCCATTACTTTGCCATATATAAACTATCAACTTACACCAGAAAAACAGGTGAAAGAATTCATGTTGCAATTTCTTTGAATCTGTTGCTGAAGGAGGATTTATAATATGAATATAGTGTCACAGTACAATTCACTGAAAATTCCTAGAGTATACCAGGGGTCTTGTGTTTGACTCCCATGGCTGCTGAACATTTTTTCCCAAAAAACATTTAGTATCAAACATATTGCTATTGGACTATGACATAGGCCTGTGTTATGCTGCTTTAAAGTAATTATGTAACTCTTGGAATTCAGAGTTTCCAATGCACCTATCAATATTTTGCCCCAGGGTTTGTGGGGAGGGGGCATACATGGGACTTTTGACAGAAGAATGTTCTCAACAGGCCAGAATCCTGTGCAAACTGCAAAGCATATCCATTTGACAAATTTCTATTGCCCTTTGGTGATGAAAGAAAAAAAGTCAAGTTCCCCTGTCAGGTTAGCCTATACCCCTCCTGGGGCAAAATATTGACAGGTGCACTAAGACAGACCTTAAAAATATTAAACATTTGCAAGCAGTCTGGACAGGTATTAATTAACAGTATTATATCATTCCATATAACTTGCAAAAGCACTTTTTAAACATTTTTTTTTCAAAGATCTGCTGTCTGTTGGAACTTTTTCTAGTGCACAAGGTCTTTATGGGCACAAAACATTTAGATTTACCCTTAGAGTGTTTGGGGTGCACATGCACAATACTCTCTGAATTTACAAATCCATCAATCAGTCTATAAATTTTATATAAAGTTCTTTTTAACAAATACAGTGTATGTGAAGTCTAAAGTTAATATGTCATTAAAGTAATCTCAATCAGGGAAATTTCATCATGTCTGAAATTCATATTGTCAACATCACATGATACAAACATGTCTGTGATGTAATGCCATTAGATAAGTTGCATGATATTGGTGAACTGTCTTATATATACAGAGCAATAAAGAAGAGAAACCGGCTGCAGTGGCCAAGTGGTTAGAGTATTTCTCTCAAATATATCATCCTTGGGTTTGTCAAGAACATAGTAATTTGTGCTGTTCTATGAATTCTGGCCTGAGGAAATTCAAAATATGCAAAGGCATATATAAAGGCCTAAATATTTAAGTACTGGTAACCATTATTAGAAAGAGATTTGTGTGAACAGTCTGTTAGCTCAACCCCTTATAAGCCAGGGATCTTGGGTTCAAATCCTGCTCTGGTACACTATATAAATATCATATCCCAGGAGAGTGATAGCACATACTGTCAATCTGAGATTGATAATATCCACTGAAGTGTTACCTGGAACATGCACGGATTCAGCAATTTGTCTCATTGTGGGGGGGGGGGGGGGGGCAATAATTACCATGTCCAATGGGGGTCATGTCTCTCATTCTTTTATGCATAATAGCTAATTCTCATGAGGGGTCTGT
Source organism: Solen grandis (assembly GCA_021229015.1). Taxonomy (NCBI): domain Eukaryota; kingdom Metazoa; phylum Mollusca; class Bivalvia; order Adapedonta; family Solenidae; genus Solen; species Solen grandis. The sequence goes on along the minus strand of CM037781.1, from coordinate 70,893,467 downwards.
CTGGCTGGCTGACTGACTGACTATTTGAGTTTACCATCACTTTGACAGTATTTCAGTCATATAGCGACGTCCAGCTTATTACAGGTGGAGGAAGACCCCGAATGCACAGAGGCATCCGGGTAGAACCACCGACCTACCGCAAGCCAGCTGGAAGGCTTCCTCACATGAAAATCCGATTGACCCTGCCAGGATTCGAAGCCATGCGGTGAGGGCTGAGTGAGTGTTAAAGTCAGCGACTTTACCCTCTCGGCCAAGGAGGCCCCACAGGGTCTGTCTGGACCCCCAGTCCCCACCCCCTCTGCCCTCTAGATCTGCGCATGTGGAAAACCAGCATTCTATTTCCCATGCAATCATGTCGAATTGGATATTATTAAAGTCCGCATTGTCCTCTGAATTCAGGGAGAATCTATAGCCTACTCATATAAGTAACTCTTTGTCTTGGCACAAATAACTCATAATAGGAGAAAACTATGCATAAGTGGCTGGGTAGCTCTGTTGGTAAAGCATTTCTGATATCCAAAGGTTCTGGGTTCATGTCTTGGTCAGACTGCACATTTTTCTTAACTTGTGACATATGAAGCCCAACATCACCGGGCTGCATGTGATCAGAGATCATATTCATCTTGTTCAGTTTGGCAGGGAGTATGACATGGTACCCAATAACTCACAAAAGGGAAGAAATCATTACACTGTGTGTAAACGATCAGGTAGTTCAGTCAGTACAGGTAATTACCTTTTAAGGGTAAGGCCCCGTGTTCAGTTCCCAGGCAGGAGGTACATTTATCTATGGTAGATTTCTGTATGTGGTCCTGTAGCTTACCCATCCTTTGATCAAGGACCTCAGTTTCAAATACTGGTGTGGTCTGCTACATCTCATTTGAATCATTAGCAATAACTCACAATAGAAGAAAATCATGTCTATGAGGCCAGGAAGTCATCTGATACTACGGTCGCCTGGGAAAGGTCCCAGTAAAGAGTCTCAGTCAGGCTGCACATTTTTCTCAACCTGTGACATTTGGAACACAATTTGAGTAATGGGTTAAGTGCTGTGAGGTTCTCTGGATCCATTTGGAAATTCAAGGACAAATTCCAGTTTGGTGGGAAAGTATGTCACGGTACCAATAACTGATTAACTCACAATAGATGAGAATCATGTGTAAGCTTCCACCACTGGTAGCTCAGTTGGTAAGTGAAGGCTCCGTGTTTGAGTCTCAGTCAGGCTGCACTTTTTTCACCCTGTGACAAGTAGGTTTCATTCTTGACAAGCTCTAGTAAACAATCAGCAAAAGAAATCTATAGATAAGAAATGGACTCAAAAGCATGAGAGTCATCTAAATCGGAATTTGGTAACACTTGTAGACTAAAATATGGAGAGTAAGATAAATAAATAAGTAGATGTAGATCTAGACAACTAAATTACAAAAGAAACAATAACATTACTGTTTTGAATCTAACAAACAATAACTGATGTATTTATGGATAAATTCCGCAAAGCTCTTGCAGATAGAGAGGGAGAGAGAGAAACAAGACTGAATTTCAAGAGATAGAAAGAAAGAAAAAAAAAGGTGGCCGTGCGAATATTTTCATAACAAAACAGAGAGAGAGAGAGAGAGATGCATTAAGTAATGTCTTGCGTATGAAAAATAACATCAGTTAAAGGTCTACTGAGAAAAAAAATTGATTGTTTTTCTCCGATTGGAGAAAAGTGATCGGGGAAAATCAATAGATTTTCCTACTTTATATATACATTATTTTATATGCAACAAAACAGAGGAAGAGAAAAAGTGGGAGAGAGAAAAGGAGAGGCAGTGAGATACATTAAAAAGTAATAATAGGTTACTGTTTAAGTCAAAAATAAGAAAATGTTTAGTTATTTTCCATTAAAAACAGTATGTTACTTCAGTATCGGTAGACGCTCTACCTCTGTTTTTGTTTTTACCCCAATTACACTATAATTAATCACACGAATAAATTCACGCAAATAACGTCATCATTGTCATCAAAATCAATAATTATTTTGCATTCTAAGTTCAGGTGATAACAATAAACAACCACCCAATGTTTCTGAAAAATAAAGCAGGCATTGAGAAAAAACGATCGTTTTTCTCCGGTCGGACTGTTGGAATTCGATCGGAAATTTCCGACAACGAACTGTAGGTACCGATTGATCTTTTCGTTGTCGGAGCGAATTCTGATCGGAGATGTTTATTTTTAAATTGCTGTATCTTTTTTATTTATGGATGGATTTTCTTGAAGATACTATTTTTGGAACTGGAAACTATGTTCTTTCAGAATATATATGGGTTAATAGTGTATAGGCATTAGTGTCGCTTAAAGTTTATGGAAAAAACCGACGTTCCATAAATTCACCGACGCGGGTTCAAGATGGAATAAACAAATGTTTTATTATCCTTTTTCTCCAGAAAGATATATATGCGTTAACTTTTAATTAACGGCCAACAAAATCAAAACTTCTAATTTGTTACAAAAAAATGTACTGTTCAAAACATTGCGACAAGTAAAAATTTGTTGCGACGGGTTAAACGTCTGACTTCAATTACACTCCTTAACCATTATATTTGTGATGGCGTAGGTTCTCCATTTAACCTGAATTCCGGAATAAAGTATTAGCATTCATCAAAGTGAGAACAAGTCTCCCTTACCCACCCAGCTTGCTTGATTATACAATTTTCTTCTAGGCTATATTCCGATGAAGGTGATTCATTATTTTTTTGGTGTGTGTGGAAATCACCTTTGTGACTGTGAGTTGAAATAATACACATACAATTTAATCATGTCATTACACATATTTCATACAGTAGGTTCCAATCCAAAAAAAAAAAAAAAATCTATAAATATATGAATAATTATGAAATGATATTATTATGTATATTTTTAATAGTCTATTCTAATTTCCTTACATTAGGAATTTTATATTGCCTTTAGCTTAAAGGACTCAAGGCTTTCCCCAGGATTTTCAGAAGGCATGTTGCAAATGTGCGGTGGGGTGGGTACGGGAGGGGTGTCCAAAAAAAATTAAACAAGAGACAAAAAAAGGTTTAATATTTTAGCGTTTTAATGTATTAATATTTGTTTTTAATGAATATATTAATATAAAATATCAATTATTTAGGTGTACACGCATAATTTCGTGTTTGTTACCTCCCCTTCCATATATCTCAATGTATTCCAAAGTTACACAACATAGATAATAAATAGGTTTCATGAGTTCTTATGCATTTTAGATCATATTTCTTTTTACAAAATGAAAGGCATCCTGCTGCAGTAGTGCAGACACACATATTTTTCATTATTGTCGGAATACACATGTAGGCCTAAACACATTTAACCGACACAGCTACCTCGAAGTATCTAAATACTGTATAATTTTTTTTTTTTTAATTCAGAAAATTCTATTCCAATTAATGGGATTAATCGTGAAGATAATAATACTTACGTAATGGAATCGGAGGGTTTGTGTGACTTACACTAGTTTTTTTTTTTTTTTTTTTTTCAGAGTGCATTATTTCAATACCCACACCAAGTGACCGGTGTAATATACGTTGTATATACTGTAAAAATATCCTACAATCGGCCTTATCAGTTTGGTATTTAAGTACGAATGAGTAAAATTTTAGACTCAAGCGTATCAAATTCATTAAATAAACCATGGAAGTGTAGAGAAACATGCTAGGAGAAAATGTATTGATACCAAATGTATTAACATATAATAAATATAAACTATAATTTGGTGTAAAATCATTTTAATAAAACAGTCCTCTTTTATTTAAAAAAACCCCACAAATATATGAATCATGAATGTATATGATTTGATGAAAATAACTGTATCATTCATCGAGCCCCACAACTGACAAATATCTTGTTGACAGTGAATGTTTTGGTGGAAATATTCGAGCATACCAAACCGGTAAAATATGTGATATTAGTGTATGTTTTTGATAAAATTTACAGTAGCATTTGAAAATAGAGTATGTCTTGCCTACATTTCAAGGCAATCCCTAAGATTCTTCTACATAAGCTGGTACCACACAATAACCTGCAAGAAAGTGTACTATATAACTGTTTTATTGCATGTATGATTAAAGTTTAAATTATTTAATTGATAATTTGTTTATATCAGTTTTCCTTTAAACCAAGCAAATTTTTACACAATTTTAATTGAGTTTATTCAATTTCAGTTGCAAATCTCAGACCGAAACGTAATGATATGGACTACATGTACAAGAGTATGAAAGATCTTTAAAATCTTTTATTTTTATGACTCATATCGCGTAAAAAAGGTCGGGTCAATCGAGCTCTACGCCCTGATTCCTGGTAGGGCTAAAACGAGTCCCCCACGGTCATGACTGACCGCTATATGAGCAAAGGAAAGTACATCTCTGCGACCCCTTAGGTCCAAGATCAAGTTTGTACATCTCCACATGTCACAATCGACATTGACCACGCTTCTTTCAACCTCTGAAGACTACTACGTTTGGTGACAAGAATACATTCCCCTTTTTTCACTTGTTCACCTATTTTGGCATGAGATAACACCCGATTCGAGCTCTGTAAAGTCCAATTTCAACACTCTCGTGTTTGGTTGTTTGTGTGTTAGTGCAGCCACTCTGCAGAATCACGCCGTAGACATGTGGCATGATACCACACCCTGTCCCATTATCCCGACATAGGAACAACCAGTCACGGAATTACCTTAAAGGCTTGTATGCTGAGCACCAAGCAAGGAAGCTATACCAATACCATTTTACGATTTTGGTATTTCGCGACCGGGGATCAAACTCAAGGCATCCCGATTCCGGGTCGGACACACTAACCACACGGCCGGTCCCATCTTGCTTGTACATGTACACGTCCACCGCTACCAAGAGACACCATTGCACCATACTACACTTTTCAATAACTCAATGTAAAATATGAAAGAGTACAAGATGCATCAAAGCTTTATACTATGTTTAGTACATAAATTTGACCGCATATAAATTAATAAATAAACATTTTTAAATATTTTATATATCCAGATTTGTATGAGTACTGAACACACCTCGTTCAATATACGTCAATATTTGAGGTTCCCAAGTTGGTCCAACACAGGAACCGTCGAAAGGGATAAGTATAAGTTTCAATCGAGTTAAAATACAATAAATAGATTTGAGCAAAAGTGGAGTATAATACTTAAATTGTATGTTCGTTAAAAATACTTGTTAGTGGTTTAATAAATTTCTGCATAATAATATATGTAGGTTATCTGCCAGTAATGCTCAGTAACCTCCATTGTTGAAGTCAGTCTTGGGCGATTTGCTCACACAATGTGTTCCAATTAGTTTCATCTGGGGTACCTTCCCCTTACATTACGTTATCTGGAATCTTGAGGATGACCGGGAACCAGAGTACAAAACACATTGAAACTATTGTGTGAGCAACCAACTCACATCAGCTGCGAAATCATAATAATGAGTTTCCCGTCTTTCTAGTCACATGATTTGATATCTTTTATGTCAGTGGCTCAGAGAATATGTGTTCATTTACAGTAGATATTTGCAAAGGATTTGATGTAGGTTTGATCAGTAAAAACAGGTTTTTTTTAGTAATTTCTTCATTCAATCAGGAATCTATATATCTTCATGCATTATACTGACATTTTATCTCATTAATTCATTATTGGCGGGAACATGTATAATAACAGATACAGGTACAGGTATTTAAGGATAATAGCATATCATATAATATTTTTATTAAGAAAAATAATCGTTAGGTAACAACTTTCTGATTTTTCGTTCGTACATTATTGTTCTGTAATTTGCAGTTAACAACACGATTTCTCTAATATCACCGAGAGAGTATAATTGGAAGATTAGGTTTATGATCATTATGAAATAAAGACTTTATTACATATTTGTAAAGCAGCATATTTAGAAATATACTGCCTTAAGTTTAAATTAAAAGTCAGTTATTATTTAATGGTCACTGGACGCTACCTCAAGAGTAGCACACCTGTCAAACCGTATGCAACCGGTCGATTAGAGTCAGCTACGGGGTTGTCTTTGGACCATATAGCATGCTGTTCACGCACTCCTTATGCTGTACATGGGTATACGTCACCATCGTGGGTTATGACACTGAGGCAGTTTCATAGCTGACTGTTAGCCTACGGTTGCATACGGTTTGTCATACTGAACGCACGCCAGTAATAAATATACAGAGTGTTTAATTTGGAACTGTGAAATATGGATGTAAATGTACCTGCTTTTCCAAACAACCGATTTTTATTTTTAAACCAAAATATGCCAAATTTTGTAAAAAAAGAAATAAAGATCAAACATTTGAATATAACTTTACAATACGGTATGCTTAAATTCTTGTCAAAGTGTTGGATAATTAATTTTGTATTATATGTCTGTGACATGAAAACACTCTATAATTATTTTTCGAATATGCTGATGCGTAAATAATTTGATCACTTCCTGTTTACCATGTGGACGAATATAGTTTTGTTGGTCATGTGATTAACGCTTGCTGTTATGGTGACCCAATATTGTGCATGTATTAGATTGGTTTCGTGCAGCCGAAACAGACCTTCCAGTGTGTCTGTTGATTTTGTAGTTCTGATTTCCACTAATCAAGAGATGTCTTGAACAAATTCTAAGAATTTTGTTTTTATCTCTTAAACGTGATGCAGCCACACGGGAATCATATTGGTCATACTAAAAACAACACAACATCTCGACTCGTGTACAAAACCTTAAATTTCAACTTCAAGAGTTTATTGACAAAAACGTATACAGTCTATTGTCAGACAGTAAGAAATAATAATAATAAAAAGTGTGATACCATTTTTAACTTCCAGACGAATAACGTATTTTTTTTCCGCATATTGATATTGATATTGCTTTGGTGATCCAATTTCTTTTATGTAAGAAGAAGTAAGATGTACATGCAAAAATAATTCCATATTGATACCTTTCAACATAATGTGTTAACTTTGAAAGTGTGTTTGGACAAGACTTGTTGCGGATATGCAAATCATTGCAGCTTATCGGTTTGACTCGTTTGTTTTCCTGATATTTTTAGTCATGAAGCTCTAGTTGTGAAATCGGAGTAAATATGAACATGTATATGTAACGAAAAAGTTGGAATTGAGAATAAATAATGAGCAACACATATAAAAAATCTCCATTATTTTAATGTATCTGTTCTAGATCTGTGTGCATGCAATATTTGCTTTTATAGCCAATTTTATTTTGTCATTAATCGTAATTATATACATGTATATATATTGCATAACAAACTGTTATACATAATTTTCAGTTCAATAATTGTGTAAGTTTGACAAAAGGAGATTTCTGTAGACTAATAGCACCAGGATACCATGCAAGAGCATGGTATTGCCATGCTTCGAGAAATGGAAGTCGAATAAAACATCGCATGCATACAACTACAATGGATTCATGAAACTACAATGGAGAAAATCATTCGCATGAATAAAAAAAGAACAGTTTTTTAATTCATTTAATCCTAATCATATAAAAATATAAATAATAACCATTATATTGTAATAAATGTAATAATAAAGTCAATATCGTTGGTACATACTTATATTTGTGAAATTATTTGCTAGAAAATGGTTGGTCTATTAAATTGACATTTTGTTTGTTTGTTGGGTTTAACGTCCCACCTACAGTAAATTGACATTTTGTGGGGATTAATATTCGTGGATACCACTATCCACGTAATCGAAGAAAATACCCCCATACACACACGAAAATGAAAGATTATACAGTATACTTTTGTTTTATGTTAGATATTTATACATAGATAAAAAAAGTCTTACTTGCGTACTTGTACAATTATGTTAGTGGATAACATATGGTTAAATAGGAACACAAACACGTAATTTCTATGCATGCAAACCAAACATGTATCCGTATGTTTCAACCTATTCAAATACAGTATACATACTTCATTGACCAGTCACCTATGTGAATTCAATATAAGCTTAATTACAAGCATTGCATCTGTGTCTTATTCAAATAGAATAACTATCAAAAGTATAAATGTATGTCCGTTAACATATATGCAATCGCATGTATCGGTCAAGACTGACTATATTCTCAAACAGTTCACCTTTCTCCTGTTCTCGTTTTCAAATACTGTAAAGCTTTTATCCTGTTACTGTAAAGCTTTTATCCTGTATGTAATCACATGTAAGAGGCCATGATTGATTTAACACTACAAAAAGTATCGTAAGTAGTTCACTTTTCTCCTGGATTTTCTCCTGTCTCTTTATTTTCATGTGGGAGTTTAAGTTTGTTGTGATATAAAATCTATATCCCACAGTTTGAGTGATATAGGTCTACACAAAATAGTTCCATTCTTTCATCAGCAGTTAGCATAAGGTAAAAAGAAAAAAACAAATGTATGTTTTGAGCGGATATGGAATATATCTCGTCTCGAAATTATACAATTTTAATCTTTTCACTTAGGCTACGCGCTCGTGAAAATATTAAAAGTGTATGACAACTCGATAAGGTATATTCTATATCCACTCAAAACAAAAATCCTATATATATTTCACAGGCTAAGATGGACTCCAAAGTTCCATTATTTTAGTGTCATGTAGCCATTCTAGATTTATGTGTATGCAATATTTGCATTTATAGCCTGTCCAATTTGCGATTAAGCGTAATTATATAATTGTTGAAAATTTAGCTAGCATAAGTAAACTACATGTATTCTATAAATTTTCAATTTAATAATTGTGTAAGCTTGACAAAACGAAATTCAAGTAGACTAATAGTACAAAGATACTTTGCAATAACATATTGCTGTTGTCATGGTTCAAGAAATGCATGTCGTGTACATCGCATGCATGAAACTTCAATTCAGAAAATCACCCGCATGAATAAAAAATGAATAAGTTATCAGTTTTTAAATTCAGTTAATCACGATCATATTAAATATAAATCATATCCATTACATCGTGGAATCTGATTTTTGTTCACAGTTTGTACATATAAAAACTCTCCAACAATATTTAGGAATTTATGTTCAAGTAAACGGGAGAGCTATAAAATCTACGTTTTTTTTGTGTGGGGGTTGATATTCGTGGATAAAGCCATCCACGAAATCGACGAAAATTAGCCCCCCCCCCCCACGAAAAAAAGAAGAAAAAAAAGAGTCTACAGTATATTTTTGTTTGATTTTAGATATTTAATATACGAAAACATAGTCGTAGATAAAAAGATCAAATTAACTGCGTATTTGTTCAAATATGTTAGTGGATAACATATGGTTAAAAGGAAACACAAACACTGTAATTTCTATGCATGCAAACCAAACATAACACGTATCCGCATGTTTCAACATACTCAAACACAATACAATCGAATGGCCTTTCTCTCGTGTAGAATGTGTCAAATCATGTCTGACTTTCACTACATGCCTAATTACAAGCATTGCATTTGCATGGTTTTATCATTATGTATCTGTGTGTATCTGACTACCAAAAGCATGTTCACATACAGTAACTTTGTATCACTTATAACCTGTATGTAATCACGTGTGTCCGATAAAGTCTGGCTAGATACTAAACAAATATTCTTAAACAGTTCATTTTTCTCTCGTTATATCCTTTTCAAACATTGTAGATCCTTTATCCTGAATATACACGCATATCTGAGGTCATGACTGATTTAACACTACGCAAATATTCACAAACAGTTCATTTTTCTACTGGTTTTTCCCCTTTATGCTTTTTCATGTGCGTAATCAAGCCTGACTTATTAGTACATGCGAATTCACACACTTTACATATGTATGGCGTTCCTCTTGTATGGATTCTCATAAAGGTCATATAAAATATGTATTTATATAACAAAAAATGCTAATAAAAAACATGGTTATTAAGGAACACAAATACGATAATTTCTATGCATGCAAAAAAACATATTATCTATTGGCATGTTTCAACATAATCAAACATAATACACTTGAATAGCAATTATCCTGTGTGGAACCCTAATGGTATGTGACGGATCAAGTCCATCTAGGTACATACTCAAACACTGTATAGCCTTTATTCTGCATGTATACACATGTTCAAGGTCACGACTGGCTTAACACTACGCAAATAGTCACAAACAATTTGTTCATTTTTCTTCTGGTTTTCCTCTTTTATGTTTTTTCATGTGCGTAATCAAGCCTGACATATTAATACATGCAAATTCACACTCTGTACACGTGTATGGCGTTTCTCCTGTATGGATTCTCACGTGCGTGCTTAAGTTTGTCTTAACACTAGATGCACTAGATGCATACTCACACACAGTACACTTATATGTTTTTTCTCCTGTATGTATTCGCAAGTGCGAGGTCAAAACTGACTTCAATCTACATGTATAATTACAAACAGTACATTTGTATGGCTATTCTCCTGTATGTATCCTTACATGTCGTGTTAATGTTGATTTTTGGCTAGACGCATAATTACACACAGTACACTTGTATGCCTTTTTTTTTACTTCTTTTGTATGAGTTCTCATATGTGGGGCCAAGCATGACCTATCACTACATGCGTAATCACACAAGGTATATTTGTATGGTTTTCCCCCTGTATGTAATCTTATGTGCACTGTCAAGGATGATCTTACATTACATGCATAGTCACACACTGGACATTGATATGGTTTTCCCCCCGTGTATATTCTCGTGTGTTTAGTTAGTCCTGACTTCTCAGAGCATGTGAATTCACAAATTGTACATTTGTATGGCCTTTCGCCTGTATGTATTCTCATGTGTCAAGTTAGTCCTGACTTCTCAGAACATGTGTATTCACAAACTGCACATTCGTATGGCTTTTCCCCTGTATGTATTCTCATGTGTATGGTCAATCCTGACCTATCAGAACATGTGTATTCACACACTGTACACTTGTATGGTTTTTCACCAGTATGTACTCTCAGATGTTTTGTCAACAAGGACTTTTGATTAGATGCATATTCACAAACCGTACATTTGTAGGGCTTTTCTCCTGTGTGGCGTTTCCTGTGTGCAAGAAGGTTTGATTGCGTACTAAATGCATAATCACACACAATACACTTGTAAGGTTTTTCTCCTGTATGCGTTCCTATATGCATGGTCATGTTTTGCCTGTAACTGCATTCATAATCACACTCAGTACATTTGTATGGTTTTTCTCCTGTATGTGTTCGCATATGTTGGATAATTTTCATTAATGACTTTGCTGCAGTGTGTTCCTGCATTTATCTGATTCAGACTTACTCCTGACAAAATCTGATCGGGATCAATGCTGACTTCTGACGATCATGTAATCACACTTTAGTTTTGACTTCCCTCGCCTTTGACTCGTGCGGTAAACGTTTACTATTGCTTCGTTGATATGTTTTACACATAGAACATGCGTATGGCTTTCTCTTGCAGGGATGAACAGGTCGTCATATGTAAAACCAAACTATGATATGTTGATCATATGTATCTGTTAAATTCATATTGTAACAGCAATGTATCCAAAGAAGATCTTGACTTCATAGGGTATTATTCTGTTTCGTATGTCCCACAAAAAAAATACTAGAATAAAAAATAAAGTATCTTAAATTTAGTTAACCTGAGTACAAAAGCTTTCGATGCCGATTATTTTAAGTTTTTATTGCGTTCTATATTCAGTGAGGACAAAGATAAAAAAATAGTAATATTTGCATTAATAACCAGCCGTAACTAACGATCGTATTATCCTGATTAAAATTACATAAACATAAGATTTTTAAGGTAAAACTTGGCTTTTTATGGGGTATGGTAATAAATTTTAACCTGCCAGCCAAAACACTGATTGAGATGTTATGACTAAGGGATACATAGTGTCATGTTCCCTACCTATGGTGAAAGGCGTCTGTTTTGTACCATATAAAGGCTCATATCTCCATATTCTGTAATCTGATTATATTATGACCATTAGTTTGATTACAATTGCTTAATAACTGCGGATGTTTGTGTGTAAAG
>CM037781.1:70831334-70881334 GCA_021229015.1 Solen grandis | reverse complement strand
TATTAAATGATCTATTGAGTGTGCGCTGATATACAAGTTATTGTAACACTCACGTTTTCCCAGATCTAATATAGATGACAAAATATCATTACAGGCAGTCAAAATGACTGCCTGGGACCAGATAGTAGCATTCCGAAATATCTTAACAAGTGATATCTGAACAAGCGCAGCTGATAACATCGAATTAATAGGGCATCTGCAGAGACCGTTGGATCTATATTATTACAAGCGATATATCGTTACATGCGATATCGTTATAAATGTAGTTTACTGTATATGAAGTCTTTGACTGAAAAATCAGTTACATGTCAAAGGTTTGGTCTGCAGATTTATTAACACAATGTGCTTAGGAGTTTGCAACCTGATCTTATCTATCAGCTTACAAGACAAGTTTTTAAAGTATTATTCTAAAATCAGTATTATAGGAATAACAAGAAATGTTTGTGAAACATATATGCCCCCCTCATATGCCATAATATGTATATAGCTATATTACATGCAAGGAGTTTGCCTTCATAATGTTGGCTTGTCACAAAAAATTCTCAAACTTCAAAAATTTGAGTGAAAATATAATGTGCTAAAATGTGGAACTAAACATTTACTGAAATAAATGGGCTGGAGAAATATTTACACAACCAAGGTTTAAGTGAAAGAACATTGTCAGTTATAAACAAACAAAACATTAAGACTTAGTGCTCTAGGTTTATTATAAAAAATAACAAATCAGCCTTGCTAGCCATAAGCACAAACATTCACAATAATGAAAGAAAATGATACATCATCCTTCAAATATCTCAAACTTTAAAACAAAACAACATTACAACATAAATTATGTTATCTTGATCTAAGTAATAAAAAGTCTTTTGCATAAATTCCATATAGTGGCCAAGTAAAAACCTTGACCTTTGAGGCATTGACACCAAAATTGATAGGGGTCATCTACTAATCATAAGCAACAACCACATGAAATAGAACTTCAAGTTATCACTTGGACAAGGTCTGGTATCATACATACACAACATGTGACCTTGTGACCTTGACCTTTGAGGTAATGACACCAAAATCGATAGGGGTCATCTACTAATCGTGATCAAAGGAACATGTGACCTTGACCTTTGAGGTAATGACACCAAAATCAATAGGGGTCATCTACTAATCATGAGCAACAACCAAATGAAGTTTGAGACTTAAAGGTCAAATAGAACTTAAGTTATCACTCGGACAAGGTCTGGTCTACCGACAGACCGACGGACCGACCTATGGACCGACCGACCGACATGAGCAAAGCAATATACCCCCTCTTCTTCGAAGGGGAGCATAATAAGTATTGTAAATTTATTCAAAATACAAGGTGCCCTGGATAGCGCAACTAAGGTTGCTATGGAAATCAATTTTAATGCAAGATTTGTGGAATTCCTTAAAAAATAAAGCATACAAGACACAGGCAGACTACTTCTTTATAATATAACCTTAATATTGGATAAATGCTGGATTAAAAATGCCAGTGCGAATGCCTAGGAACACAAATAACAACCCTCGTACATGGTGACTGTTTCTAGTATCCATTCCAGTCTCAAGATTTCCAGTACAACTCCCATCTCATAAAGTGAAGCCATGGCTTAATAACCACCTGATAATATAAGAGGATATCCAAAAGCTCATAAAACATACCAGCCTTATTTCAGCAAGAGCAATCAATCTCCATGCAGTGATCTCCCCTTAACTCTTCAGCATAGACTGTGCAGATCAGGGGAAGTAACCACTGTGGAAAGTTTGCAAAAGCTATGTGAACAGCTTACCTCAGTGTCCTCTGCATACACAATCACAAAGTCGACATCACTGGTAGGGGTAGATAATCCATACATGAAGCTGCCTGCCTGAGTAATCAGCAGGATCTGCTCTGGCCTAAATCTGGCCACTGGACCACCAATATCTTCCAGTAGAGTGAGCAGTTTTGATTGGTCATCCTTTGGACCTGTAGAAAAATAAATCATACAATCAAATTTGAATCATCAGATCAGGAATGGTTCTCAATATACATATTAAGCTATACTCAATGTTACCATTTGCTGTATTTTTTCCCTCAAGTATCCCTTGACCTGAATAGGTAGGTCACTAATCACATATTACTTGTCCAGTACATATCAGTTATGTATTCATAATTTGTCCAAACAAAAGGCTGAAAACTGTATTTGTCTGTCTTGGTGACTCTTTTCATTTTTTTTTTAAATTTTCACAGATAAACCAAAATGCTCAGAGCAGAAAAGATATTTGAACTTGATATTGATAGTTACAGCTACTATTGATTAAGTGGTGTTTTAACTAACATGTACTGTCCAGTCTCAAGCTCCGAGAGATTTTTTTTTCCCCAGATCTTATAAACAATAAAACAGACAGGGAAATCACAAGGAGTTTTACTACAAAGGCAAAGGGGGAGTAAAATCTTACAGCATAATGGGTGTAGTTTTCTTCCTTTTAGCCTCATGTCCATATGCCATTTTCCCAGAATGTCAGTCACTTCCTCTGGCCTCATGGTCTTTGTGGGTTTGATAGCTAGTACCTCTTCATTCCATTCACACAACACACTAAATGCATCTCTCTTGGACACATCTGGATTCTATAGGAATATATTACATTTTTTGGAAATACCCATATTTGCCATTGCAAATGTATGAGCACCACTGGTAATCACAAACACACATACCCCAGTATATGTATACTGTAAAACAAGTCAACTTTGTCACAGTAATGTTACATCAACAAAATAGTCAAGTCAAAGTATAAAATTCCCAGATTGAACCAAAATCACCCTAATTTTCCCCAATTCACAACACTGGTACTATTCCCAAAATGGTGAGAAAAAGCCTTGCCCTTTGAAGTATTTTATTAGTACATTATAAGATGAATGAAGAAATAGCTATAGAAGAATGAACTCATCATTAACCTATTGATACCTTATTCTATTCAAGATTCTTTATTTCAAGAATTAGCCATAGGTTTGCATTTAATAAAAGGTACTGCCATGAAGAATTGCCAGTCAGATTCTACAAAGGATACATACATGTACTTATAACACATCAAAAATATTTTGATATTTAGGAACTCTGTCTTCATAAGACAGTATAGTTAATGCCCCACCAAAAAATATTTTGATCATTTGGGAATTCTTGTCTTCATGAGACAGTGTAGTTCTGCTTCACAGCACCATTCTTAACAATGTTTGGTGTGTCATGGCAAGGGATTTAACTCTAACACAATATCCTGCTTTCAAAGAGACAAACAGCACTGGTTTCTCAACTTAAATACCGCTATGTGTGATTTATCTATTAATAGTGAGATACACTGCTCTCATTCATCATAAAAATTATCGTTATGATTATGACCTTCTCACATCTTTTTCTCACTTACCTGATACATAGACTTTAGGAGACTGGCTGCTTTATGGACAACAGCTGGGGTAGATTCCAGTGTTTCAAACTCTCCAGTACATGGAGGCAGATTTTTCACTGAATTGTAGGCATGATGCATCAACCTGGTTTGATTTATACAATAAGGAGTGAATTCTTGGAAGACAAAAGAAAAGAACTCTCTAGAAAATTAAATTTCTTGAGGTATATGACTATATATACGGATAATATTATCTTTTTGCATGCAGTCAAACCTATAGTGGTAACCACTGGATAACAGCCAACTTGTGACAAAGGCAGTATCTGGATTCCAAGCATTAAATTTATAGAAACTTTAACCTATGACAATAGCCAATTTTCAATTCCCTTTCAGTACTTTGTTAAAAGGTTTAATTGTATTTGTTTTCAACAAATACACTGTAAACATAAAAGTATTTATACCTACAAAATGCCTTATATCACAAAGTCAAATTCAGTCTATTGTATAAGAACTATCTGTGACAGAGTTAGATTATCAATTCTAAATTAAGAACTCCATATTACTAGATGCCCAAGGGCAACATGTCGAGCCCACCAAAGGATACAGTATTAAACAGAATACCTACGAGAGGCATTGTAGAAGTTGTTGTTGTTGTTTTAAAATTTAATGAGGTTTCATCTGTGCAGATTACAGCATTATGTATATACTTCTGGGTGTGAACTTCAGTTTCTCAAGTCAAATTTACATAGTACATTATGTATGTAGTGGGTATGTCATAATAAAATGGTTAATCCCTGCCAGGGAAAATGACATGACTAATTCGGCCAAAGATATGCCAAAAGAGATTGATATTATTCACTTAAGGTTAAATCAGGATGCAGAGTTTCCGTAACCCTTTACCTCATACATATACTTTTTGACGCCCCTTATATGTACCTTGTATGTATGGTATAAGTGTAAAGTGTTTGTTTTATTATAGTGTCACCCCTATTGAAAGGGCCAGTCAATTTTGACTTATGAGACACCTCTTTTATTCCACATGTACCTTCCCAGTTCCCTCTTATATACCAGGCATCAGGCAGGAAGGCAACAAGTATCATTATTTAACTAGCTGGCGGCTCATCAACCGGCCATATCAGAATGATCCTCTGCCGGGAATCGAACCTTCGACCTCCCACTCCCGAAGCGTATGCCTTAACCACTAGACCCAGGATCGGTTATGTTTTAGAACTTTGACCTCCAACTGTAACCTTGACCTTTGAGCTAGGAATCTCGTTCTTGCGCATGACACTCCGTCTCAATGAGCTTGACATTTGTGCTGAATTATTTGAAAAATCCTTCCATCCATGATGAAGTTACAACCCGGACAAGCAAAAAAGTACATGTTTTTGACCTTTGACCTCCATCTGTGACCTTGACCTTTGAGCTATGAATCTGGTTCTTGTGCATGACACTCTGTCTCACTGAGCTTGACATTTGTGCCAAATTATTTGAGAATTCTTCCATCCATGATGAAGTTATAGCCCGGACAAGACCTAATCTAGATGGACGGATGCACGCACACACATACATACACCGAACCGCCATTGTGACAACTAAGTTAAGCTCACCGCAAGTGGGCTCGACAAAAAGGGTCATTTTCAGTCAATTTGATACCAGTGAGAGCTATCAAGCACCATAGGTGATAAGAAACTTTTCATAGCCTGATCAAAAAGAACTAGCAGCATAAACCTTTAAATTAGTCCAGAGTTTGTCAATATCTAATCATGTAAATTAAAGGAGTTAACTGCTTAAAAAAGTCTAGTCTTTATTGTTTATAAAAATAAGCAGATATTGACATCTTCTTGTTGACACTAATAGGGTTGAAATAAGTCATTTTTTTCATACTAGTACCAATATTATGTAGTCATTGCATGAAAAAACTTTATCACCTGTAATAACTAACACATTTCAATACCATACCATACAGACTTTGTCCACCCAAAAAACTTCCACCTTGAAGGTAATTTCTTGACAAAAGTATAGAATTTAGTTAAAGGATACCATTATGAATTGGCTATTGACGTGTATATATGTTATAAAGAAAAGATGAACATGAGGTATCATAAGAGAAGACTGACATAGGCTTACATGTGATAATTTTGTACCCAGGTCCCGGCAATTTCTACCCCACCCGTGGGTACCCGGTACTCATTTCAGCCCTTGACACTAATGGTGATATCTGCATGATTCTTGGCACTGCAGGAGACCAGAGTAGACAAGGGATTCCCATGAGTGCTATACAGAAACCAAATACTGGTACCCATCTGACCGGCTTTGGACCAATCCTGGCTTGTATTGGTAAAGCCCCAGTGCATTAACAGCCATTAACATTATGATAAAAACTCTCGACTCTATGAGGTAATAAATATTTAAAATAAAAACAAGTTATAGCAGTAGATAGAGATCAACCTGAAAGAGTCACATAACTCCCTGAACGTTGTTGCATCCTTCATCCTGAACTTCCCATCTTTGCCTTTCTTCCCTATTCCTCCAACTGACTGTCCTTTACACGCTTCAAGGAACCCCTTTAGTCCTGAAAATCCACATGCTGGTTTATACATATATGATAAGAAAATGTATTTCATTCTCAACATTTTCAAGAAATATCATTTTTTATAAGTGTATGAAATGTTTATTTAAATATTCTATTTATGTTGTTTTTTTCTCGAGTGTGTATAAACTCCTTTTCTTAATATTTGTGGGGAAGACAGAAAGAGAAACAGAGGGAATAACTTATGTCTGAAAATGAAAAATATTACCCGTCACTTTATTCCAGTGAAGCAGATCCTGTAGTTCCCTCCATTTGTCTGTCTGATACAGGATGGCACTATCTGGACAGTATAAAGCCTCAACACTTCTTGTTCTTCCCTTGGCAAGAAACTGGACAAAATGAAACAGCTCTGAGGCATAAAGCCAATCCTGTGAATAAAACAAAAACATAATCAAATACATGTGATCAGTATAATGTGAATAAGTGTCTCCTTTATATAAATATGATAAAACATTTCCTTTTTCATTAACTGAATGACAAGTTATCAAAACTCATGACTGTTTCCGGGTTGGACCAGTACATTGTGCATGAGAAGGTCATGAGCAAATATTGCCCACAAGGCTTGAATGAACATCCTTTGGATCTGTAGTTAGTTAGCACAACGTGAGAGCAAAATCCAGCCTTCATGCACATCTACATATAAGGGCAAGTACTGTTGGTAAGTTTGAACCAAGAGGAGTTGTGCTCACGAGGTTCTGCTAATGGACAGACGGATGTCCGTGCTGCCAGATTGGAGTAAGGGGCCATCTAACGGTAAACAGAACAAAAGAGAACAACAGACTTCATTCCGTAACAATAGAATAAGGGGCCATGGCCCCTTAAAAAACAAAAGAAATGGCCCCTAACTTCAATCTGACCGCACAGACAGACCGATGGACAACTGAGAGTATAACATGATACGACCCTTCGGGCATATAAAAATGGTGTGCATACACACATGCCTGTGGTATAATTCTAAATTCTTTTACATACACATGATTTTCCACCTAAAAACCTATTATACATTAGCATAATTATATGATTGAACAACAATACTAGAAAGTTTCACAGATATATGACATTGTTTTATTTAATGCGGAATACATTCAACAATTTAATGGGAAGCCTTCATACACAATAAAATAGGGACTGGGAGAAAGTGCCTACCTTGTCCACAACATTAGTCTGGTCAATAACATGAGCATTGACAGGGGAGACAAATCTCTCCATGTCAGACTGGAAAACAACAAACAGCTGATTGTGCTTGGCCTGTTCCCCCCTCTCCTGCTGGGTGCATGTGTACCAGGGACAGGTAATCAGCGCTGCATACACAATCTCCACATCTTCTCCTGGTAATACAAATATAATACATCAGGGCCCTCAGAAGTAGTTACACAAAACATCATCTTAAGTAAAATTTTCCACTAAAGTGTAAAGGCTGTGATTTATGATACAGGGTGATTTTGGTGTTATTGCTTTATCGTTCTTATTTGTTGTTTTTTTCTTTTATTTAAAAAAAAAGTGGTTTTAGGATGGCTGACATGTGTTCCCAAATCTTATAAAGTGAATGTTAAGTCTAGAAATTTAATAACATGTACTTCAGAAAACATACGATTTTAAAGCTAAGTGACTATAAGGTGATCGCAGTTCCATACACAGCACCACTGCTTGAAAATAAGCCAGAGACCCACTTGCAAGTAAATGTGTAAGACTGCATAAAAATCCAGACGCAAGAATGTCAAGAAAGTCTTTGCATTTTTATGACCAAATGGCCAAAACTGTCAAACAAGATAGCCAAATACTACTTATACTCTATGGGTAACATTACTCTAAAGACTGCATGTGCATAAAAGTGGAATGTACAAATGGGACATTGGCAAATTACCTAGTTATATGACCTTTGGCCAAGCATATATTACTTCCTTTCCATACTAGTTAACCTTTTTAACAGCCATTTTATATTCAGAATTTTACCTTCAAATGCAGAAAATAAGAGTTGTCTGAATTTGTGTCGTACAGTGTCGGTTAGGGAAGCAGGGATGTGCATCAATGTCAGCTGTCTCAATTCCTGCAGGCTTGAATCCTGAATGTCTGGGCTAGATAACTGCTTCTCTGACCCTTCTATGATGGCTTTGATACTTCGTAGGTTTTCAAGAGTGTCTACACATTTTTGAAACACTGAAATTAAACAAGAGCTGTAAGAGGACAGCATGCTCAACCATTAAAAATGCTTGTTGGTAAATCAAATGAAATCTATTTCAATTCTTGCCCTTCACATACCCTGTATATGATAATAGTCAACAAGAGTGCCAGTGCTGCCACAATATTTGCGGCCACAAAATATAAAGATCAAGATTATAGAGGCTTCTGATATGAAAGTAAGTCAAATGGTAGTGTCAGTATGTATCCTTTTTTCCTCCTGGGCATAATCTCAATAACTATTCTTGGTACATGTACTGACTTGAAATTTTATGAATATGTTCAGGGGCATCAGACAACTAAGATAGATTGAGACATAAGCTTGTTAGGAACTTGAATGCAAAACTTAAACCAACGCTAACACCGACACCGCTAACAAACGAGGGCCATGATGGCCCTACATCGCTCACCTGAGTACCACTGCTCTAAAAGACCAATCTTAGTAGAAGGTTACCCATAGAAAATCTGTGCCAAGACATTTCAAAATCTAGCCAGTAGTTTTGGAGCAGAATTAAGTCTTCTTAAGTTTTCACAAATTAGCCCCACCCCTGGCGGCCATGTTTTTTTTACGGATTGGAATCATTTTAGCAATCTTGGAAGAGGTTTACCCAAGGAACATCTGTACTAACTAGTAGTTTTGCAGGAGATGATTTTTAATGTGTTTTTTTTTTCTTTCCATTGCCATGGCAACCAGAGTTCTACATGGATCAAGATTATTTTAGCAACTTTTGTGAAGGTTCACCCAAGAATCATCCCTGCCAAGTTTAATCATATTCTGTCCAGTGGTTTCAGAGGGGATGTCTTTAAAGTAATTCAAAAAAAGAGTTATCTATCTTAATTGTCTGATGCCCAGGCCTGAACATATTCATAAAATTTCAAGTCAATACATGTACCAAGAATGGCTACTGAGATATAAGCTTGTTAGTAACTTGAATGCAAAACTTTAACCAAAAGCTACATCGCTAATGCCGACACAAAAGGGTGCACTTTGAACAGCTGAGCTAAAAATCAGAAGAAAATATAAACTCTGAAGAAAATAAAGCTTTATTGTGTATGTGTTAGGTTTAAATTGTGATATAAAAGTCCAAAAAGACATAATTGATTTTCCCTTGTGATCTTGTTGCTAATATGAAAATGTAGTAAATGTCACACCTTTGTAATGCGATAAACAGCAAATTTTAACAAATCTATATCAAAGCTGTAAATGAAGATGTATTGCATATGTGCATCAGACAAAAGGAAACGCATAATAGGAAACCCACCAGAATGTTGCATTATGGAAGGTGGGGAAAATGAGACATTTAGTTTTAGACAAGAAAAACATTGCCCTTTGAAAGCACCTTTTTTTCTGGACAGAATACTTCTAGATTTCAAGTAAGATAAACGAATGCAGTTTTTTACTTTACTTTTCAAAACGCTATTAGATATACTTGACTTATAGTTAATATACATTTCAAAATAATGTTCATAGCATAATAATTAATCTTAAACAGATCTCATTCATTGATTGATTAATCCTTTTGAATTTTCTGACTGCCAGTTTTACTCAACCCTTATGATTTTTTTAACAGCATTGGCCCAGGGCTGATATAGTCTGCAACTACAGACACACCTGTTTCATCCACATTTTCCCTGTCTTTTTTCACTTGCAAGAACAACCTCTCTACTGCTTGGAGGGCTTCTGTTGCAGCCTGGACATCCATGGCTCTGATCATCAACACCAAGCACCTGTAATTATAGAAAATGAACATGACCATGTGCTGTATGTGGTCCAGTGATAGAATTATTGACTATGGACTCAAAAATTACCAGTTCCGTCCCTGGTGGCAAGAATGTCTACTGACCCACGGGGTCTACGGTTTGATCACTGACAGAGGCCAGATATTCTTCCCCTTGAAATTACTTCAGAATTATTATGATATGATTGTACAAATTATTAAAATATCAATCATGAATGCCCACACTGGACAGTATACTTAACCCTTTCCCTCATATTGACTCATTTTGACGCACTCAATAGGTACCACATAAAGCCTAATCTGCAGAAAACCACAGTTAAACCTTACAAAATTTAATTACAAAGTCCTCATTTCCAGACCACTGAGGAGCAGCGAACAGCATAAAACCTGATCAGCCTGCGAGTTACTCGCAGGCTGATCTGGTTTTATGCTGTTTGCATAGGTCTTTTCATGGTGTCCTCTATGAGGGAAAGGGTTAAGATATTGCTTTGAAACCTGGAATACTTGCTTATGACCATCAACTCCACCTGAATTTAGACCAATCTAATCCCATTTTTGACTTAGAATCTCTGTTAAGGTTTTTGTATCTCCTCACTTTTTTTCACTGAACTTTGAAACTTTATATATAAATTTCAATTGCCATTGTTTATTTTCTGAAAGCACATATATTATTTTGCCATTTATTGCAACATTTTTTTTGTTGTTGTTGATAAGCACTGAAATTGTCAAGCACACTGTCTTACGGACAGCTCTTTTTAATGATTCAGGTAAAGAATATGAACACTTATCCTAAGAATGGCAAGTATGAAAACAGGTGAAGGCTGAATTGAGAAGAATATAGATAGTAAAAAAAGCTGTATCTTAAAAAAAGAAATACAAAAGAAATACATAAAAAAAGACAACTTTGTTTATGGAATGGTTAATAGCTGACTGTTTTAAAAAATGAAATAGAAAAAAAAAACTGTTTTCTGTCAATATAATCTTTTCAGTCTGTTTAACAATTAAATTGAACACACAAACACACACAATTGAAGATACAAGTACAATGCAGGCTGATCTGGTTTTATGCTGTTCGCATAGGTCTTTTCATGGTTTCCTCTATGAGGGAAAGGGTTAACCTGTTGGGATTTAGAAGTCTGCATAAGCAATCCTAATACGTAACCTAGGCATGAAATGATTTCTTTTTTTAAATTTTATTTTAATCAGTATGAGTATGAAATGAAGGACATATTCTATAAATATATCAAGGTCTTGATGGTACGAATTGGACAAAGGACAAAACGACTACCTACCAGAGATCGAGTAAGACGTCGGAAGTCGAATCTGACGACCCTTAAATATTACTTTAGAATTATTTTGATTAAACATGAACAAATCAAAGTAAAATCATGAGTAGTTTCCGATAGTTTCACTGCATGATAAGACCCAGCGGAATGTAGTTTCGCAACTTGTATGTAAACATTACAATCGGCTACTCGTAATGTTTCCGCAGTGTGTTCTTGCCGAGATATTGCGATTGGTAAACAGTAAAGCAGCACATTGGCCTACAAACAAAAAGGATGAATAAAGAATTACAAGATATATTTTCATACAACTCTTCCGAAAGTGAAGATTTTTATGCAATCCTAGGATGCGACGAACTATCATCAGTACATATATGAACACGATTGTGTATAAATTCAATGTATCTCAGATGAACACGATTATGTATAAATTTAATGTATCTCAGCTGTGCTGTGTTAACTGGCTGTATTTTCATATTTGTATTGTAACACTGAAGCACTATCCAATAATGTGACTTGTATCCTTAGAGATAAGTGATACCTTGGTTATACCCAGTATTTTTATTTTCAAATTCAGAAAGAGCAAATCCTATCCGAGTACAAGAACAGAGTATTGAGCTGTCATCCTGACAAACACCCAGGAGTCGAAGAAAAAGGTGAGGAATATAGTGGAGCTCTCTACTTCCATTGTGTAATACCCAGTATTGGGATTTACAATGTATACTGTTCAAGAGAGTTACCTTCTTCCGTTTACTGCCCACATTCAACATATGGAATATTCTGGCAAGATGTGCATGGTTAAAAACAGGATAAAAACAGAATTTTGAGATTTATATCTCAAAATTCTGTTTTATCCTGTTTTTAACCATGCACATCACTCACAATTATATAATTTGTGAGTGATGTCACTTGAGTTTTGAAAATCTCGAGTGACTCAACTGAGGCTATATCCAGTGGCAATTTGTTTCTCTGATGGTGTTTACGAAGAACACCCCTTTTCGGGTAGGTATAAAAAGCTGACCAGACCTGCTGACCAGCTGACCTGCTGACTGCTGACCAGCTGACCAGTGGGGTATAAAAAGCTGACCAGGTATCTGCTGACCAGCATAGAACACATATAATGAATAGCCCCCAGGGGCAATATAATTAAGGGGCAATAAAATAATATGGCTCAGAATGATGATTTATGTCCACATTTTGAACATTCTAATCTATAAAATTCTAATCTATGTATTAAATATGTATATTTATAGGAATTACATGGAAATTTGCAAATTTAGAATTCATATGTGTATTAAACAGCTTTCAAAAATAGTATCAATTTAATCATTTATTTTTATGACTTTAATAATTAAAGTCATTTGAATTAGTATATGCTGTTATTGATACATGTTCCTGATCATTTTTTAATTAGTTTACCCTATATTCCAGCAGACCACACCTACTAGTATTTACTTTCCTGACCAATTTGAATTCTGCTGACCACCCTAAAGCTGACCATATCTTATAAACACATGTGCTCTATGGAGCTATCTACTACCTTGTTAGAAGCTATATCATTCTATGATTGTAGAAAATCATTGTAATTTGATGGTTATTTTGATTTAGCAGACTGAGTGTCACCTGCTGACCACTATTTTCCTCAACTCTTACATTTGCTGACCATTCAGATTTTGCTGACCATTTAGAATTCTGCTGACCACTCTAAAGCTGACCATATCTAATACACATATGTGCTCTATGGAGCTATAAACTACCTGGTCAGCAGCTAAATCATTCTATGATTGTTGAAAATCATTGTAATTTGATGGTTATTTTGATTTAGCAGACTGAGTGTCACCTGCTGACCACTATTTTCCTCAACTCTTACATTTGCTGACCATTCAGATTTTGCTGACCACTTAGAATTCTGCTGACCACTCTATTGCTGACCATACCTAATATAAACATTTGCTATATGGAGCTATATAATACCTGGTCAGCAGCTATATCATTCTATGATTGTTGAAAATCATTGGAATTTAATGGTTATTTTGATTTAGCAGACTGAGTGTCACCCGCTGACCACTATTTTCCTCAACTCTTACATTTGCTGACCATTCAGATTTTGCTGACCACATTGAATTTTGCTGACCACTCTATTGTTGACCATACCTAATATAAACATTTGCTATATGGAGCTAATAATACCTGGTCAGCAGCTATATCATTCTATGATTGTTGAAAATCATTGTAATTTGATGGTTATTTTTATTTAGCAGCCTGAATGTCACCCGCTGACAACTATTTCCCTTAACCCTTTCTTTGACTGACCATTCAGATTTTGCTGACCACTTAGAATTCTGCTGACCACTCTAAAGCTGACCATATCTAATACACATATGTGCTCTATGGAGCTATAAACTACCTAGTCAGCAGCTAAATCATTCTATGATTGTTGAAAATCATTGTAATTTGACGGTTATTTTGATTTAGCAGACTGAGTGTCACCCGCTGACCACTATTTTCCTCAACTCTTACATTTGCTGACCATTCAGATTTTGCTGACCACTTAGAATTCTGCTGACCACTCTATTGCTGACCATACCTAATATAAACATTTGCTATATGGAGCTATATAATACCTGGTCAGCAGCTATATCATTCTATGATTGTTGAAAATCATTGTAATTTAATGGTTATTTTGATTTAGCAGACTGAGTGTCACCCGCTGACCACTATTTTCCTCAACTCTTACATTTGCTGGCCATTCAGATTTTGCTGACCACACTGAATTTTGCTGACCATTCTATTGCTGACCATATCTAATATTCAAATTAGGAGCTATATATACAACCTGGTCAGCAGCTATATCATTCTATGATTGTAGAAAATCATTATAATTTGATGGTTATTTTGATTTAGCAGACTGAGTGTCACCAGCTGACCACTATTTTCCTCAACTCTTTCTTTTGCTGACCATTCTGATTTTGCTGACCACTTAGAATTCTGCTGACCACCCTATAGCTGACCATATCAAATATACAGTCATGTGCTCTGTAGCTGACCATATCTTACATACACAAAATCATGTGTATGTTAATACCAGGTCCACATCAATATTATTCTATATTTATTGGTATCATTGCAATCTGATGGTTATTTTGAATAAGTTAACCATACTTCTCCAACTGACCACTTCTTTTCTGATACTTTTTGCAATAATGTGGTAAATCTTTTAGTAAATGCTATCCTCTCTCTTTCCTTCCTATGCGTGTGTGCATAGTAGTTTGATGTTGATAACAATTAGGTATTTTAACATAAGTTAATAGCAAGAAAGTATAAAACATATGTGCATATGTGAAATATATTCTCTCTCTCAAATCTATCCATCAAGCTTCATTTATCATTGTTACATTAACGAAAAAGATGTGAAGATCTGCTTTTTCTCTTCAAACTGTATAAAAGTTGATTTATTAACCATTTTATTTCACACCATCCCCGGTGCCCGAGTGGTTAGAGCAGGCGGTCATGGGTTTGATCCACGGCCACGACATACCAGTCATAAAAAATGGGTACTGTTATAGCTCCCTTGCTTGGTGCACAGCATAAAAGGGTACCGTAGTTGCAGGACTGGTTGGCCCGGTGTCAGGATAATGTGACTGGGTGTAGTATCGTACCACATGTCTACAGCATGATACTGCAGAGTGGCTTCAGCACTATATCTGTCTCAAGAAGACATCATCTCAAAATGACTGAAGTACTGTCAGAGGGACATTAAACCCAACAAACATCTTATTTCACAAGTGAGCTATTGTCCACCTTGCCAAAAGTAACAGTGGCCTTTTGTTCAGTGGCTTATGTCCTAGTGGGCATTTCTCTGTACCCCTTTTGTATAATGTATTAAAACTTTCAGCATCTGAATTGTAACTAATAAATAGATACTCAAAATACAAGTATTAATATGCAGAATTATGATTATTTTTCACCCTGTGCATGTTTTGTTTGGCAGTAAAATAAAAAGATTTCTATGAATTAATTATTATATATTGCAAAGTGAAAGACATAATGTGCATCACATAATTTCTTGCAGTCTGACTATCCGCAATCAAACAAGATTTAACAGACAAATCATGTAAACCATTGATGGTTTAAAAAAAATGATAATAATGTCGGTCAAACTAGATTAATTAGAGCCTAATATTGCTCACACTACAAGGGGTATCAGCAAACAAGAAGTGAGGGAAAATGTCTGACTTTGAAGAAATCAAACTCTGTCTTATGAGAGAGCAACAGCATTGAAAATTGGTATCTCAAGTATAATGCAGTTTATTGGAGATTTTAATTATGAAAAATATAATGATTACAGAGTAATAGGATAGGTTGAGACTAAAAAGAGAAAGAAGAGAAATAAGGATAGCAGGATGTCTGTAAAAAAAAAAGAAGGAGTATGTGGTTTTTCCTATAGTTAATGTCTACCCATATTTTTTTTTATTAAGGTAATGAATTTAAATTTTATTTTAAAGTGTTAGTTAATTATGCATCCAAGCTCTAAATGTTGTTATGCTGTCAATCTGTATTATTGTCCTTCATTATTAAACATTTTTTTTTATTATAAGTAGTTTTGATCCTTTTATACTATAGTAAAGACCAGTAATACAACACAATGCTAAATGATTAAAATTTGTAAGGGTAATTAAGTCCTGCAAGGGTGTATTCAACTGTGACCAAGACTAAACATGCATATCTTGGCAATGAGCCAGTCTGATCTAAGGGTGACATACACATATTGGTTTACTGGGGATCCCCACTGTGAGCTCACAGCAGGGTCACTTTCTTATCTCCTTCTTTTCTTATCTAATCTTGTCTTAGGGGGGTCAACAAAGAAGGGCATTTGGGTTTAGTTCACAGTTACACTGCATAATACTGAAAATGCATCCTAATGATGAAGGCTTATATGTTATAAAAGATGCTTTGATTTTGATTTGAAAAAAAAATGTTTATTGACATTAAATTTTGTTGAAAAATATGAATGAATGGGTTACACCCCATCAAATATTTTTTTGGCTCTCATTTCAGTCTCATTATTAATGTCATCTAAGTAGTAGCATAACATTCTTTACTCTCATAGGTCACCATATTATACCAACAGCCAATCAGATTGAGCCCATCAGTTTGATTGACACCTGTCATTTCAATTCTTATCTGGTTGTGTACAGAAAACACTTGGGGCCCATGCTGTGATTAGTGATTTGACTTCCATGCCAGATTAAAATATGCAAAAACTGATCCTACTCTTTGAGCAAAAGGGAAAAAACTGCATGTATGTAAAATGTTCTGTTATTTCCTGTACAGTGTGATAATGAATTTTGAATTTCTGAATGATGCAAGATGGTAATTAACACAATACATGAATATATTTAACAGAACAGAGCATCACAACTTTCTTCTTCAAAGTACAAGTTTATTGTACAATATTTATATTCACATACATATCATTTATGTACATGTAATATATAACACTGCATTAATATATTAAACGGAAAAGAACATCCGGGTGAAAATAATCTTTACAATTCAATTTACAATATTATAGATGTTTCATCTAGATGCTGTCCAAGAGCAATGGAAAAGTAGTGAGATAAATTCTAAATGAGCATTATGCATAAAATTCAAAATTAAGTTCAAACTGAACAGAATATAACTTAACATAATTAGCATAACAAGGTTTTACTGTTAATAATATCCTGAATTTACTGAGTATTCAAAGTCCTGACTGTGAAATATGTATTATCATTTGACATGGTTTTAAACTGTCAGTTTGTTATATGTGCTAATTAATTCAATGTTCACCCATGCTGAAAGCAAGTTATCTTAAATCTTATGCTCTGTTCTGTCTTAACTTAAGTACCATGTCATTTTTTTTTTAAATTTAGGATAGAATTTACTATGAAATATGTCTATAACTGAAGTATTTTTTATGCAATATGATTTGTCACACAGATAAACGTCTAGATTTTATGTCCTAACATTTATTGAATCATAACCAATCTGCACTTTGTAAAATATTCTGTTATTTCCTGAATATTGTTTTAGGGAATTAATCATCATTATTTTAAGACTGGCAGTAGCCACAAGTCTTTCATAGTCACAAGTCAAGATTACAATGTCAATAAATATAGAATAATATAGATGTTGACCATGTAGTTGATAGATCCACAGAGCACATGACTTTGTATAATTATATAAGATGTGGTGGGCAGAATTCAAAGTAGTCAGCAAAATCTGAATGGTCAGCAAAAGTTAAGGAAATTAGTGGTCAGCAGGTGACATTCAGGCAGCTAAATCAAAATAACCATCAAATTACAATGATTTTCTACAATCATAGAATGATATAGCTGCTGACCAGGTAGTAAATAGTTCCATAGAACACATGTGTGTATTAGATATGGTCTGCTATAGAGTTGTCAGCAGATTTCAAAGTGGTCAGCAAAATCTGTATGGTCAGCAAATGTAAGAGTTGAGGAAAATAGTGGTCAGCAGGTGACACTCAGGCAGCTAAATCAAAATAACAATCAAATTACAATGATTTTCAACAATCATGGAATGATTTATCTGCTGACCAGATAGTATATAGCTCCATAGAGCAAATATGTGTATTAGATATGGTCAGCTTTAGAGTGGTCAGCAGAATTCAATGTGGTCAGCAAAATCTGAATGGTCAGCAAAAGAAAGAGTTGAGGAAAATAGTGGTCAGCGGATGACACTCAGTCAGCTAAATCAAAATAACCATCAAATTACAATGATTTTCTACAATCATAGAATGATATAGCTTCTAACAAGGTAGTAGATAGCTCCATAGAGCACATGTGTTTATAAGATATGGTCAGCTTTAGGGTGGTCAGCAGAATTCAAATTGGTCAGGAAAGTAAATACTAGTAGGTGTGGTCTGCTGGAATATAGGGTAAACTAATTAAAAAATGATCAGGAACATATTTTTTAACATATATATTAATAAAAAAATGATCTTACAAGACACATCAAATGCAATAATTTAGCTATTATAATGCATATTGTAGTTTCTTTAAGAAATTACCGATACAACTGGTACTATATCCCAAATAGCAGGAACATCTAAAAAATCTGATATCCTGTAGCCAGGATAACACAACGTCACTATTTCATCACATTTGAGATAGTTGTTCACATATTTCACTTGGCTATGTCCAGAAACATTTGAAGTATCCAATAAAATTTTGCATACAGATTTTGTAATGTTTATATACCCATTTGGTTGTTAATTATATACTGTACAGATAATGTATACGTATATTGCCAAAAATATTGAGGGGGGTGTTAAATGTCAGGTTTTCTCACCTGCCACGGTACCCCTGATTTTGGGAGGGGTGGGGATGGACGGAACATTGACACCTTTGTTGTGTATATCACACTAGTCCTGTCAAAATATAAGCTTTTCAACATCCAAGAATGATCACTGTATTGGACAACCGCTAAGACAGAATCATTAAAAAGGCATCTAAAATAATACAATTAGTTTTATATCTATCACTCAAACAAATAATCATGCTTTTAGTTCAGATTTAAGCTTTAAAATGACTACTGCTCTTTTTTTTATTGTTGAATGTCTGAACTATAATTCATATTATCAACTGATGTAATTGAGAAAGTCAGCTCACTAAAGTTGATAGTTTGCCAAATTTGTAGTATTCTGCTTTTGGGTAATAACACATTAATCTGACAAATATTGCAATTATAAACATGTATCAATAACAGCATATACTAATTCAAATGACTTTAATTATTAAAGTCATAAAAATAAATGATTAAATTGATACTATTTTTGAAAGCTGTTTAATACACATATGAATTCTAAATTTGCAAATTTCCATGTAATTCCTATAAATATACAGACATATTAAATACATATTATAGTATGTTCAAAATGTGGACATAAATCATCATTCTGAGCCATATTATTTTATTGCCCCTTAATTATATTGCCCCTGGGGGCTATTCATTATATGTGGTCTATGCTGGTCAGCAGATACCTGGTCAGCTTTTTATACCCCACTGGTCAGCTGGTCAGCAGTCAGCAGGTCAGCTGGTCAGCAGGCCTGGTCAGCTTTTTATACCTACCCAACCTTTTCTACAATCTTTGTTGGCAGTTTGTTTTACATAGGCATGATTATATCTGTATGTCTTGATTGTCTATTTCACTTTTAGAGATAATTTTCTTTTTTTATTGCAACTGTTGTTAACAGTTTTATAGAACATGATAATTCAAGCTTCTTTGCATCTAGATTGGAGGTTTTTCCATCCTAATTCTTGTAACATATCGTTTACACTTGAACGATTTCTACGACGACTGGAAAAACCAGGTATGGATATTGCACTCATTACCTACAGTGTCAAGAACTTAGGTCACCAGCATCTAAAAACTTAGCCTGTGCTGTTGTTTAGTATATAAAAAACTTCATTTTCTTAACATGTCATTGCAACTTCGGATCCAATGACAATATAGCTTTATATAAGGATACTACAATGTACATATATACGAGGGTGAGTCAATAAATAACCAGCCTATGACATCTCCGATCTACCAGACATCCACGATTTTCATGCATTGTTTCAATACATGTACTTATATACCTGTGTACAAAACTACACATGTATACGGTCATTTGTTTGTCAGATATTGAATGTCAAACATGGCTAGTGATATAAAGCATGCTTTTCATCAAAAGTGGAGTACCGTGCTGTAATTCGGTACTTGCATTTAAAAGGTAAAACTGGTAAGGACATACATGCTGAGTAAGTTGATGTGTATGGGTCTTCTGCACCATCTTATTCTCAAGTTAAATTCTTGGTTTGGAGTTTAAACGAGGTAGAATGTCTTTAGAAGATGAAGCCAGGTCTGGACGCCCAGTTGATGCCACCGATGAAGAAATGTGTAATAAAGTCAGAGATCTGGTATACTCAGATAGGCGAAGTCAGGTTGAAGAAATAGCACAGGCATTAGGCATTTCACATAGTACCGTTTCAACAATCTTGCATGATCATTTAGGGATGCTCAAGCTTACAGCCCGTTGGGTCCCAAAATCCCTTAGCAATGAGCAAATGGCAACGAGAGCATCAGTATGCAGTGCGTTGTTGAAGCGTTTGAGGTCAAAAGATGAATTGCTTTTGCGTCTAGTTACTGTGGATGGACTTGGGTGCATTATTATGAATCAGAAAATAAAGCCCAGAGTCATCAGTGCGTAGGGCCGGGATCCCCAAGGCCAAAAAAGTTCAAGACTCAACCGTCTACTTACAAAGTGATGGCCACAGTATTTTGGGACACAAAGGGAGTTCTATTGTTGGACATTTTACCCAAGAGAAGTACAATAACTGGAGCATACTATGCAAACTTGCTAGACCAGCTAAGGAACGCCATCCGCGAGAAACGCCGTGGTAAACTCTCCAAAGGTGTTTTGCTGCAACAGGATAATGCAAGAGTCCACACTTGTAAAGTTGCAATGGATGCTGTGGAGCGAAATGGGTATGAATTAATACCGCACCCTTCCTACTCACCAGACCTGGCTCCTAGCGACTTCTTCCTTTTTCCAAATTTGAAAAAGGATATACGTGGACGTCATTTCCGGTCCGACGAAGAAGTCATGGCGGCAGTTGAGGAGTGGTTCCATGGAAAGGACCCTTACTTCTTCACTTCTGGGCTGGCACTTGAAAACCGTTGGTCCAAGTGCATAGCCCTGGAGGGAAATTATATTGAAAAAGAAGAAGTAGATCTCAACCCGAAATAGGTTAGGCTGGTTATTTATTGACTCGCCCTCGTAGGAAACCCATATATGGGTGTTGAACCCCAATACCTCCAAGGACAAGGTCACAAGAAAAGATAGTTTAGCCTGTACTGTGGTTAAAGTTTCAGAGTAAGCTTCATTTGCTAAAAATATCTTTTCAACTTGAGATCCAATGAAATTATAACTTCACATATCTTAAGGATACTACACTACATTTATTAGGAACCCATATACGAGGACGGGTCAATAATTAGTGTCTTCCCTCAGTTTATTTCACAAATACTGCATGGAGGACGTGCAAAGTTATACTCTGATACGCACGAACTCTTTAGCTTTCCAACGGTGTATCATACATGTATATCTATAAACAAGGACAGTAAGAAAATAAGTACTGAAAGAGGTACATACGATCAACTGCGTATAAAAATGTCTGCCAAACGTTCAGTGAACTCTTTAGAAATACGGATTATATTAAAACGTGTATGGCTTTAGGATTAAGCGCAACAGTAATTTACAATGAACTCTGTACTGTTTTTGGGTCTTCTGTTGTTAGTTTAAGAACAGTTCAAAGATGGATTGTTATATTTTAGAACGGCAGAGAGAGGTTGGAGGATGCCAGTGGTAGAGGCTGGATTCGGGAAACCGTCAGTTATCACCAGAAACAACATTAGAAAAGTAAATGATCTCATTGGTAAAGAAGTATGATATACGATTTCTGAGATAGCTAGGTATGCTGGCATGTCAAAAAGGGTCAGCTTTTACCATTCTGAAGAAGCATCTTCGAGTTAGGAAGATCGCTGCTAGGTGGATACCACATTTGTTAAGTCCTGAACAAAAGCAAGAGCGTGTGAAATGTGCCAGAAAATTATTAAAGATGTTTCCAAAATATGACAGTAGGAAGTTTTCTAACATTGTTACTGGTGTTAAAAGCTGGTTCCACTTTTTTGAGCCGACTCGCAAAATAAATAATAAAACATGGGCAATGAAACATGCCCATAGGCCTTGTATAACCAAAAGAGTGACAAGCTCCAAGAAAGTAATGTATGCTATGTTCTTCGGACTTCACGGATTAGTTGCACAAGTTGCTGTTCCAAAGAAATGCTCTGTCAATGCAAGTTTTACAGAAGGAAAGTGCTAACTTAAGTTGACAAATATTATTGTAAGCATCGTCCTAGTACCGGAATGAGGGGCATGTACCTTTTGCATGATAACGCTACACCACACAAAGCGGACATTGTGAAGAAATTTCTTGAAAGTAAACATGTGACTGTTCTAAACCACCTTCCATACTCGCCAGATTTGGCACCCTGTGACTTTTTTCTGTTCCCAAAGTTAAAGAAACACCTTCAGGGTCGCCGCTACAGAAGCCGGAATGGACTTGGATCCACATTGTATCATTTATGTAAAGGTATACCCAAAGAAGACTATAGAAAAGCATTTGAAAATTGGATTAAACAACTGAAAGGGCTGTGTATTACATAAAGGTGATTACTTTGAAGGAATGACAGAAAGAAATTGATATTTGCATCAGTGGTTTTCATTTTACTATGGTAATGACACTAATTATTGACCTGCCCCCGTACATATATGTGTAGAACAATATCTTAAGATCAAGGCCACCAAGGGGTATATACATAATTTGTTCTTTGCTTGGCACTCAGCATATTAGGATAGTTCCAGGACTGGTTTGCTTGGTGTCAGGAAGATGTGACCGGGTATGGTATTATTCCATATGTCTACAGCATGATACTGCAGTGTGGCAGCACTATTTCTGTTTCTGGACTTGGCATGCTACTGAATGGAGAGCAAAGTTGTTTTTTTTGTTTTTTGTTTTTTTATTTAGAACGTTGAAGTTAGATATCTTGACTTTAGAGCTGATTTTTGTGCAAATATTTCTTTGAATAGTTTAGCTTGCTGTGTTAGAGAAAGCTTGTGTATATCTTAATTTCTAAATGACCAACAATTATAACTTTCATTAAGTATATACCGATTAACATTTCGTACATTTTCATTGAAGCTAAACAGTTTGAATTGCTCCAAAAAGCCAAAGAAGTATTATGTGATGAAGAAAAGAGACTGAACTATGACAAATGGAGACATTCGGGTATTGCTGTACCTTTCCACAAATGGTGCAACATGAGAGATGCAGTTCACACGGTAATGTAAAAATACAATGGATGATCCAGAAATTAAAGGGCTTTTCTTATTTTACTATTTGGATATATATTTAAAACTTTATTTTTCAGTTTATAAGACTTATTTTCCTGCAGATGAAAAATTGTAACTTAATTTTCAACAAGTTAGTAGTAAGAAAATTCAGTCTTTTTTTTTCAGTCAAGACCTCTAGCACCTGCCTTGGGTATCAACATATGTTAAATAGATTTTATATACCACAGAGGTGGGTTGCCATCATGTCATATAGATGGAAAGTTTATTCCATGGAATACTTCATTTGGCATGTCTAATTACCATGAAAGGTAATTGTAAGTGATGCTTATGAATGTGTTTCAACATTATTGCTCTTAGAACTTTCCTTACATTTATAAGCATAATATAAAATCAGTGAATGGGTATAACGAACGATCTCAAGACAATGGGTATGAACTATATTTATTTCCAACGTTTCGACCTACATTAGGTCTTCATTGGGGTTGTATAAGCATAGTGGGAGTTGTGGTGCATCCTATATATAGTTTTCCGTGAAACTTAGAGTTCAGTTTCAGTCAAGAGTGGTTTTGAATGACAAACTGTGGAGTTATACTGTTCATGACTGCATAGCAGAGTTCTGGCTCTTACACTGTTTGAAGATTTTTCAACATAAGTTTGCTTGTGCAATCACTTTAAAAGTTAGTTGTTGAAATACATCTTTTGAAGCATACAGTAATGGGTATGGTACTTATGAATGTATTGCAGAGTTATGTCCCTTAAAACTGTCCAAATATAATATTTGGGGGAATTTTGTGTGAAACTTTTTGGAAATACATAACTTAAACTTTAGATGTGTATGAACCATCAAAAGTTAGAATTGCTGTGGATAATTTTGATATAAGAACTGCTATGAATTTGTTTTTCTAATGTTTCTTATTTAGTGAAAAAAGGAATTGATTGATAGCTAATAAGCTATGTTGCTGAGTGTGGTATAAACTGAAACAAGGCATTGTTATGGGCCAGGAGATATTTAATCCCTTCTGTGACAGTTCTATTGATTGTCTGTCAATATTCTTTGTAGGATCTCCATCAGGAAGAATAGATATCTGTCTCATCTGTCAATCAGTATAAACAATATCCTGAACAGTCTTGAGTAACATCATCCTAGATTGTTTTTTATGCCCAGCCAACTGCATTGCAGGGCATATAGATTTTTGGTTTGTGTTGTTCTGGTTGTTCTGCCTCAGGTTTACCTTTGTGTTTGAGCTTTTTTTTTTCTTTGAAGATGACTTGACATCATCATGAAACTTGATACAAATATACATCAAGATATAAACTTTTCAAAATATATAAAAATATTTGGTTGTGACCAACATATGCCAGTTGAGCATCAGTGTCGTAGAGATACATTCCCTTGTTTCCCTTCCATCTTCAAACATGTTATGCTCCTGGAACACCAGCAATAAATAGGTGATCAAGATTTGAACGAGATCTTGCTGAGACGCATAACATCTTGCAGACCCTTAAACAGTCAGACAATGTACAATATCACTCATAAAAGAGATCTGCAATCTAATGAGAGACAAACATATTTTGTTTAATCTGAAGTAAAGTAATAAAGTTATCAGACTTCTCAGTTACGACTGACATTCCATTATAATTCTGTAATAAACACACCAAGTATATTCACTCATTGGTTGTTTGACATTGCAGTCCATGCACTGGGCTTCACCCAAGAAGGAGCACATGCTAGAGGGCAGCACAGAATCCCCAGGCACCTCTAACCAACCTGATTATGTGGTGATGAGGAGTGCCCAGGAGTCGGAGCATAACATTGATAGTGGTAAAGCTGACTTTTCACTTTACTACCATGTACATGCTATCAATGATCTGAATTATGCAACTAGTGTAAAAACCAAATCAGTCTGCATAAAACTTAGTGGCTTATCAAATTTTATTGTGTTTTTCTTATTCTCACTATCATTGAGTTCAGGCCCACCAACCTTACCAAGTGATACTTTCATACTTCGGAGGGTATTTCATCAGTTTTGTTTCCTTTATGAAAATACTGATTTTTTGGAATTTTTTTTTACCAACATTTGAAATTACAATTGTAGTGAGGTAATTATTTATTTAATCTTAGCCATCTACTTTGACTTTGACATTTTGTAAAATGGTGTAATTTATTTTGACATTTTGTAAAATGGTGTAATGCCTTCAATTTCAAGATATTGTGGTCATGCATCAGCTGAGTACATTCTTTATAATTCATGTGTCCACAGTTCTTATTGGCTTGCTTAATGATCTGTTGACATTTAATACTTTACTGTGGAGTAGTTTCAGTTTTGGTCAATATGATGCAAACCGTAAGGTCATTGACTCAATGACCTGTCCTGGTAGTCATGTGGTTAGAGTGTCCACCCAGGAATCTTAAGGTTATGGTTTTAATCCCCGGCCTCGACATAACAAAGTTATAAAACATGGTTTAGCTCTCTTGCTTGGCACTCCGCATATAAGGGTAGTTCCAGGTGTGGTTGGCCCAGTCTCAGGATAATGTGATTGTTGCGGTATCATGCTACATGTCTAGCATGATAGTGCAGTGCGGTAGCTCTATATCTGTCTAAAGTAGACATACAAAATGACTATAATACTTCAAGACATTAAACCCAACAATATACAAACATTTACTCAGTGTGACCATCTTTGTAGAACTATATCTCTTCAAATGACTGAAAAATACTGCAAGTACTGTCATAACAGCACTGACTGTTTCCATGTTCTATAGAGATTTTTTTCTTCTAATTTTCAGATTCCAGCCACAGAGAGCCCTGGAGGAGGGATCCAGCTGCATCAGACATGCTGCGGAAGTTCAGGAACTACGAAATTTGACATCATTCGTGTATTGTGAACTCTTCATCATGGTGTTTTGGGAAATTGCCAGGGGCGTTATACATTGGTTATACCAGGGGTTGTTGGATTCCATCGTCATACAACTGCATATTTGTCTATATATATTTTCATTCCTGAAAAGTCAGCATTATTTAATTATTGTTTCATGTCTCAAAATCAAAAAGTTTGTTTGTGTTTATTATAAAGTGCATGTCACTTAAAATGAGTAGAATATGGGTTTTTTTTTGGGGGGCAGTTGAAAATGCAGTGCATTTATTAAGTATTTGTTTATGGGTGCTTAAATAATAATTTTTATTGTAAAAAAAAAAAAACCCTCTATTATCCCATATATTTATCAGTTTTTAATCTGTAAGAAAGAAAATCAAAATCCATAAAATCCTATGACATTTTATTTTAAGAAAGAAGAAGAGAAAAGTATCTACACAAACATCAGCATTGGTGTTCAAACATTGTAAAAAAATGAAATAAAAAAAGGAGGGAAAAAAAGACAGAAAAGATTAATATATCTTAATAGGGCTATGATTTTACACTAATTGAAGTTGAAATATTGATTCTGTATGCATCCTCTTCATTCAGGTAAACAATTTAGTTTCTGTCAACCTATTCTGAAAAATACTACATGTATCTGTTACAGAATCTCTATTATCTAGTCATATTCAAATATTTGTGAGAGAGTAGACTGAATGGGACTAACATTATGCAGGTATTGAATGTGAAGTAACTATACACACGTTTTTTAGCTCACATGAGCACAACGTGCTCAAGGTGAGCTTTTCTGATCGCCTTTTGTCCGGCGTCCGTCGTCCGTGCGTGCGTCCGGCGTCAACAATTGCTTCAAACAACACCTCCTCCTAAACGGCTTGGCCAATTTGAAAAATATTTTGCAGGAATGTTCCTTGGATGAAGCTCTACTAAAGTTGTATAAATGGTTCTGGTCCATTGCATAATTAGGTCACAGGAGCTAAAAATAGATTTTAAAAATGCAAACTTTGAAAATCTTCTTCTGCAAAACTGCAAGGCCTAGAGCTTAGATATTTGGTATGTAGCATCATCTTATGGGCCACTACCAAGATTGTACAAATCATAGCCCTATGGTGATAAATGACCCCGCACCAGGGGTCACTTGTTTTACATAGAGTTATATAGGAAAATCTTAAAAAATCTTCTTCTATGAATCCATAAGGCCTAGAGCTTAGATATTTGGTATGTAGCATCATCTTATGGGCCACTACCAAGATTGTACAAATCATAGCCCAATGGTGATAAATGACCCCACACCAGGGGTCACTTGTTTTACATAGAGTTAAATAGGAAAATCTTAAAAAATCTTCTTCTATGAATCAATAAGGCCTAGAGCTAAGATTTTTGGTATGTAGTAGCATCTAATGGTTCATTACAAAGATTTTCAAAGTCTTGGCCCTATGGTGATAAATGACCCTGCGCCCAAGTCTTCTCTGAAACCATATGGTCCATTGCTTAGATATTTGGTGTGTAGTATTGTCAGGGGTAAAATGTTTTAGATTAAGTTATATCAGAATCCTTGTCTGTTTAAAAACCTTGACATCAGTTGAAGCAATGGTACTCAGGTGAGCGATTCAGGGCCATCATGGCCCTCTTGTTTATTGGCAGGATATACTGGCACTAAAAGTGGTGCAAAAATATATTGAATTGGTGAATATTTAATATGTTTCTAGCTGGTACTTTTCTCTCTTTTACCTCTCTTGATCTACTGATGGCAAAGTTAATGTGTCAAAAGAGTGGGATGTCTGGATAGTGGATATGATTATTTCATTTGCAACAGAGATGAAATGAAAAAAAATAACAATGCAAATTGGCTTTCTGAATTGAAGTTCAAGGCTAGAACTGCACTTCTTTTCATACATTTGAACAATTCAATTATGCCTGTTATTTCCATACTTTTCTGTTCCTTTCACCAAATATGAGAGAAACTTGTTTATACTTACTCACTGATTACATTCTATATACAGAACTACTGGTATATGTTGATCACTGTTGATAAACTCATTACTATTGTCACACTGTAATATTATATAGTATCCTATTTGTTGTGCTATTTTATATAATATATACATATTTTGATGTTTGTTAAGTTTTATTCTAGGGACTTGTATTTTATTATAAATTATTTCCTATGAGACCTTATACACAGTCAGCTGCCGGACTAGGTAGGCAAACTTGATGAATTCATAGACTAAAGAGAAGAGTCCTCAATTCTTTTATCAAAGGGTAATAAAATCTAGAATCAGGGCAAATTTTTAGCTTTTACACATTTGCCCAAAATAATTTTGTTGGAGACAATGCTAAAACAAAACAAAATAACAGAAAAAAAATAAAATGAAAGTAGGTGAGTGCGGTAATTTGGTGTTAAGATATTTCCTACAATAATAATGTTTATGTGTGGATATGTTTAAGAGAACATACATGTACATTTATGCATACATACATTCATATCTTTTTCAAACTATATTAATAAGTATTAGTTACCATTTATATTTAAAATTTAATGGAATTTATCGCAAGCGACAGGAAGCGAAGCGCTGTGATAAATCCATAAAATTTAAAATACATGTATAAACGATAATATATTTACAGTTTGTAAGGTACATCATACAGTGTTGCCTATGGAACAGCCCCCCGTTTGATTGACAGTTTTACACATGATTTAATACTATGGCCCAGAGTCAGTGTTGCCACAATTACATTTATATTTTGAGCCAACAAAACATGACCTAAAGAAATTGCTGCCGTAACTAGCTGCGACTGTAATTCGTTTTAATCACGTAGGCATTATAAAATTATATTTTCTTCATATCAAGACCTCATTGTTCATTTTATGCAATATATTTTTCAAATTTTGTACGAAATACAAGCATTTTAATCGATCCATTAGGTAGGACAACTGTAAAATCACCGTCTTTGGAAGTAGGAGGTTGATGGTTCATTCCAAGACCGACATACCAAAGTTAATGATATTGTAAAAAGGTCTACTTGTATAGACTGCGAAGAAGTTAACTGGTCTCTTGATAAAGTTACTGGCTGCGGTATGATGCAGTATGCCTGCAGCATGACATGCGCTCGTTTATACTGAAATTATTACAAAAATTAGGTCACAGCTCCACGCATCAGTATCAGTGTAGCTTCTAAGGAAATTGAGAAAA
The DNA here is from genome assembly GCA_021229015.1 of Solen grandis. Classification (NCBI taxonomy): domain Eukaryota; kingdom Metazoa; phylum Mollusca; class Bivalvia; order Adapedonta; family Solenidae; genus Solen; species Solen grandis. Next base: position 70,852,120 of record CM037781.1, on the reverse strand, counting down.
TGTGACACTACAGTAATGGTGGTTTACATTTATTTTTCTCTTAAGGGCGTATTTCACATTAGTGCCTTTTCACTATATAGACAAAGAAGGAAAATTAAAACTAGCAAACAATTTATTTTTAAACTTAGCATGCTTAAAGAGAATCACACTAAAAAACAAATTTATGGAATAAAAAATGGGGGTCTCCATGCTACATTTTGAGTTATCGGCCCCTGAAAGCAAGATTTTAGCTTTTTCTGTCATTTCCAAGGGAAGATAACTCAATATAATGGGCTAGCAACACCTCATTTGATTTCATCTCGATGTTTGGTACCATATCCCCTATCACTTTGTAAAAGTTGTTGAAATTCTATACAAAAGTTTTTATACTTTCGTCACAAACGTGAACATATAAAAATTATTCTTAATTTTCTCAAGAAAAACGCTATATAGTTATTTGCTAAAACATTGTGAGAAATCAGTTAGATGGAATTGTTTTAAAATTTGCATAATGACTAAGACTAAAACAACAAACAATAATGTGAAATAAAATAAGGTATCAAAAGACTTAATTTTGAGCTATCTGCCCTTGAAAATGACAGAAAAGAGAAAAAAAACTCATACTCAGGGGCAGATAACTCAAAAAGTAACACGGAGACCTCCATTTTTTATTCCATATTTTTTTTTGTTTCTAGTGTGATTCTTTATAATCATGCCAAGTTTAAAGAAATATCTGTTTGCTAGTTTTGATTTCCTTCTTTGTCTATAGAGTAAAATGGCGCTATTGTGAAATACGCCTTTAAGAACTACTTGACTTGATTCAAGATCTATGGAAAACAATCCTGTGGTGATTTTTTTTTAAATTTTACGCTACGTAACTGGCCACGGTAGCCAAGAGGTCAGGGCGTTTTCCAGTACTCAGAAGTCATGGATCCCCAGTCGTGGCAAACCAAAGTCGTTAATATAGTACGGTCAATCTCTCTTTTTTGGGGTTCGCATGTAAAATTAGTTTTGGTTGGTAATATGACTGAGCATGTATAATGCGTGATATCGCATCGAGGCAGCACCATATCGGTCTCATGCAGGTAAGTCACCAAGTGACTAAAATATCACGAAGATTAAATTGTGTCTTCGCCATGATTTTGCCGCGTCGTCGCGTGTAGACGTTGCTCCGTCGCTTTTGCTTCGCCTTATAAACGTGATATGGCAGAAATAAGTCACCATAATAACCAAGATATAATTTTCTTTTACTCTAAAATTATATTAACATATTGTTTTAAAGAGTCGGTCCTTATTCAATATTTCTTTCTTTTTATATTCTAAATGCGTAGTTTCTTTGATAAATAAAGGTATCAACAACAACCCTCTTGATGTTGCCTGGAAGCCTAATCCGTCAGTTCACGTGGTCACGCGCGAGAGTTGATTAATGGTTGAAAAAGTTAAAGCAGTCACACTGGTAAAATATCAACAGATGGCACACATTTCAAACGCAAAAACCTTTTCCGTCACCTCTGTATTAAAGCTCACTGATCAGAGTTATTCACACAGTATCAAGATGTGGCAATGCTGTAGCATAAATTTGAGGTGGAAGTAAATATGATGGTGGCACAGGAATTAAGAAATGCATTTTATTCAAAATAATACTATATAAAACAGAAATAAGCAGAAAAGTGTGTATATATAGCTAAGAATGTTTTCCAAAAATGTTTTGAGTGCGGTAACATTGAAATGCCATTTTTGTGACCGGTAATTTTAACAAATTTTGATAGAATTTTTGCAATATTCAAACCATGGACGCTTCAGATGAATCTGTAGATGAGTGTAGTTTGTCTATAGAAGAGTTCAACATGACGAGTGTCGATGACATCACAGGCAACTGTACAATTGTTGGTTATAATACAAACGTCACCCAGATTAATTCTCAATTAATGGCGTTACTCGGACTGATACTTCGGCCCGAGAACCTGTTACCCGACCCCTTGCCACGTGATGTCGAGGTCCTGTTCATCATCTTGTATTGCTCCATGATCGGACTTGCAACCATAACCAACGCGGTGGTCATTTGGGTAATAGGCAGACATCGTAACCGGAAGTCAGTGACAGACTACTACATCCTGTCCCTGGCCACGTGCGATCTATTTATAGCCACACTGAATATGCCCCTCCAACTGTATCACATAGTGACCCCTGAGCGGACAGAGGGCGGGGCCACAGGGGAGGCACTATGTAAGATCACGAATTATATACAGGGTGTGACGATTGTTGCGTGTATCCTGACACTGACTGCTATTGCCATTGACAGGTAGGGTTTAACACAGTATTGTCCTCTCTAACTATGGCATGCATTGTTTACTAAGTCATATCTCAATGTAACTGTTTCTAGCTATTATACTTACATATACTAGCAAGAGCTTAGCGTCTCACTAGGTAGAACACACAGAAAAACTTAAAAAGAATTCATTAATCTTTTTTTTCGCGGATGCAATATCCATGAGGTGGATCGGGACCCCCCCCCCCCCCCCCCCCTTTGCCTACCTACTCTCCTGTAATCCATTCTTGCTTCTTAATCGACCGTAAGTACTCATGCATTATTAATTAATTACTGTATAATTAGGCATTTCATTTTATCCTTGGCGGAGATAGCACGGATCATTTGACCAATGAAACGGCGCGTTACATACAACTGTTCGAAATTGCTTTGAATACAGTTTGATAGCCAGTTCCGACGCACTTCTCAGACTATGGATTTAAAAAATATTCAATGAGTAGAACAAGAAAATGATATGTACTGATTCGTAGACCTTTCTTGTAAATATTGAAAGCTTCAAATGAAATACTGTACTTAGCTGGACGTCGCTATATGACTGAAATACTGTTGAAGCGACGGTAAACTCAAATAGTCAAGTCAAGTCAAATGAAATATTTCACTGTTTGTTTTCTTTATATGTTTACACTCGTAACATTTATCCAGTTCCACCGCAGCTCCACCGGTGCCGGTGAATATCATAATTTTAGCCCTTCTTGGTAACAGCGGTACCATTTGAAAAAAATGTTCACATGTCAGTGTCAACATAAACCGAGTTCTACACTTACAGAATTCTTGATATTTCCAACATGTTTCGGTAGTATATTGAAAACAGTGTTAAAAAAGACAGTTACCATTTCAAGATATGACCCTTATGCAAATCTCATGAACGGTTGCCCTAGAATGTCTGTGATGAAAATGCAGCCTTGGTATGGATTCTATCCCTGTAAAATTTCTCTCCTAAAATGAGACAACTTGTAATCGAACAAACTGTTTTCCAAACATTTTCATAAAAATACTGAGTTGTTCACCGTATGATACCTCAAAGGCAAACCTGAATCACGAGTCCTCAGGAACTATTACAATTAAGTTTCAATAAACAGCTTGGCTTATAGAAAGGACATTCTGGGCATACGTAGTTTAGACACTTCGTAGAACGTCTGAAACATTTTTAACCCCGATTAATAGCAAGTGAAGAAGAAAAAAAATATCCTACGTAAAATTGGTGAATATAATCATCCCCTTTGAAGATTATGGGTAATATTCTACCTTGCAAAAACAAGTTTAGCGAACATTTATTACTGGTGAGTAAATTAATATACGAGTGGGAAAACAAAATGTGAAAGTTTCAGTTTGGAACACCGTATTTTAGAGCGGTTGAACGCGGAATACTTCGGAACTTGTGATGCGCCGGAACTGGTTAAACAAATAATCCGCATGGTTTCGAATGTGAGAAATTAGCTGATTAATATCATGAAAACGAAGTTTTGCTAGGTATTTAGAATACGGCAGTGATAACGGGATATATACCGCGGGTTTCGACGATGCTTTACTCGAAACGATTTACCATTTCAGTCCCAAACTATTAAGCTCTTAAATACATAAAGTAAAAACAGTTTAAAGAATACATAAAAAAAATGAATATATTGCTTTAAATCTCTCATTTTATAGATATTTCGTCACATGCCGTCCATCCATTGCGAAAAGGCTGCACTCCAAGAGAGCCGCCATAATTGCTATTGCAGTCGTCTGGGCTATCTCAATGTGTGCCCTCTTGCCACATCTTGTCTTCCAAAGGCTCGACAAGCGTCTTAGAATCACAGATTACAACATCCAGACCGGATGGGTGTGTGCAGAATTCTATCCCCGCGGAAAGGAGGATGGGAAACTTTATTCGCTTTTCATTTATGTACTTTATTATTGTATTCCTGTTTTGATCATGGCGTGTGCATACAGTAAAATTGCATACAAACTCTGGTTCAAGCGACCAATTTGCCCGGAACCAGAACATTTCTACCATCACTCACGAAGTGTTGCCCATAAGAAGAAAGTAACCAAATTACTTTTGGCTTTAGTCATAGTTTTTGCTGTATTTTGGTCACCATTTTTCACATATGCCATGTTCTGTGAGTTTTCTGACAGCACACAGGATATGACGTCATTACGTACCAAGATGGCGGCCCTGCAACTTGTTGGCTACAGTAACTGTGTGGTGAATCCTGTTACCTACGCATTTCTTAACCACGCTTTTCAGCGGGAGTTTTTTAAGTGCTGCCAGTGCGCATGCTCATGCAGCATCCACGGGAATGTTGCTTCATTGTCTGTAAAAACAGAAACTGAAACAAGATTTTGAAAATAAGAAAAGTGACTGACGCTTAAGGGCTTGTGACGGTTCACAAGGGATTTTTTTTTTGGGGGGGGGGGGCGAAAGCGGCGTACGCACCCCTAAAATCGACAAAGGTGGGGTTTTCATGCGTATATCCACATATTAACTTTAAAGTTTATATGTAAAAATTAGAGTCAGTCAATTTGATCAAAATTGAAATGTCATTGAACATTGAAATATTCGCTGATTACTTCAGTTTTATCGTATAAGTTTCATTTCGCTTGTTTGTCACCTTTCCGCTAATTAAACGAGCAGTAGCAGTCGATACATCGAAAATGTCCGCCCCATCGAAGCGGAAAAAGCTGCATCCATCCAGTTTTACGCTGTCTCACACAGATTCGAAATGTTTATTTTTTCGACAAGTTTGAAAGAAAAGAAACGTCTTGTTTTTAATAGCCATGCGACAAAAACAACAAAAAACTATTATGCCGATAACTAGTTTCTTCGTTAAATCAATATAGGTGTGTGTATATATATATCATATTAAACATGCATTCAATGGTATGTATTATTAATACAATGTAAGTACGAGGGTGTTCGAAAAGTATCCGGAAAAAAGTGCCATAACTTGTTCATTTTCATGATTATTAAAAAGAAATCTCGTAAAATGATACTTTGATATATTTTGAACTTAATCTGAGAGCAAAAAAAAAATATATATATATATATATACAGACTGCACTGATGCAAATTCTACAGTCATTATGGCAATATTGTGGCAGGGTGGTCTTGAAAGCGGTGAACCATCCATATAATTATGTTTTGTTTTCCTAGTTTAACCTTTGTCAACAGTGCCCATGATCATGTAGAGCGTCTCTGATTTCGTTTTATAAATTAATATACAAAACCGAATGGGATAGCGCTTTTTCTAGTGCTATATTTACGTTTTTTGGCTAAACAAATGTTCTGTTCTTCCGATATCAACGGAAATGATGTCAGATTTCAGTCCATGACATTATGTATAGCCCTTGAGAAAAGATCTTGAAAGCGGTCCGTATATTTGGGCAGTTTTTGACGTTGGGAATTTGTCTATATGTGATCTTTAAAGACAGGTAAACATGTGAATGTTTGCAAATTTTGCCCCGCTCAACGTTACCTGGCGTTGCCATAGTGACTGGAATTTGCATGAGTGCAATTTGTTTCCTTTTCTCTTTTGGATTAAGTTAAAATATATCAAAGTATCACTTTTGAAAGTTTTATTCTGATAACCATATTAATAAATAAGGTATGGCACTATTCCGGATACTTTTCGAATACCCCTCGTAGTTGCTGGATTATAAAATGATGGACAGATTATCTTAAAATGAAAATGTTAGATCTTGGAGAGCTCCTAGCTGTCACATATAGATAAATTCCTTACAGTTTTCGTAAACACCTAGGCGCATCAATAAAATTCACTCTTGACGGGAAAACATCACGCCGATATTTATTGAATACATGTACTTGTTATTGAATACATGTAGCTAAAATCGAAAGAATGGCATAACACGACTGTCTAAGTCTTGAAGATTTCTCTCGAGTATAGTGCATATTCCTGGTTTCAAAAATAAAATTGGGTCTAGAGGTAAGAGTGGTCTACCGTACCTGAGAGCCGACATGAAGATTATCAATTAGACAACAATTTGTAAGGTAGTTTGGCGAAAATGAAATTCAAGTTAATACAGTGAATCACAAGTGTCGTATGTTCACTGGCCTCTACTGTACATTTTTTTTTTTTTTTTTTTTTTTTTTTTGCGGTAGACTCTTGTATGATAACCAAAGGAGTGCCTGGGCTTACGCACTAACGCACGTGCGTACAACTTATTTGAAAAATCGAAAATTTAAAAACGCCAAAAAGGCTATAAAAATCGTCTTCGTACCAGAGTAAGACATATTGTAACGTGTCCGAGCGGTCTCAACAACTATATAGATATGGAATTTAATTTTTCCTTGTCACTCTCCTGGTCGTATGATTAAATAAATTAAAAGTAAAGCTATGGAAAATATACAGGGCCGATTTTAAAAATGATTGTCACAACAATTTATTGTCTCAAATAATTAACATTCAATTATTTAAGATTCAGAGATAGAAAACAATTCTAACTTATACTGAAATTATAACGACCCCCAAATGAAATTCGTCACGTCATTCCTAACTTATAGCATGCCCTATAGTTCAGACTCTGAACTTCAACTAAAATAAATATATATATAACCCTTACCCCTACCAAGGTACCCCAACCAGATAGCGCAATGCTTTCTGCGTGCGGTGGTAACCTTACCTAATAATAACAAGCTTAACGTATTACTCCTTACTGCTACCCGGCCAGCAGGTTCGTCAACTAAAATCTTGCAAACTCACCAGATAGCGCAATGTAATCTGCGTAAGAATTGCATGGAGGCGTTTTGAATGTGCTGACCTACAAGATGTAGTGCCGCAGGATACCAATTTTTATCATGACCTGAATAAAATAGTTATTTTAAACACTTTTCATCTGGCGATTCCACGCACTAAAAGGTGACTGAATGACAACCCTCCTCTTCCTTCTTCTTAAGATGAGACGCACAAAAGTATATATGTGGAAGATTTATATATTTTCAACGGCTCAACCATAAATAAAGAGAGGTAATTCAAGAAAATACAAATATTTAATCATTTCCACATTGTAGACAAAACTAAAATAACAAAACTGAATCATATATCATATACAAATATAAACAATTATTCGAGCACCAATTAAGACAAAAGATAAAAGCATTAAATCGTTTCAATATATTTGCCTTCATAATTAGATAAAACGAAATCTATTTTGAACGGATTGGCCTAGAACGATGTCTATAAAGACAAAATTAAGAGTACAAACTTGCAAAATTACCGACAACGTTAAGGTATATAGCTTACGATACGATACTTTCTTGTTCAACTCATCTTTCCCGTCTCATTCATGTGTTCTAATAGTAATTAAAATAGATTCAATATGCCAACCTCTTCTGTTAACTCCATTTTAAGGAAGCATGGCAAATGGTTAAACATGGCTGAGATAGGGTGCAAAGACTAGGGCAATATTCTGTAACATCTGCATGAAGGCTTAGATATTAATTATTTCATTTCTGTCATGATTCGTGAAGAAAGAAAACGTAGCTAGGCATGCAACAACATGTATGTAAGCACGAACAGTGTTAAGATAGAAAAAACAATTTAAATACTTGATTAGTAAAAAAAAGATGATAACTTCAAACATCAACATGAAAAATATTTTTGAAATACACAAGTTCATAAGATATCAGCTTACTTTAAAAATGTTGTAATTAATTATATAAGCACTGAAACATCCTTATTAATATTATGCATGCATACACGAGTCCTTATCTTTTGTTAAAAATATTCGCATTTTGGTATATTATTGGCTAATAAAACGGCTCATGAAAAGAAAAAATGGCTCAAATTTTCAAATCTGGCTCATCCATTGGCTCCAACAAATCATAGCACGGAAGGCACTGGAGTTGTGTGTGTCTCAAATCAAGTTCTGGTCGTGGGCTCTCATGCATTTAGGTTTCACCTTTCTTTACTTTTTTTTTACGTTTCCAGTATTTTTATTTTTCTTATTATATAGTGTCTCTTTTATAAAAAAAATAATATCTCAATCACTCCATCTCATGCGCTATTCCCTTCCCCGCTTTCAAAGTCTCTAACTGGCGACATTTCTGTTCATTGCCTCCTCTCATTACACGTGCTTTCTTCGATTCAGTACACAAATAAAGCTAAAAAAGATGAAGGAAGAGCTATACTGAGGAAGAGACCTTTCAAAAAGGGAGTAGTGCTAGAGATGGATACAATGAATGTGGCTTTTAGTTGAAGAAAGAGACATAGCCAGAGATGGGAAAGCTGAAAAAGTGGAGTTCATTTTTTTATACTAGACACCATATAACAAGGAAATTTAAGACAGATTAGTAATATATGAAAGAAAGAAGAAAGGTGAATTCTGTGCACGAGAGCATGCTGTAATTGAGACCTAAACCATACAACGGTAAAGACCGATTGAGTTCGCACTCGGCGAATACATCGTGCAGAAACTTACTTGGGTCTGACTGCCGTCGATGATGATGATTTAGATTTTCTTTATACTCGCACTTTGACCAAGTCATTTTGGCGAGGATAAAATAAGGCGTTTAAAAGAGTTTAAAAGATGATTATGTACAAATAAATTGTACTTATGTATTTAAATGAGAATAAGTTGATTATTCTGTGTTGAGAATATATATGTGTAAATGATGATTAAGGTGACTGCCGTCTCACATAATCCACACTTTATATGCCCTACTTGTAATATCTTTCGAACGGGTATTAAATTGGTTCTATATTTAGATTTATTAGTCTTTTAATGAAAATGACTGTATTTCACTGAAATATGTTATAAACAATGTTATTTTATTTTATTAGTGTATACTAATTTAGAGCTAAATGATACCAGACTATTAATTTTTTTTACTTTTAAACTTGATTTGTTATTTCATGATAAGCATTAGAATAGTCGAGCGCGTTGTCTTACGGACAGCTCTTGTTTATCAGTATACCCTCTATAGCAGCAGTTTATGTTGATATAACTAAGTCTATTTTTTTCTTCAAATTAATTACATTATTAATTTAGCAAATGTTATTTCATTTTATTGGTGAAACATCAAATGTATAAAAATGAAACAAAATGAATTTGGGTTAACTTTTGATACATCCATTATTAAATACCCTTAAAATGGCTAAAACGCACCGTTGTTTGAAAAAATAGTACAAGCATTTTTTTTTTTTTTTTAAGAATAGGCATTTAAAGTTGGGGGGGGGGGGTATAATGCCAAACGCACCGATAATTGCTCTCAGTCCATATACCGAGATAGTGTTATCCTAATGCATTAATTGGTTAGAATACTGCGCGTTTTTATCATATTTCATTATGATTTTACAGTTTTTTTGTATGTACTAATTACCCTCTAAAATGCTCCTACGGCGTCCCGGGGGAGCATGCCCCCAGACCCACCCTAGCCATGGTGCGTATACTAATTTGTTTTGAGCGTAGGATAAAAAAGGCTTTAACAGTTTAAAATGATTGTAATAAATCTTGCATATAATAAAGAGAATAATTGATATTACTGTGAAAAGAATCTTGAATTTTCAAAGGCTAAATATACTGCGACTCAACAAAATTTCCAAAGTTATATGCCTACATATATTCTCTCAAGGGTATTGAATTGGTTCTATATTAGATTATATCTGTTTAAACAATACTGTTCAATGAAGTAGTTTAACAAAAAATTTACCTTCGAAGCCACAATCATGTAACTTAGTGTTCAATAGCTTTATTTTAATATTTCATATATACTAATAATTGGAAATACTTTGAATAAAAAGTCAGTTGTTTATTATTGAGCTAATTCAGACTTATTTTATTTTTTTTCAACTTAAATATGTTGCCTTCCAGTAGTTACGAACATAGATGTGTACACACGTCCTTACGGACACCTGAGTCAACCTATAGTGATCAGTTATGTTGATTAGCACTAATCTATTATCTTAAATTATTACAGTTATTTAGCCAATAATATTGGTGAAACCATCAATGTTGGAAAGTGAACTAAAGGAATCACTTTAACTTTGATACATCCTAATATCCCACATTGGCAAAGCAACGTTTGTTTTCAAAAATATTACCAGAATACACATGTTAAACGTTTTTCTTTGATGTCCAAGCCCTAGATTTCCTATATTTGTCAAAAACTTCTTTTAACCAATATGGGAAAATCATGGTTACGAGCTTTTTTTTTGTAGTCTTGTACTTGCTATTGAGCTAAAGTTGGTGTTGCTGCGCGAGGAACTGTGAGTTCAATTAGCATGACCGATTGGAGATCTAGCCAGTCTACATATCGGCAGATAGTGTTTCTGGCTATTCTTCGGATGGAGTATGCCTTTTATCTATCTTCCATTTGATTTTCAGTTATTTGTTTGAATTACCCAACTTGTTCTCCCGTGGGACGAGTCCCCAACCCCCCTTTCCATTGGTGTGGTATCCAATTTTTTTGTTCGTACCCAAACATGAGCTCTTCGTTAAGAAACTGGCACATGCTAAGTCCTGCCAATAAAAAAGTTGTAAAGTCAGATAGGCAGCGACAATTCTGAGATTTCTAAAGGCCTATATATGGACATACGTGTCAAAAGTCCTATACTGATAATTCATCTGTCTCAAGTGGAGGTGACGGCGTATATGTATCTCATTAAGCATACCTGAGCCAAATAAGTAGTGTACAAAAAGCTCACCATTGCCACCTGCCTGGTGAATGGTTTCTTTCTGAGTTCCAATTCGGTCAAATATCCTGGAACTATCTGACAATGCTTGCAGCTTTGTTTTTTCCCACTCCTGTTTTCATTTATAGGGAACTTTTCCTTAAGCATTGATTCTCCCACCGGTGCGCCTTAGACCCAGTCCTTCTCGCCTTTATTGCTGCTGCCGACAATGTCTGTGGCTTAGGCTCTTGCTAGACATAAACGCTAGGGGATACACCAACTCCATTCGACCTCTTTCACAGCGCTTCGATTTCATTGCTCATTTGTGTCCCTAGTTGTACAATCGGAATTTAGTCTTTGAAAGGACTTCATGCAGAATGTGTAAAACTTTGTAAATTCATTCGACAAAGTGTGCATACTAAAACAATTCGCAGTAGTCATTCTTAGTTGACTGGATATTTTGCCCCGACTCAGCGATTCCCTGCTGCATTGTTGTGAAGCGCTGCCAGAACGGCCAATTTATAAGACGATTTGATGAATAGGGACCTTTTTAATGATTGCTATAAAAAAAAACTGCCGATTTTATACGATCTGGTAATTGAAGAAGAAGAAAAAAAGGCGGTCAGTGCAATCGAGCGCCTGTTCTTTTGGTAGGTCATGACCGGACATATCATAAAATGAATGTACTGAATGTGTTAGAGAGCTCTCCATACATTATAAGTTCATGTCCAATTAATCATTCTAAGTCACGAACGATCCAAGCACGGTAACAATAATTTGCTATATATTAGTTACTAGAAAGATGTACACTTGATCCAAAGAAATTTATCATTTTGTTGTAGGTTTCACCTATATTCTTACGAAATCCCTTGATCATTCTCTGGATTGCTAAGTAAACTGTCCCAGTAACTCCACAGCCTTTCACTGTTTTGTTCGAAGGAAAAATTAATACAAAAACAGATTAACCTTGATACAAATTTATTAACAAATCTTTTGCGAATCAACACACGCCACAGTTGTAATGACTGGTTTAAAATATAAACTCAGCGAATATCTTTAAAAAAGGACAATTCTATTGCGTCCTTGGTAAACGTGTCTTTTGTTTTATAATCCTTTAAACTGTATAAACTAGTAAACTGTTCGCAATATTTTTAGGCATATACTAATCAAATACCGGTAAGAAATACTGGAATACTGGTTTTGAGTACAAATAAATGTTTGTTTCCCTGCCAAGTTTAATCAGATTCTGTCCAGCGGTTTCAGAGATGTCGTTTAAAGATTTAACTACATGTATATACATATAAGGCAAATTAGCCACGCCTTTGGGGGACATGTTTTTTAACGGATTTTTTTAATGGATTATGACCTAGGTTTATTCTTCGATGATATTTAAAAAAAAAAAAACTTGCATATTTTGAGCAAAAATTGTCAAGCACAACGCCTTGTGTTTGGCAATATAATAACCATGCAAATATTTCGTCAAAACATAATCTGGTAATTATTGAAAGCCTAAAATCACGGTTTATCGTACAGATAGCCCCGTGCCAAGCTAGTGTCACCAGTTGACTGATAGGTGTGAAAAATATCGGCGGGCTAATTAGCGTTTGTGGAATTTGAGATAAACAAACAAATATGCATTGTACTATAGGGCGAGGGTCCGAATTTTCACTTTGAGATAGCAGTAATTTAAAAAAAAATAATTGAGACACACGAGGTTAAATTATATAGACAATGAAGGGAAAAATCTGGACCAAGTCAATTAATTTGACATGGCCGAAATTTCGATATACGCGAATTGGAGATAACGAGTACCAACTGTATATACATATAAGGCAAATTAGCCACGCCTTTGGGGGCCATGTTTTTTTAACGGATCGGAAAAGGAAACTTGAGCAGACTTATCAAATGTACAAATTGTTGACATTTGGTGTCATTTCTTCGTTAGAGTTGTCTTTTGACTGTGATTCTATGTTCCATGTGTTAATTAAATATCAGACTGATCGAACCGTGCATAAGATATAATGGTAGCATACATCTGTGCAAAGTTACGACCTCCGTTATCAAGTCATGTCGGTTTCCGTTCCTTACCATGGTCAATATTCAATACAGAGTGACAAAAAAATCGCAATCAACATTCCAACAAAAATGGCATTTCTGCGGTTTTAGTGCCAGTGGCGCACCTGTTGTGGAAAGATGATCACACCGTTCATAATTTCCGTTGAAACATGAATCGCAAGTGTAGCAAGACAACTGCCTAGTGATTATTCAATACGACGGACGACGACGGACGGAGGGTGATCACAAAATAGCTCACCTTGAGCACTTTTCAGTTTCACGGCCTTTACCCTCTAACATATTTTTGTTTGATTTGGGTTTAACCTCCCACATACATTATTTCAGTCATTATGTAACACTTGTTTACATGAGATACATATAGTGCTGCCTCACTGCGATACCACGCTACAGATAAGTGGCATAATATCACATCTGGTCATACTATCCTGTACTGCATGCACAACTGAGATATATCAGTACATTTTTACATCTCAGCATCTCATCTCATCATCATTTTACGACATCTCAGATATTATCCCGTATTTAGTGTGTGTGTGTGTGTGTGTGTGTGTGTGTGTGTTGAAACAACACAACACAATACAAACCACAAAGATCATCAAACCTGGGTAAACTAACACCACTTTATAATGCTGTATCCCAACGTTGAACAGCTTTTAATCTCACTTCTTCCATGCCCTGAATTTTGTAAAAAAAAAAAAAAAAAAAAGAAATACAGATGACTTTATGGTTTCGCGTCGTCTTGCATCATTTCGACCTCCTCTGTGGGCTGAATTTCCTCGTTCATGCGAAACAACTTTAGTTTGACCTCTTTTTCTTCATCAGACAGTTTTGTAATATCCTCTTCCTTTTCATCATCAAACTTCTGCAAGAGAAAAGAACCAAAATACAACCATGCTAAACAGCTGATGGCAAGAAAAGATAACAAGAAACACGTCAAATGAGGCGAACCAGATTTTCAAGTGTCGCCCCGGGCAAGCAAAACTATTTTTACTAACAGTGACTTTGACCTTGACCCTATTGAACTGAAAATCAGTCCCAGTCTTCGTCTTTCCGTGAGGTATCTACCTACTAAATATGAAAACTGTATCTCAGTTGGAACAGGAAATATTAGACGGAATCGTATGTTTGACCCCCGCCCACCTAACGGCGTACCTAAGATCTGTTAATATGTCATGAAAACCCCGCCTGCTGAAATTGTTTAGTTCTTGAGATCAAGAACCATAATTCTATCCAAATAATGTGCAGAGAGGAAGGTAGAATAAAAGCTCATTTTATAACTTATCCTAGTATAACATCTTCTCCATATCTCCCGGCATATAGAAAATGCCCGGAAAACTTGTATGATGGTCTAACGAGATCGATCCATATTTCATATCAAATATCATTAAAATTTTCATTTAATTACAATAAAGGGGTGCAACAATAAATTTTGTCACTCCCTGTACACATTTGCGATCTTAAATTCATCTCTATCAAAACAGAGCAGCGTTCATTCCAATGTAAGTCAACGGTGATGACATAAAAAGTAACTAACAAGTTTTCGGGGTATTTTCAAATTAAGCTCAACATACTCTGTTAGTTAAATATGCATCAAAATTCCATTTCAGGGAATTAATGCTGATATTATTTGATATTTATAGAGCCTTTATTTCGTCTGAGATGCTGATCTGATTATTTTTTTCTGATTGGCATTCACTGTCGGAAAAATGTTGCAACTTTATCCGGGAAAACTGCTGACCTTACACCCACCCCCCCTCTCGACAATCATTTTTTCATATTAAACTTAATGACAGTTACCATTGATGACACATATGGATAATTGAAACATTTTTACACATATTAATCACAAAACATATACATCTTAAAAAGCTTCTCGCACAAGCTATTTTCCAACCCCTTAAAATTCATAACAAATTTCCACCATTTTTTTATTCAAATTAAGCCATATCATGTGACTTATTATCCGGGTAATTGATCACATTTAGTTTGCTGTCTGCGCAAAATACTAAACCTGTAAGTTGTATTAACTTAAATAAAAAATATAAATGGATTTTTGTTTGAAAATATGTCAATTTAAATAATTCAGATGAGTTTGATCTACAATAAATACGAGTTCAAGATTTTAATGAAATGGACGTGCATCCTAAACATTGTCCAGAATTTACACAAGAAGTCACATGATGTCTTAATTTGTATATTAGAGCATGGTTGACATTTGTTTTGATCATATGGGACAGCGAAAACAACTCGTCATATCACGCTCTCACGCGCAAACGGTGTAACGGTAACTTGTTATACCCCGGAAACTGGCAATTAACCTTATTTCGGGATAACAGAGTGACGAACATGAGTAAAACTCTACGGTCTGGCTACGTAAATTAGCAGTGGAAACATAAAAAGCAAAGTTGGAATTTGACGTGCAAAGAACTCAATGACGTGTTAAATTAGAAATGCTCACTAACACCCATATCATCAATCTGACTAAAGTCATCTCCTATATATACGCTACGCTACATACCTTAGGAAGATCTGTACTTTAGTGAGATTGCCCATATCATAAGCATTACTAATGATGAATGGTCTTCCGCATTACAGTCATTTCAAATATTAATACAGTATGTCTACAATTAAATTTTCGTCTAAGATTTTTAACACTCTTACTTCGTAAATGCAGGTCAGCCTGACATGCAGAAATTAGGCTAACAAAGATAGACAAAGTATTTTTATTTCAGAATTCTGACTGATTTGCTATAAAAGTATTTACTAAACAGTTTAAATTAAAAGCTCTAAAATTAAATACATGTACATAAAGTTACTACACGGACACACACCGGACATTTCAACATCATTTACTATTTACGTACCCCTGTGTGGTCGACGCCAAAGCGGAGGTATTTCCTGAGTTTCTCTGGCAGGAAGGGAAAAAGAACATCAAACAGTGGACATATGAGGCGAGCGTCAATTGTCTTCGGGTCCTGTCGACCTGTCGAGGAGATAAACACGTAAAGTACGCTCCATTACCATTGTTTGAAGGGGAAAGAAGAGTTTATTTTCATCGCTGATAGATATGGGTACAGTCGTAATAAGTAATGTCATGAGTTCAACAAAATCATCAATTTTTTGAGGATTTTCAAAGACAGAGGAAAATAAATGAATAAATAGAATATATCGATTAGAGATTGTAATTTATCTCAGGAGAGATTTAAAATAATTTTCTTTTAGCTCCAACATGTATTATATACCTGCAGTTCACATGTACGCTTCATGTTTCAGAATCCGATTTGCCCTGAACTGTTCCTTTTCATTTCCAAACGATTGAAACATTTGAACATCCGTGAAAATATTTAGTTAATACCATGTATTTGACAGAATAAATATGATTAAAGCCAACACAATCTATTTTTGTTAAAGAGTCCAATTTTCAGATTCCCAATGAGAACACTGCCTTTGTATGTTTCTGTTCTCCCAAGAATCGCTTCTAGACTTTATTTACTCGTTAATTTAAAAAGAAATGATTTGCCCTTCAATAGGATTGCATTATGTTGCGATACATCAGTAATTAACTTGTATAATACAACTGCGAATGCGAAGCGTGTTGATGTTTGACTTCCGGTGATGACGTACCTGTGACGAAGCTGACGGTGAGGCCCACAACGACCACGATGGCCAGTGCGGTGGCACTGTACCACAGATAGGAGAGAGTGTAGAGACGGTCCACTCCCTCCGGGGCGCTGTCAACCCATTACGCAAAACATAAGACTTCAAATAATGAATTTAGGTTGTATTTTAGCTTAATAACATACTTAGGTAGGCAACTTTTATTCATCTGGGTCCCATTATTTCTAATAGGAGCCAAGAAACTAAACTGCCTTAACCCGTCAAATGGTAGAAACAAATATAGATTGAATTCGTACAAATATCATGAAAATGTTTCTTGTTTACAAAACATCATTCAGATTGTCATTTGCATCGTTTTGTATCCACGTGGTTCTTTGTACTCTGTTTTGATGTTTTCTTATCACTACATATATGTAAAAACGATCACGTGACTAGTATTGACCAATCACATAACGGCCTTTTTTGCAGGAGGTATCTCCTTGACAGACTTAAATGCAGGACTCTAACTAGTAAATTGGTGCTAAACGGCAAGTATTTCTCAAAAGGTCAAATATAAAACCAACCTTTTTAAATATACGATATTATCAGACTTAAAATGTGTTAATAACCTAAATGTCATTTGTAGCTCCTGGTAAAAAGAAATGATCAGGAAACTGAGAAAAATGAAACACTTCACACATATCTGAATCCGTCCGTTTTTAATTAAAAAAAAAATGTACTCTACTGATGTTCTTTGACATATTAAAGGAGTTTGAAATTTTATTTTTTTAAAAACCACACATTTTTACTTATGATATTGCTATTAAGAACCAGGCATAGAATAAATCATACAATTATTTATAAATTGTATTTATCATTTGTTAAAACGACACCCGTCTACGGTACATGTAATCTCTATATTATAAACTGAGGTACATCATCTATTTAAGTCTAATAATTTAATACCATGTTTTAATACATAACTTTTAGATATGGTCGCCATTTTCTTAAAAACAGTCACATAGAGGGATGAACCTTATAAAGGGATTTTCGAAAAATATCAGAGCTTTAAAACTTGCAATCCTGATTTCCCCAGTTTCTGAAGGACCTTACCTCTTCTGGACGGCCGTGATGATGCTTGTCTTGTTGATGATAGCGTCAATATCTGCCATGGTCATGTTGCCCTTCAGTGTGAGATTCCAGTTGCACCCCGCCGTGCTTATGGGCGCCCGCCAGGCCACGGGCTTCGTCACATACGCCCCTACACCTATCCACAGCATCATACACAGGCTGACAAACGTTCCCACGAAAGCACCCTGTGGTGAAATTGAGGGGTGGGGTGAAAATGTCTTAAGTTTTCGTGGGTAATGTGAAAGGTATTTGTTAATAAAATAAAATACATGTACAGTAAATTTGCAGAATGACTGAGTGACAAAGGACTGACGGGGGTGAAAGGCTAAGATAATCACGAGCTTTGGTGAACCGGAAAAAATATTTTCCGCTTAATCCTTACCACGCTAAATTTCATACCATGCCCCCCCCCTTCTTTTGTTTCTCTAGTCCCGTCTTTTGTTTCTCTAGTCCATACCAAAACACAGATATAATTATCTCATGTTTGTTTGACGCCTACAGTTATATCTGTCACCAGTCTCCAATTTGGTCATTATTCCCCAATATTTACTATAATACCTAGCTGGAAATTTATAATGAGCGTATTGACAATATCAAAGAATTTTAATTTCATAACTTATCAAGTGGAGAAATGAAAATGTAATTCACAAAATAATAATATTTTAATCCTATGTGGTAAAATTAGTTACTCATTTATTCTTCGTTAATTAGATCCACAGCCTCCTAAGGTATTTTTGCTCGTTATGATCATAGTTTTTATTTTTCAAATAAATGATTTTACAAAACTGCAGCACATATTCTAAAATAGCTAACCCTTTTTTAGGACACAAACGCAGACTGTTTAGACTGTAAATATAATCCGCTATATGATATTTCATAATCAGAGAACTGTGCAATATGCATTATGTGGTTGCAAAAATAAACTGTGCTGGTATCGGTGGAACCCAAGTTCTCGTTCGCTTAATTTCTTTGTTTCTAAATCGACCGTAGAAAAACTTCGTACAAATAATTTTCAGTTGAAATAGCACGGATCAGATGACCAATGAAACGGCGAATTGCATTTACCGGTAGTTTTTGTTGTTGTTGTTGTTGTTGTTGTTGTTGTTTTGTAAATTCAACGAAGAGTTATTTAAAATACAACGCGCGTGGTTTCACTGGTCCGCAAGTAGCTGATTAATATTCACGAAAATGAAGTTTTGTTAGTAGGATATCCTAAGGTTTACACGATGTATACGATAGTGATAACGGAATGTACAACATGGGGTTCCGACGTTGTCGTGTTGGAGTTCTACCTGATAGTTAGCCCAGGGAAAAATCATCCCCAGTGTGAACAATCCCATCATCGGGGCTCCCAGCATTCCAAACAGAGACAGCGCCGCCTGGTGAGAGATTGTGATATACAATTACAAGTGGGTTGCACAAATGTATAGATTTGGTTATATCTGATATACAGAAGAACAGGTGACACGTTCTAAGAAATGTTTGATATAAATAAATAAATGGACATTACTCGTATAATCAGAAAATGATTGCTAGCCATTACAATAAAAGAAGAAAAAGTACTATATGTTGACCAAATGCACACATGTATGTCATTGTTTGTTGATATATTTAATTGTTTTATGCGATTTGAAAGCTGAATACAATAATAAGGGGACAAAAAAAAATCATACTTGCAAGATATTTCCTAGTTTAGAAGCAACATACGTCAGTCCCAGACAAATAATCCCATAGATCAAGGCTGAAATGTACAAACAGTAACGTGAATGATAAAACGCTCTCGTCATATTTATGCGCTTAACTTGTATCATATATATAAGTAGATAATGGATTACAACGGAGACATCGAGTGTTTGGATCAACTTTGGACATCATTTGAAATTGATAGAAAAAATCCCCTCACAATATTTAAAGAACTCTGTTCAATTTATTTGATTCATACTGTCATAATGAACCCTGTATTTACTGGATAATAAACAGTTTTATTATATACCTATACATTTTCTGGCCCTAAAACACGCAAAATACGAGACGCAAATACAACTCAACAGATTAAAAATCCGTATTATATCAGCGTCTAATACATAGTATGACGTCACACTGTGTGGACTACTTTCGGCATGGTTCCCGCTATAAGTGGGCGCTACGTAGTAAATAGAGACGAGAACCAATACTACTGGGAGAACCAGTTTCTATTTTTATCAAAGAAATCATCTCGTCAAATTTATTTAATAAACGATAAAAAAGGATGTTCTTGTTGTTTTTTTAATTATTATCAAAGAAACATTGTTTTTATTTTTTTCTTTAAATTTCTTTACAAACTTATCACAAATAACAGACAAGTTTTCGAGATTCACCGTTATTTCATTGTTGTCGGCTGCAGCAATTGTTTACATTTCAGGATAGGTCTAAAACGCTGACTATCTCTTTCTTCAAAATTTCATTGAAAATGTCAGATTTTGGTTTTGACGATGACATTGATCAGATCTTTCAAAATGCAACGCTGATGAACTGTCCTATCACAATCATAAACAACACCTCGAAAACTGACGACACTTCTCCTACCTTGCCCAAACGCCGGAAAAGAGTCTGTCCAGTAATCACGTCTGACACTGACAGTGATTGAAAAACGAAAGGTTTTCCAGCAGACATGTTTTATTCCAAATTCAGTGTTCATATGTTAGTGTTTTTCAT
This sequence comes from Solen grandis, assembly GCA_021229015.1. Lineage (NCBI taxonomy): Eukaryota > Metazoa > Mollusca > Bivalvia > Adapedonta > Solenidae > Solen > Solen grandis. The sequence continues at coordinate 70,831,702 of CM037781.1, read as the reverse complement.
TTTGTTAAAATCCACTTAGCATTACAGTTAGCGTGTTGGCCGTCATTTTTTTTTAAATACATGAGAAGAGGTGGGGGCGTGGCTTAAATTCCATAGTAAAATTCATCCGCCATTGATGATTTTTTTTTATGATTTTTTTTTTGAAGAAAAAAGTAATAAAGCCATCAAAACCCTAAAAACTGACTTCTTCTGTTTTGAAAATGTAAAGGTATATAATAAAAGGAAAATTATGTTGCAGTAGCTTTCCGTGGCTTCGTATTTTGCTTCTCGCAGCGTAGGAAGAAAGATATCTCGCTCGACCTTCGGTCTCGCGAGATATCTTTCTTCCCACGCTGCTCGGAGCAAAATACAAAGCCACGGAAAGCTAC
>CM037781.1:70781234-70831234 GCA_021229015.1 Solen grandis | reverse complement strand
ATATCAGGGCTGTAAAAATCCACTCATCTGCTGGTATTTACGAGTGAATTTCAGGGTCGGACGAGCATAATTTCCTTGAACACTCGTCCGACCGGACGAGTAACTTTTCGCAGCCAAGAAAGAAATGTTTCAGTAAAAAATGAATTTCATATTGTTACGATGGTTAATCAAGATCATAAAACGCTTCACTTGATCAGGGGAGCTAATTTTAACAAAATATCACCATGGCAACGCTCATTTTTTAGAAAGATCCGTAAGGTTTAGCGCAGACTGGTTCACAATATTCTACGGTGTTTTTTCAATAAGTTTTTTGTTTGTTTGTGGGACAGTCCAGGACTACTCGTCCTACAGGACGAGTGACCTAAAAGAAAGTTTTACACCACTGTATAAGGAAAAAATCTGGACCAAAGATTAGGTTTCGGATAAAGGGTAGGCTTCGAATAAGGGATGTTTGGATAACCGAGATCCAACTGTATTTTGTTGTTTGCTGTGACTTAAGAATTGGGTAATTGTTTGCTTAGAAGCATTATTGTAGTCGTTTTCAAAAATTTCCAGTAGTGAAAATTATATCATGCTGCTATACATGCAGTTACACTGATTGTGAAGTCCATTATACTACTTCCAGCCACATTATGAAGACATTATTTCAATAGTCCATGAGTCTTCATTCCATTTTTTTTTTCATTTCAAGGTTGGAGATAGCAGATGTTCAAGTCTGCCCATTTGGGCTATTATAAGAAAATGCAATCATAGAATTTCAAATGTTGATGAATAAACCCAAATCTATTTTCTAAATGATATTCAAGCCCAAAAAGTATTTCACCAGTGATGGCTTGTGCTACTTTCCATTGATCTATGAAAAATAAACTTCGCCAATTTCTGTTTTCTGTGCTTGATCGCAGATAATCATCCTTATGAGAAACTCTGTCACACGTTAGTCTCCCATAATCACAACCATGTATACAACAAAAGCCATTCTAAATTACCATCACCTCAGATGTGCAGTTTTGCCAATACCTCACTGAATGATCATAGATTGTGTTTTCAGGGCATCTTCAGCATCGGACCAAGAAATCCATCCAACCTGATGTGCACCGAGTGCGTGGAAGGAATCAATATATTCTCTGGTCTGAAATTTTAAACAAGTCACACTTTGCAAAAAAGTCAACATTCTTCATTTGCTGACAAATTAACTTGGCTATTGATACAGAGAGGGTATTATTGCTGTTTAAACAGGCATCAGTATGAGAGTTAAATGTCACAGAATTAGCTGTAGCATTGGACTCATTGCTGATAGCATTGCTACTATATGGGGGAGAAACATGTTTTTGTCAGGGTTGCCTGGCTGTCTGTTTGTCTGTCTCAAATTTTTTATCTATTTCAGTTAGAGTATTGAAGTTTTAAAGGAAAGTATATTGAAAAATCCGCTGTCCAGTTACGGCAGAGTTATGGACCCTTTACCTTAAATGTGCACAAAACTTTGTGCTGGGCATATTTCCTAAAGTATTTCACTTTGGGTCTTTTAAAATTTTATTGGAAGGTATAATTACCTGCTTGTGAACTTATGTGCTAGGGTTCTTACTAGTTGCAGCAGATTTTTGGGCCTCTTAGTTAAAATGTGCTCAAAATTTTGTGTCCCACATATCTCCCAATGTATTTCAGTTTGTGTCTTGAAATTCTACAGGAAGGTATATCAGCATGTAAAATCATATTCCAAGGGTGAGGCATCATTTATGTTTGTATCTAAAACAACCCTCTAGTTCCATTAAAGAGATGCAGTGGTTGTAGTACCAGACTATGGACCTGTAGGTCAAGGGTCTGATTTCAGTGTAGGAATAAACCATAGATAGGAACTTTGCTGACAGAATGTCACTTTGTCCACATTAAATCTTGAACTTTGCTGACAGAATGTCACTTTGTCCACATTAAATCTTGTATGACTTCAAGGTCCCCAAGGTTGAAATAGCAGGTCACTGGGGCAATTTAAGTCTTAATAAAGCCTTGTGAACATTCTTGATGCCAAAAATTTTACTCTATCTTCATGAAAAGTCACAACATGTTACCTATAACGTCAATTTTACACAGGTGAGTGATACAGAGCCACCTTGACCCTCTTGTTTTGTTATCATTTTCTTGTCATTATACTTTGTATTTTTTCCCTTCATGGTGCGGTTATGAATGTTTTTATGCCCCCACCAAAATTGGGGGGGGGGGGGGGTAGATTTGCCTTTGTCTGTCCTTGTGCCTATCCTGAAACGTTTTGACATGCATAACTCCAAAGGTATTTGTACTACAGAGTTGAAACTTCATGGATATATTATTAAGGACATGAAATTGTGCACCTGGGCATTTTATTGGATCACCATTGACAATGCCCAATTTGCCAAATCTTTGAGCATTTGTCTTGTGTTGCTGTGGTTGTTGTTATTGTTAGAATATGAAAAAATGATGTTTTCTAATAAATTTGTTAGAAATGATTATTGTTGTGCTCTCTTAGTCATTTGTCTGTGCATTTTTATGCACCCCCCCACCAAAAAGAGAGGCGTATAGATATGATTTACCTTTGTCCGTCTGACCTTCCCAAAACTGTGACACAGGTAACACTGAAGGTATTTGTGCTACATACTTTAAACTTCATGGACATATTACTCAGGACATGACTTGCGCACCTGGGTGTTGGCCTCTGTGTTTGAAAATGCAATGGGTGAGGGCATCTGTGTCCTCTGGACACATTTCTAGTTTTCTCAAATAAGAATCCTTTTTTTTTATGCCACTGTTGATTACATGTAGCTATCACAGAAGAGAAACTATATCATATATCTAGATATAGACTCGAAAATTTTACACCCAAGGATCACTTTTTGCAAAGGTGTTACAGTTTGAATCTATTATTTATGCATGCCATTCTTATGTGAGTACAGAGGGCATGTTTTGTAATCGGGTGGTTGTAGTTTTGATTCTCCATCAAGTTGTAGAAACAGTGGAACTGGTACATCTCCCTTACTTGGAGGTCAGCATATAGGGACTGGTTGGCCCTGTGTCTGGATAATGTGACTGGGTAGTCTACATCTGGCAACACTATAATTATCTCAAATGATATATACTCTTTAAATGACTGAAATACTGTTGGTAGAACATTAAACCCATTAACAAACAAACAATATGACAAAAGAATGCATAAGATGAAGTCATTAATTGGTAATCTTGTAATGTGATATCACAACAGTATAACTGGACCTTTAAGGATCTTATCTATATGATGCCCCTGGTAAATAATCATCCTTGAATCACCTTGTTAATTGCTCTTGACATTCTCATTTATCATAGACTTTAGACTTTGGCCTTTTATTTCCTTTTTTTCTCAGTGTCACATACTTGATAGATCTTGTGCAAAAAAATAAGTACTAAATAAAAGTAAATTCCCCAACTGACTGAAATACTGTCAGTGTGAAGTTAACCCCCAAGCAAGCAATATTAAACTCATTGACAATTACTATTGTCTCACCTCGGTCTGTGTTATCCACAGTATATACTTAAGAGTGCTAGAACTTTGATGAATCAGTTTCAGATCTTGATTATTTTCTCCTCTTTTTTAATCAGATAATTGCTTGATAAAACTTCCAAACCTTTTTTCTCCTTTGATTAAAAAATACTTTCAGATCAGTGATACTCTCTGCAAAAGAAAAAAAATCTGTATAATGTTTGTAATTACAATGTTAGCACTGATGATGGGGATATTTGCATCTCAGCAAAGAAAATAAAATAAATGCTCCACTGACTTAATCAACATGGAATTGAAGTGGCACACAGGAGACATGAGGGAAACTCTATCATGCCAGTTGAAGAAGCCTGCCAGACTGGAGAGCATGTTCCAAGGTGTGGGTGTATACTGCATCACATGTCATAATTCAGTTGAGAAGGATACACCATCAAACAAGCCATGCATTCTGTGACTTTGATGTGTATAGCTCTCTTCTCACTTGCTGTAGCATCATGTGATTGTATAGTTTGATGATGGGAAATGTGTGACTTCTTTGGAAGAGATCAGTACTGGGTTCAAATTCCAGCCATGGTTTATATTTGTATGTTTTTCGTGTTAAGCTCATTATATGAATGCTAACTAAGAAAGGCAGGCTCACTTGGTCGGTAGCTCAATTAAGAGAACCTGGTAGGAACAAATTATACAGGTATAAGGTTATAGTGGAATGGTAAAATTACATGATCTTTGTGTGATGTAGAAATATATCTTTTTGTTTTCTTGTATAGAATTTGCAGCTTTAAACTTATCAAGGAAATTTTGTCAAGGGCTAGAAATAGAATTCTGGTTACTTTAATACATACTGAATAAAATTTCTTATCCACATTTTGGAAATTCTTTGAATGCTAGACAGATACTGATAGATTGGAGGGCCCTCTAGCCCCGCCACTGGTCTGTAAGTTTTTTAGGAATAGATAAGGAGCTGTCAGGGCTTGTGTAGCTCCATACCAACATACTGGGTACTAACCCAGGTGCCCTTCATTGTAATTGCTTAATGAGGTTTAATTGGGACTTCATTGTTTTTATCAGAGCTTTCAATCTCTGTTAAAGTCTGTGAGCTGTTCATGTTTAACTGATGGATTAAAAGATAGATAGGTATAGAGATTGAGATTGTTAATGTAAAAAAGTTTACATTCAATTTGCTATTTTACAATGTTGAGAATGGAAGCTTTAAATATGTATAAAATGTTTAATGTCCCAGCAATACGTGACCAGGAAATTACAAAGAAATCTGTATTCTGTTAAAGTTTAGCAATTTGTTGTAAATGTTTATTTCGGAGGCAGGTCGACAGAAACAGCTAAGATACGTTGAAACATTAAAAGCTAAACAAGATTGTGAAAGAATTATTCCATGTAAATTTCCTCTTAGACAGTAGCAATTCATTTTGTTTCTCCGCATAACAGAATGAGGACATTTTCAGGAAACAACCCTCTACAGATTTTGCTATTAAATCTCAAGGCGGTCATTTTTGAGCCACAATATTGGTGCAGATTTTCTGTTAAATAAAAGCTGTCAATAGTAGTCCAGAGTTATTGTTATTCATGTCCGTGAATATAGCTTACAGGAATTGGAGAAAATGTCTACGCTAGCCATGCAGTTTTAAATACTGATGTCCACTGTGAGATATGGATTTCCAAAGAATTGTTGCATTAAGCACTCTACAGCAATTATCCCATCTCTAAATCAGGCATAAGCTGTAAATCCAGCATCAAAATTGTTTTTTTTTAACTGTTTGTGTTTTTACATCCTATTTCATTTGCAATATTCAGTCAAACTTTCTGAAGTATGTTTACTTCTTTATAGAATATAATAGTGATGCAAGTTTACAGTTTTATATTAGTGATGCAAGTCAGTATTCTGCAGTTATATAATAGTGATGCAAGCTGAGTTGCGTTTAAATAGTATGCAAGCTTTTTAAAGTGATGCAAGCCTTTAGTATGTAGTTTTATAATAGTGATGCAAGTCTGTAGTCTGCAGTTTTATAATAGTGATGCAAGCCTGTAGTATGCAGTTTTATAATAGTGATGCAAGTCTGTAGTATGCAGTTTTATAATAGTGATGCAAGCCTGTAGTATGCAGTTTTACAATAGTGATGCAAGTCTGTAGTATGCAGTTTTACAATAGTGATGCAAGTCTGTAGTATGCAAGTCTGTAGTATGCAGTTTTATAATAGTGATGCAAGTCTGTAGTATGCAGTTTTACAATAGTGATGCAAGTCTGTAGTATGCAGTTTTATAATAGTGATGCAAGTCTGTAGTATGCAGTTTTATAATAGTGATGCAAGCCTGTAGTATGCAGTTTTATGAAAGTGATGTAAGTCTGTAGTATGCAGTTTTATAATAGTGATGCAAGTCTGTAGTATGCAGTTTTACAATAGTGATGCAAGTCTGTAGTATGCAGTTTTATAAAAGTGATACAAGTCTGTAGTATGCAGTTTTACAATAGTGATGCAAGCCTGTAGTATGCAGTTTTACAATAGTGATGCAAGTCTGTAGTATGCAGTTTTATAATAGTGATGCAAGTCTGCAGTGCAAGTTTGGGTATACTATAATGATGCAAGTCTGCAGTGCAAGTTTGGGTATACTATAGTGATGCAAGTCTGCAGTTTTATGTTAGTGATTTAAGTCTGCAGTTTATAATATTCCCCACTGGCAGATTGTGGTTAATATTAACATCAATCGCAGGGGGAGGAGAGGGTGAGAGTTTTTTGTTTTTTTATTTAATCCCTTGCTATAACATATCGGTGAAAGTTCTGTTTGTTCCTCTTGACAGGTAGTAATATTAACAAGGGTGTTCTCTGGAATACATGTGTCACCTGCTGAAGCATAATGGAAAAAGTGTGATGGACAGACAGACAGATGTGTCACATATGGATACATAATTATGTGGCTTATCTTTTGTTTTCTCTAGCCACAGAAGAGCTAATTATAGCCACATAAGAGCAACAGGAATGAATGACATCAAAGGAAATTTACTGTTACCTTTTGTTCCTATAGCTACCTAAGGTGGAAAAGTGATCCCTATGTGTCACCTCTGCTTACAGCAGGTGACACAAAAAGGGTATGAACTAACTGGATGGATTAATTGGAAAGATTGTGGATACTTTCCAGGGTGTACTTGTTCATTTGTAATTCAAATGCTCATTACTAGATGAAAATTTACGTTGATGTAACCATAACTGATTTAAGTTTATTGATTTTTCCTGTGGTGCCACATTTTGTTAGCACTTCTTAGAGCAGGATTCTTCTTAATTTATTCTTTTGAGAAATCAATGTTATCATTTTTTATATTTAATTTGATTTAAAAACTTTTTTAAGACAATTGTAATGAGTTCTACCAGTAATAAAGTTGTTGTTTTTTTTCTTGGAAAAAAAGTGTGAATTGATTGAAATGACATAATTTGCTACCTAAGCGTAAAACTGATGATTTTACAAAGTTAGTTACTTGTATGGTATAAATCATATTCATTAAGGTAATCCATCCATCATTAAATTATCATCATGGTTCTTTTAATGCTTAAAAAGACTTCAGTCTAGCTGCAAGCATCAATTGACTTGGAATTATAGGCTCTTTAGCTCAAAGTCTATAAAGGCTTGCATTTACTATAAAATTCCCACGATCTCTTGATGGACCATGATCACAATTTATGATGGAAGGATAACCTTAAGTTGAATACACAAATAATTTGGCTGGATATCATTTTCACAAAACAGTTGTGAGATATGACATATTCATATCCAGTATCCAGTTTATATTGCAATGAAACATGTCTTAATCTTCTATTTAAAGCAGCTCATTCACAGATGGGTGGTTTCCCCGTCATTATGAATGATATTTAAGCTATATTTAGAAATGTGAAACCGCAGGTGTAATATTCTGCATTTTTGCCATAAAAATGGGTAAATTTTTTTTCTACGGATTATTTTTCTGCAATTTCCAACCCAGGAAGAATTTATTTCTGCGCTTGTTTACCTTGGTATTTCAAGGAAACATAATCTCTAATTCTAAGTATTACACCTAAGGAAGATCACTCTATATTACATCTCAAATACTCTACTGTCAACCATACTGTACACAATTTAAGAGCTGGTTTGGTATAAGTTAGTAGACATGAGTAAATCCATTACTTGACTTTTTAATTGTAGGTTTATAGATTTTCAAATGCAAATTTTAAACTTAAGATTCTTCACCTGTAAATAACTTTTGAGGGAAATTCAGTCAGAAAGCAAAACATTGGCATACATGCGAAAATATGTACAGTTTGCCTTGTTTCGCATGTAACTAAGACCCTGAGGCAGAAAAACCCTCCCTGTCCCCAGATGAACCTGGAAGGTGACACATTGTATGCCATTGAAAAGGGAAGATTACATTGAAATTTGGTCAAACTGTCATATTTTTACTCTTTGTTCTTTTCATCCATTTCCTGTAATTACAAACCATTCAACAATGTAGAGAAAACTACATTGACTGGTTGTTTTGTTTTAATGCTAGTGGTAACAAACCTTGTTGATTATAGAAATACCATCACAGCATATTTCATGTAGATCAGTATCTAATGATCTAGGGATCTAGAGATTTTATCCAGCAAATATTTTTCTACTGTAAGTTAATTTCCATGGATTTTATTTCTACAGATCTGTGTTAATCTGCAGAATAGCAGAAATAAATTACCCGCAGAAATAACCACTATATGGTATTTATTTTTTCTGTTTTCAATCGCTGTATTTTGATAGATCACATTAACTCATCATGCATGTCCTTATTTCACAGGCTGAATTTACTTATTTGCTACTCAAAACTGGTGAAAATGCCATGTTGCAGAATGTGTCACGTGCTACCGCAGGGATACCGTATTATAGAATAAAACAATTTTGCCAAAATGGCGTTTATGAAAATAGCATTTTCCTTTGCAATTGACCTACACATATTGAGTTTATTTGGCAGGAAACAAAGACTTCACCAACATTAATAAGGGAGAGTGGAAAACTATTTTTATTTCTACCGATCATCTGTGAACAAGCTGCTTTATGTCAATGCTATGGTTTTCATATTTCATAGGTTTAAAAATAGTATCTGTTATTGTAAAAGAAATTGCTTCTTGTGAAAAAAATCAACTGAAATTTATTACATCTGATCTGGGGGCCGCCGTGGCCGAGCGGTTACAGTCGTAGGCTACAAATCTCTCAGCCCCTCACCGCTGTGGGTTCGAATCCCGGTAGGGACTTCGGATTTTTCATGTGAGGAAGCCTTCCAGCTGGCTTGCGGTAGGTAGGTGGTTCTACCCAGGTACCTCTGTGTACTCGGGGTCTTCCTCCACCTGTAATTAGCTGGATGTCGCTATATGATTGAAATAATATCGCAGTGACGGTAAACTCCAATACAACAACAACAAAAACATCTGATCTGGTTAATTGGATGTTAGCTGCAATTGCTCATTGCATGAATCAATCAGGAAGAAAAAAAAAAAAAAGTTAAAGGAGTCCCAAGTTATTCATTTTTATCAAATTCATCTGTTGCTATTTTATCCCATCTTGTTTGCAATTTTTTTTTGTTTATTTAAAATAACCATGACCCATGATACCCAACCATGATACCAACTTTTGATACCCAACCATGATACCTTACACTGCACAGTATCAAACCATAGACACATGGCATGATACCCAACACATTACAATATCAAACTATGGACACATGATACCCAACAATGATAACCAACACATTACAGTATCAAACCATAGACACATGATACCCAACAATGATGCCCAACACATTACAGTATCAAGCCATAGACACATGATATCCAACAATGATGCCCAACACATTACAGTATCAAACCATAGACACATGATACCCAACAATGATGCCCAACACATTACAGTATCAAACCATAGACACTATATACCCAGCCATGATGCCCAACACATTACAGTATCAAACCATAGACACATGATACCCAACCATGATGCCCAATACATTACAGTATCAAACCATAGACACATGAACCCAACAGATACCCAACACATTAAGGTATCAAGCCATGGAAACATGAACCCAACCATTATGCCAACACATAACAGTATCAAACCATAGACACATGATACCCAATCATGATACCCAACACATTAAGGTATCAAGCCATGGACACATGAACCCAACCATTATGCTCAACACATTACAGTATCAAGCCATGGACACATGAACCCAACCATCATGCTCAACACAGTACAGTATCAAGCCATGGACACATGAACCCAGCCATTATGCTCAACACATTACAGTATCAAGCCATGGACACATGAACCCAACCATTATGCTCAACATATTACAGTATCAAACCATGGACACATGATACCCAACCATGATACCCAACACATAACAGTATCAAGCCATGGACACATGATACCCAACAATGATGCCCAACACATTACAGTATCAAACCATGGACACATGATACCCAACCATTATGCTCAACACATTACAGTATCAAACCATGGACACATGAACCCAACCATTATGCTCAACACATTACAGTATCAAACCATAGACCCATGATACCCAACCATGATACCCAACACATTACAGTATCAAGCCATGGACACATGATACCCAACAATGATGCCCAACACATTACAGTATCAAACCATGGACACATGAACCCAACCATTATGCTCAACACATTACAGTATCAAACCATAGACCCATGATACCAAACCATGATACCCAACACATTACAGTATCAAGCCATGGACACATGAACCCAACCATTATGCTCAGTACATTACAGTATCAAACCATAGACACCATGATACCCAACCATGATACCCAACACATTAAGGTATCAAACCATGGATACATGAACCCAACCATTATGCTCAATACATTACAGTATCAAGCCATAGACACATGATACCCAACCATGATACCCAACACATTACAGTATCAAGCCATGGACACATGATACCCAGCCATGATGCCCAACACATAACAGTATCAAACCATAGACACATGATACCCAGTCATGATACCCAACACATTACAGTATCAAGCCATGGACACATGAACCCGACCATTATGCTCAACACATAACAGTATCAAACCATAGACACATGATACCCAATCATGATACCCAACACATTAAGGTATCAAGCCATGGACACATGAACCCAACCATTATGCTCAACACATTACAGTATCAAGCCATGGACATATGAACCCAACCATTATGCTCAACACAGTACAGTATCAAGCCATGGACACATGAAACCCAACATATCTCAACACATTACAGTATCAAGCCATGGACACATGAACCCAACCATTATGCTCAACACATTACAGTATCAAGCCATGGACACATGAACCCAACCATTATGCTCAACACATTACAGTATCAAACCATAGACACCATGATACCCAACCATGATGCCCATCACATTAAGGTATCAAGCCATGGATACATGAACCCAACCATTATGCTCAATACATTACAGTATCAAGCCATGGACACATGAACCCAACCATTATGCTCAACACATTACAGTATCAAACCATAGACCCATGATACCCAACCATGATACCCAACACATTACAGTATCAAACCATAGACCCATGATACCCAACTATGAAAACCTAACAGACACCAAATGGTTTGATACTTGACATGAAAACCTAACAAATTACAGTATCAAACCATAGACACAAGGTATGATACCCGACTGTGATAGACACCAAATGGTTTGATACTTGACAAGTGTATGATGATTTACACACTTTAGTCACCCTAAGCAAGAGGAATAATACCATATCATCTTTCCACAATTTAGTGTCCTGCTATAAACAAGTTGCATGATACAACACCCAATCTTGTTACCTGGTATCCACTTTTAGCTCAGATGTTTTCGAAAAAAAGAATACGAGCTATTGTTGTAACTCTGGCGTCGGGGTTGTTGTTGTTTGTCGTTGTCATCGTTAGTTGTCTGGAGTCTAGCTAACATGCTCAAGGTGAGCTTTTGTGATGGCCCTTCGTCCATCGTGCTTCGTCAACAATTTGACTTGTTAACACTCTAGAGGCCATATTTATAGGCCAATCTTCATGAAACTTGGTCAGAATGTTTGTTTCCATAAAATCTTGAACAAGTTCGAAATTGGGTCATGTGGAGTCAAAAAGTAGGTCACGAGGTCAAATCTTAGAAAAACCTTGTTAACACTCTAGAGGCCACATTTTTAGGACAATCTTCATGAAACTTGGCCAGAATGTTTGTCTCCATAAAATCTTGGACAAGTTCGAATTTGGGTCATGTGGGTTCAAAAAGTAGGTCACAAGTTTAAATCGTATAAAAACCTTAACACTCTAGAGGCCACATTTTTGGCCCAATCTTCATGAAGCTTGGTTGGAATGTCTGTTTCCATAATATCTTGGACAAGTTCAAATTTGGGTCATGTGGGGTCAAAAAGTAGGTCAATATGAAAAATCCAACATATGTTGCTCATTTATAATCAGATGAGCGATTCAGGGCCATCATGGCCCTCTTGTTGCTTTAACTTTTGAAAACATTAAAATGCCTGTCATTTCAGAACCGTTACCAACATGGCTCTGATATTTAGTCCCCTACCGGTGTTCACACCGGAGGGGACCTTAGGTTTGCCCTCCGTCTGTCTGTCTGTCCGCTCAAATCTGGATCCCGCGATAACTTAATAACTAAGCAAGCTAACTTGATGAAACTTGGTATATGACTAGATGGCAATGTGTAGATTATGCACGTCATTTTATTTTTGTTCTTCGACTAAAATTGTGGTTGCTATGGTAACGGAAATAGTGAAAATATGGCAAAAAATGGGATTGATTACCATATTGAGTCAAGGTGGAGCCGGTAGGGGACTTTATGTGTTGCATACAACACCAGTTACTTGTTCACATATGAATTCCTTTTTGCAAGACCTTTCCATTTATGTTACACTTTTGGACTTTTGACCTTGACTTTTGAACTTTGATCTATTTATAGCTAACTTGAACACAACATGCTCATGGTGAGCTATTGTGATCTCCATTTGTCAGGTGTCCGTGCTTGCATCCGTGCGTCCGTCCGGCTTCAACAATTTTCTTTAAACTACATCTCCGTCTTAACCACTGGGCCAATTTTTATAAAACTTTACAGGAATGTTCCTAGGGTGAAACTCTACTAAAGTTGTTCAAATGGTTCCAGTCCATTGCATATCTGGGGCACAGGAGCTAAAAATAGATTTTAAAAGTGAAATCTTTAAAAATCTTTTTCTTCTTCGAAACCACAGGGCCTAAAGCTTAGATGTTTGGTGTGTTGCATTGTCTTAAGGACCTCTACCATGATTGTTCAGATCATGGCCCTGGAGTCAAAATTTGCCCCACCCCAGGGGTCGCTTAATTTTACATAGTCTTACATAGGAAAAACTAGAAAAAACTTCTTGTCAGAAACCACAATGCCTGGAGTTAAGATATTTGATGTGTAACATGGCCTAGTAGACCTCTACCAGGTTTGTTAAAATCATGGCCCTGGTGTTAAAATTGACTGATAAAAGCTGCGACCTTCAAAATTTGGATGGCAGGTACAGGTTTTGTGTGGAATTTAGATGAGCTTGCTGTAATTCTGCATGGATTATTTATTCAGTATGACTCCTAATACTATAATATGCAATGAAGGCAATGTTTCTCAGGTGAGCAATTCAGGACCATCTTGGCCCTCATGTACAAATGTTTAGCAAATAACTTTAACATTGGCTAGAATTTCTTTACTATATAACAACCTTTATTTTTGGTATGCATTTACATCTTGACAAGGCCTATTCAGATATACCTCAATATTTCTCTTATCAAACTTGACCTTTGACCTTATTTTTTCATAACTTTGGACAAGTATTAATATATATATTCCTCTGTCATTTTTCAAAAAAAATAATTAAAACTTAGTATACTGATTTGTCATCATATGAATCTGTGCAGCTGTGATTTTGGTCATGATTACCAGACAGATAAAAATATCAGAGTATTTGTTTTAATGTTTTCACATTTTATGGTTTTGTGTTGATTATCGAAAACTCAATGGATTAGCCAGTGTAATTTATTGTCCTCAAATTTTAAAACTTTGTGTTGTATACATTCTATTCCAAGCATAGGTCAAGATCATCCTTCAAGGTCAAAGATCAAATTTAAAGGGTATTGCATGTAAATCGTACAGTTTTAGTTGTGATTTCAAGGTCAACTTTTTTAAATGTTTAACAAAAATATTTAAAGTTGGCAAAACAGACAAGCATTGGCACCTGCATGCTGTGCTCTTGTTTGAATTTAAGTTGTATGTAAGAAAAAAAGTGCACAATTAGTTAGGAAGGCTGAAATTGGTAAATAAGATACAAGCAATATGTAGGTCACTTGTAAACTAAACAACAGATAGTAGAACACAAATAAATCACTATATTTGTCTCAAATTTCAGTGGTTATTCTAGTTGAAGACAAGACTCTGCAGAATAGTACGCTGTTGTATTTGATTTTGATGTTTTTCCTCTGAAACTGGTTATTTTGTGAAGAAAATTGGCCATCACTGGGTGTAGATCTCCAATGAAGTGTTTTAATCTTCTGTCAAAGGGGGCCTGCAGGTATCAATGGAGATATGTCAATCTTAGATCAATTTTAGGTCCATCTTTGTTCTGCATCCTTATGTTACAGGATTTTCATTAAGTTTGTTTTCTCTGTTCGTGTTGTGTGATATGTCAAGCAGATAGGTCTGTATAGATTTTCTTGGGTGTTACGGGGCTTGTTTTAGAACAGTGTCTAATATAATAATACAGGAGATGAAGCCTCTGTAAGGTTTTAGTAATTATACATTTTTTTTTTGAAAATCAATGATAAATGTTCTTAGATCCTAAATGATGAGGGGAACAGTTGAAAGTACATGATGCATGAGGTTTGGTTTAGAAGTCCTATGGATTTGTTTTTAAAACAAATGCATCTACAGTAATTGATCATTAAAAGAATAAACAATTCATCATTGCAGGATAAACAATTCATCATTGCAGGATGTTTGTTTGAGACAATTATGTTTCAGTACAACACGCCATAGACAGAACTTTATGGCATGGTTATAGATGTCTGTGATTTATTACGAGTTCCTATGAGTGGTTCAGGAGGTTAAAATGTCATAGCTGATTGATAGGGGGCATAAATATTTCTAGCACCCCTTAACTTATGGGGATATATTGACCTGTGTTTACACTCTATAATATCATCTTGGTACCAGACAGTGGGACCCAACTATTCCCCAATATGTTGAGTACTATCAAAATGTTTTAAATCATTTTTACTTTTGTGACTTTGCTTTTTGTTGCCAAGGGTCAAATCCACAACCTCCTGTTCCAAATCACTGTATCACCACCATCAGTTTTAACCCTAGACCTCATGAGTATTCTTGTACAAATTTCGGACTAGATGAATATTAATTACTTTAAAACTATGGTATATGAGGCACTGGATTGTTACAGGCATAAAAAAGTGCCTGGTATAACTTCCATGGATTATTCCAGGATTGGATTCAGGTAGGTGTAAGAATAATCTAATCACTGAAATACTGTTGGGGGGACATTAAACCCAAGCAAATCAATAAACACTGAAAATCCTTTTGAAACTAGAATAGCTTTCTGAAGTGAGTGAGTCTGATTGTGGCTAACAGAATGATGGTCATGGACTAAGAATTTGGGAATGGGATCACTTTTGCTGTCATCATTGTCACACTTTCTTGTCCAGTGCATAACTTCAACACTTTTGCATGGATTCACACCAAACATGGAAAATGGATACCTTATGAAATGTAGAAGTTCAGTACTAAAAACTGTAACTCTAGATCATCTAATTCTTGAAGTATCCCCCATAGGTGATTTTGTTTAAAAAAATTGTCTGGAGCAAGATTTCAAAACTCTCCAAACCTGAAATGAGTATTCCTGATGAGGTGCAAAAGAACCGTAACTCTAGCTCATCTTTTTCTTGAATTATTCCCCGTGGTTGATTTTGTAATTTCAATACTATAGGATGGATTCATTCCAAACTTTGATCATGGTTACATTATGTGGTGTAGAAATGCACTGTTCAAGAACTGTAACTCTTTCCCCTATAATTCTTTATCTACCCCCTTTTGTTCATTTTGTAAAAAGGGTTTTGTCTATAGCAAAACTTCAATACTATATGGTGGATGCATCTCAAACTCAGATCATGGATACCTTATGAGGTGTTAGGTGTAACAGCAATACATAGGAGTCTAAATCTTGCTTTGTGTTATTTTTATTTGTGGGTATTGGCGTCAAATGATTGGATCATGTTTTTGTATAGTGATAACCTTTGGGTAGAGCCAAAATTAATTATATGAAATTTGATTGTTTGATGCTCACTCTGTCTGTGACAAAAACAAATTACACTTACAAATTTGCTTCCTGGCACTGGTGAAAATGCCATGATGCAGAATGAGTCACATGGAACAGCAAACACCTGCTTTGTGGATACTGTATTCCATATTTAACCAGATTTCCTTTTGGTGAACTTACGAAAAATAGCGATTTTCCATATAATGTGACCTACATGAGTTACTTTGAAGGGAGGGAAAGACGGAGAGTACACAAAACTTTTTTTTTATGTCTACTGATCAACCATGAATGAGCTGATTTAAATTGTCCAGCAAAGTGTACAATGTAGTACCATTCAGGTAAGAGGTTGAATATCACCATGGAGACATCAACTTTATCAGGGCTGATTTTAAATATTCCTGTCTCCTGATAGTTCTCCCATACAGTGACTGATTTATCTGATTATCTTGTCATGTTTGAGGACAACTCATTGTCTGGATGGCATTGGAGACTGAACATTTCAAAAGTTGATTAGAAATTGAGTGAATGTATTTTAAAGCTGTCTCAAAATAGTATGTGTCAGTTTGGTTAGACACGTTGTCTTGTAGTGTTATCACATATTTATAAGAGTAGACGACAGTTCTTCACATATTTTCCCAATACACGACTGTCTGGGTTTATAGTTTTATAATTACTTCCTTTCTCAATAATGGATAAATAATAAGTTAAGTTTCATCTCCACTCATTTTCGTAATGTATTTCATCAGTGAGATATTTTATCAATCTGTTTTACAGCCTATGTGGCTATGTCACTGACCATCTCTAAGCCTTGTACTGCTGTGGGTTTGAATACCGTTCTGATCACATGGATTTTAATGTGTTAATTCCTTCCAGATGACTTGAAATAGGTTGATGTTTTACCACAGAGTAACTAGAGCACTGTCACAGTGATGGTTAACTCCAAAACAGCATTTCTACCAAAATATATTTTTTCTTCAGTTTTTGTATGAGTATTAGTGAAAGGGATGAATTTTAGAGGCATTGCTGCTGTGCAAGTTAAATAGATAACATAGAATTCAGCATTTTTATGTATGTTGATATCAGTTGTGAGTATTTTCACATTTTGATGGAGTGGGAGACACTTCCCAAGTGTCACTTATAAGCCAGGAAAAACAAAGTTGAAAGATGTAATGTCTGGTTTACTGGCTAGATAAATTTTCATGCCAAAGCAGTAAACTGACAGTTCCTGGTGAGTGGGCCTTTTCTGTCCAATTTAAAAATTTTACAATCATAAATGGTCTTATAGATTTCAGTAAATTAGGGGACACTCCTTCAACTAAAATTCTGGGTGTTTTGTTAATTAAAACATAAATTCCATGTTCATTTCTGATATTTCTTGTAAGATTATCAGTCATGGCCCCGTGTTCTTGAAAATTAAAAATGGTACTTTGGTATGATTTTCATACTTATATTCAAACTATGCCCATTAGTTTAAGTAGGGATTTAAGAATGATACTCAAATTTGAGCCTGAGATAATACGTAAGTATTTTCAAGAACATAGAACCAAATTATTTAATGTTCAAGTTCATTGTTAATGAAATGAAACAATATCAGTTGCCTTGAATATTAGGGAATCTTTCACTCTAAGCTTAAATTTAAGTAACTTATTTTCTCTCAGAAAACATGGCTTTCTCTAAACCTTTATATGAAGGAAAATATGCTGCAATTTAAGACTATCCACAGCAACTCTGAAAACTCAAAATCAGATTATCTAAATGCCTCATTTTATTTCTGTGTTTGATGTTGACATTTGGTAGGAACTCTTATCACACTAGAACTTTTTTCTTTTCAGGAAATAGTGTTAGGCTTATGTTCTGTTAACTAAGGAGTTTCTGTAAAAAGGTTGACGCAGATGCAGGCATTCTTGTAATAGCAACACATCTAGTTAACCATTTATTTAATGTCACTGTTTCAGCTGGCAGAGAAGATGCTGTACCACTGGAAATCCTTCCCCATCATATTACCCCCTTCCTTGACACAGCACGGAGAAGACAAGGTAAGTCCTCTATCCTCCTTCCTGTCAGGGCATTGAGAAAACAAGGTAAGTCCTCTATCCTTCTTCCTGTCAGGGCATTGAGAAGGCAAGGTAAGTCCTCTATCCTTCTTCCTGTCACAGCATTTAGAAGACAAGGTAAGTCCTCTATCCTCCTTCTTGTCAGGGCATTGAGAAGGCAAGGTAAGTCCTCTATCCTTCTTCTTGTCACAGCATTTAGAAGACAAGGTAAGTCCTCTATCCTTCTTCCTGTCACAGCATTGAGGAGGCAAGGTAAGTCCTCTATCCTTCTTCCTGTCAGGGCATTGAGAAGACAAGGAAGGTCCTCTATCCTTCTTCCTGTCAGGGCATTGAGAAGGCAAAGTAGGTCCTCTATCCTCCTTCCTGTCACAGTATTGAGAAGACAAGGTAAGTCCTCTATCCTTCTTCCTGTCACAGCATTGAGAAGACAAGGAAAGTCCTCTATCCTCCTTCCTGTCACAGCATTGAGAAGGCAAGGAAAGTCCTTTATCCTCCTTCCTGTCAGGGCATTGAGAAGACATGGAAAGTCCTCTATCCTTCTACCTGTCAGGGCATTGAGAAAGCAAGGTAAGTCCTCTATCCTTCTTCCTGTCAGGGCATTGAGAAGACAAGGAAAGTCCTCTATCCTCCTTCCTGTCAGGGCACTGAGAAGACAAGGAAAGTCCTCTATCCTTCTTCCTGTAAGGGCATTGAGAAGACAAGGAAAGTCCTCTATCCTTCTTCCTGTCAGGGCATTGAGAAGACAAGGTAAGTCCTCTGTCCTTCTTCCTGTAAGGGCATTGAGAAGGCAAGGAAAGTCCTCTATCCTTCTTCCTGTAAGGGCATTGAGAAGACATGGAAAGTCCTCTATCCTTCTTCCTGTCAGGGCATTGAGAAGGCAAGGAAGGTCCTCTGTCCTTCTTCCTGTAAGGGCATTGAGAAGGCAAGGAAAGTCCTCTATCCTTCTTCCTGTCAGGGCATTGAGAAGACAAGGAAAGTCCTCTATCCTTCTTCCTGTCAGGGCATTGAGAAGGCAAGGTACGTCCTCTATCCTTCTTCCTGTCAGGGCATTGAGAAGACAAGGAAAGTCCTCTATCTTTCTTCCTGTCAGGGCATTGAAAGACATGGAAAGTCCTCTGTCCTTCTTCCTGTCAGGGCATTGAGAAGACAAGGAAAGTCCTCTATCCTTCTTCCTGTCAGGGCATTGAGAAGACAAGGAAAGTCCTCTATCCTCCTTCCTGACACAATATTGAGAAGGCAAGGTAAGTCCTCAATCCTCCTTCCTGTCACAGCATTGAGAAGACAAAGAAAGTCCTCTTTCCTTCTTCCTGTCAAGGCATTGAGAAGGCAAGGTAAGTCCTCTATCCTCCTTCCTGTCAGGGCATTGAGAAGGCATGGAAAGTCCTCTATCCTTCTTCCTGTCACAGCATTGAAAGGCAAGAAAAGTCCTCTATCCTTCTTCCTGTAAGGGCATTGAGAAGACAAGGAAAGTCCTCTATCCTTCTTCCTGTAAGGGCATTGAGAAGGCAAGGAAAGTCCTCTATCCTTCTTCCTGTAAGGGCATTGAGAAGACATGGAAAGTCCTCTATCCTTCTTCCTGTCAGGGCATTGAGAAGGCAAGGTACGTCCTCTATCCTTCTTCCTGTCAGGGCATTGAGAAGACAAGGAAAGTCCTCTATCTTTCTTCCTGTCAGGGCATTGAGAAGGCAAGGAAAGTCCTCTATCCTTCTTCCTGTCAGGGCATTGAGAAGACAAGGAAGGTCCTCTGTCCTTCTTCCTGTCAGGGCATTGAGAAGACAAGGAAAGTCCTCTATCCTTCTTCCTGTCACAGCATGGAGAAGACAAGGAAGGTCCTCTGTCCTTCTTCCTGTCAGGGCATTGAGAAGACAAGGAAAGTCCTCTATCCTCCTTCCTGTCACAGCATTGAGAAGGCAAGGTAAGTCCTCTCTCCTTCTTCCTGTCAGGGCATTGAGAAGGCAAGGAAAGTCCTCTCTCCTTCTTCCTGTCAGGGCATTGAGAAGACAAGGAAGGTCCTCTGTCCTTCTTCCTGTCAGGGCATTGAGAAGACAAGGAAAGTCCTCTATCCTCCTTCCTGTCACAGCATTGAGAAGGCAAGGAAGGTCCTCTGTCCTTCTACCTGTCAGGGCATTGAGAAGGCAAGGTAAGTCCTCTGTCCTTCTTCCTGTCAGGGCATTGAGAAGGCAAGGAAAGTCCTCTATCCTTCTTCCTGTCAGGGCATTGAGAAGACAGGGAAGGTCCTCTGTCCTTCTTCCTGTCAGGGCATTGAGAAGGCAAGGTAAGTCCTCTGTCCTTCTTCCTGTCAGGGCATTGAGAAGACAAGGAAGGTCCTCTGTCCTTCTTCCTGTCAGGGCATTGAGAAAGCAAGGTAAGTCCTCTCTCCTTCTTCCTGTCAGGGCATTGAGAAGACAAGGAAAGTCCTCTATCCTTCTTCCTGTCAGGGCATTGAGAAGACAAGGAAAGTCCTCTATCCTTCTTCCTGTCAGGGCATTGAGAAGACAAGGAAAGTCCTCTATCCTCCTTCCTGTCAGGGCATTGAGAAGACAAGGAAAGTCCTCTATCCTCCTTCCTGTCACAGCATTGAGAAGGCAAGGTAAGTCCTCTATCCTCCTTCCTGTCACAGCATTGAGAAGGCAAGGTAAGTCCTCTCTCCTTCTTCCTGTCATGGCATTGAGAAGGCAAGGTAAGTCCTCTCTCCTTCTTCCTGTCAGGGCATTGAGAAGACAAGGAAAGTCCTCTATCCTCCTTCCTGTCAGGGCATTGAGAAGACAAGGAAAGTCCTCTATCCTTCTTCCTGTCAGGGCATTGAGAAGACAAGGAAAGTCCTCTATCCTTCTTCCTGTGAGGGCATTGAGAAGACAAGGAAAGTCCTCTATCCTTCTTCCTGTCAGGGCATTGAGAAGACAAGGAAAGTCCTCTATCCTTCTTCCTGTCAGGGCATTGAGAAGACAAGGAAAGTCCTCTATCCTTCTTCCTGTCAGGGCATTGAGAAGGCAAGGTAAGTCCTCTATCCTTCTTCCTGTCAGGGCATTGAGAAGACAAGGAAAGTCCTCTATCCTTCCTGACACTGCATTGAGAAGACAAGGAAAGTCCTCTATCCTTCTTCCTGTAAGGGCATTGAGAAGACAAGGAAAGTCCTCTATCCTTCCTGACACTGCATTGAGAAGACAATTTTATGTCCTCTATCCTTCCTGACGCAGCATGGAGAAGACAGGTAAGTCAGTGATGGAGTTGCCTTAGGACCATATAGCATGCTCTTCCCATGTTTCTTATGCTGTACATGGGTATATGTCAAAATCGTGATTTATAACACAGAGATAGTTTCATAGCTGACTATAAGCGTACAGTTACATACAGTTTGTCATACTGAACGCCTGCCAGACTGGCCTGTTAGTAATTAACATTCTGATAAGGCCTTGTGTTCATCATAATAATCAAGTACAATCTCAGGCTCAATTTTAGTATCATTCTCCAGTCCCTATAAAAGTAATGGGCATAGTTTGAGTCATAGTATGAAAATCATACATAAGTACCATTTTATTGGGCCTAAACAAAGAGAGGCAGGCCCTTATGATTAAGTGCTTTTTAAGGCAAGACATTTGTACAAAAGTGTAAAATACTTTTGCCAGTCATATGACAAAACTATATTGGTAATTCTTTAAAATTTTAAACAGATTTATTTTTATATACTATATATTATATGTTCCAGGGCTTAGAGAATTATGCAGAACTTTTTATGGCTCCGTCCTTTGATGAGCTTGAGCAAGTGGCCACAGACTCATTAGGCAATTTGAAGAAATTGAGTATAGAGCAGCTGAACAGTATATGGGATAGAGGGTGAGTTATCACTGTCCTGTAAAAAAGTCAACAATTACAGTACTCTGTGACAGGGAACATTATATTTCTTGCTTACACCATCCTGTCTGAGAGGATTCCCAGTTCAATGGAATATCTTGTATACCCAAAATACTGTTCAAATTATTTTTGGAAAATATCTGCAAAATCTTGTGTTGGGCTTATCTACCAAAATATTTCTTTTGAGGTCTTGAAATTTTAAAGGAAAATGTATCAGTATGTGAACCTGTGCACAATGAGTTTTAACTCTGCTCTCATTTATTTACAGCAGAGTTATGGGCCATTTACCTAGAATGTGCACAGACATTGTGTGGCCTATATCTCTCAAAGTTTTTCACTTGAAGTCTTGAAAATTTTCAGGAAAGTGTATCAGCAAGTGTCATATGCATCATGTTTTGTCAAAAGAAAAACAAAAACACTCTCTAGTCCAGGATAATTAAGTATGACTCTGTGGTCAAATGGATATGTATAAGACAGAAGATCCAAAGGTTGTAGGTTTGACCTCTGTTTGTACTAGAATATTACATCGTCTTCCCAGGCACAAAATACTGGTCCAACCTAGGAAAATTTGGAAAGGAATAGTTTGAGTTGAAGTTTGAGTTGAAATATCTTATTTCCCAATCAACATAAAATGATACAAATTTATACAAAAGTACCATTTTTTGCAGGGAGTTTGAAGTGCCCAGTGTCAATTTCCCCGGACAGTCCCATCGCTGGAAGGTGACCCAAATGTTGCAGAAGGGAACCTTTTATTCCCATGATTCACTGCTGAATGTAGGTATAAAAAAACATACCTCCAAAACTTACCTTAAGCTAGGTATTAAATATTTTTTTGTTGTTATATATATATAATGTTTTGCAGGGTAGTTTAAAAAAAAACTGAAAATATCAAAAGAATAATTCCAAAAAGAGTGACATTGTATTATGTTTCATGTAGTCATGCTAATCATTAAAGCTGTAAAAGAAAAAAAATAGAATTTGGGTCAAAATTTTAGCTATGAAATAAAAACTGAATCACAAGACAACTGTATACCGAAACTTGAAGATGAGACTTAAGTTATGGTTATGACCATACTAGAGATAAAACCACATTTAAATAAAAATAAACTGTAGATAAGACAACTTTTGTTAAGACCAAAACTATGAATAAGACCAAATCCGACTAAGGCTTACACTTTTGATGAGATTAAATCTAGTTAAAACCAAACTATAGATAAGACCAAATCTGACTAAGGCTTACACTTTTGATGAGATTAAATCTAGTTAAGACCAAACTATGGATAAGACCAAATCTGCCTAAGGCTTACACTTTTGATGAGATTAAATCTAGTTAAGACCAAAACTATGGATAAGACCAAATCTGACTAAGGCTTACACTTTTGATGAGATTAAATCTAGTTAAGACCAAACTATGGATAAGACCAAATCTGACTAAGGCTTACACTTTTGATGAGATTAAATCTAGTTAAGACCAAACTATGGATAAGACCAAATCTGACTAAAGCTTACATTTTGAATCAAATCTGGTTAAGACCAAAACTACAGATGAGACCAATTTTGATGAAGACCAAACCATGTTAAAACTAAAACTTGAAGTCTTGGTAATATAACTGAAACCCAAACCAAATGTAAGACCATTGCTGGTCATGGGAACTTGTTATATGATGTTCTCATGATCTTTACTAACTTAAAACAGTGTCCTTTGATGTTTCAGAAAATAAAACATTACAAACAAGAATATGTTTTGTGCAGTTTTAGATGATATATTTCTCTGTTTATTGGCAATGTAATGTGATTCAGAATATTTCATTAGTTATCATTCAACATAAAGGTTTTGTAATAATGATGCATGTAAAGATCACGTTAAATTTGGAGAATATGCCCATACACTTACCACATTCAATTTGGTTTGTGGTAGGTGATGCAGATCAAAAGATTAGAATTAACTCGTTATTTTGTGTATTCAAATAAATCTGAATAAATTCAAGAAATATATATTTCATACATTAGAGAGAGAAAAAAATGAAGCTTGTAAAAATATTTACAGTAAAATAGGTGCCTGATCATTGTCTATGTCAGGACCCCCTGCAGAGTCTTGATCTTGCTGCATATTGGTATGGATGGTAGAAGGAAACCTCCACAGCTGAAATTGTACCAACAGTTGTTTGATTTTAATGTGGTTCCATGGTTTGCTCTTGTCCTGTATCTCTTAATCTCAGGGGAAACTGTTTGAAATGAGTTACAGCAAGTTGAAATAGTTTTTAATCAGATTAGATGTGAATGAATCCTGCCTTGCTAGGTGAAGAGAATCTTTAGAGAAGTAGTTTTCCCCTGTAAAGATCTTGAGATGAATATAAGTACATGATTGTACAGTAGAACTTCTATGTGTCAAACTTTGATGAGTCAAATATTTGCTGTGTCGAAGTTAACTGAAAGTCCCTTCATTTCCCGCTATATATTCATAAGAAATCCCATTCATGAGTCAAACTTATATGAGTCAAATTTTTCAATGTGTTGAAGTTTTTCTGCAAGTACATTTTACCATAAATAAGTTGAAGACTTTTTGGCTGTTTTCACAACCTTGACTGCAGGATAATATTTTACACACCTTTATGGCTGAAATTGACGATTTTACCTGTATGACAGGTGCAAAGTACACGAAAACTGCATCTTTTAACAGTCTGCTTAGGCTTTTCCTATGTGTGAAAACAGTGTTTTAATTGTAAGTGCCATATCAATTGAAAATAAACTCCTGTAAAATCATTTGAATTTCTTTCTATTATGGATACTTTCACTGATCATGACAGGCTGATTAGTGAAGGACCCAGTGCCGAACATCTGGGTATCAAACAGTTTCATGAATTTATATCTCTGTACTCAATACCTATCTTATATGAGGATTGTTCGATATGTAATGTATATTGTACAATATCTCAAAAGCATTTGACTCAAATAGTTCAATGAACATTACATCCCATCAAAATATTCTTCACTGTTTGAAATACATAATTTCAATCTCTGAATCCATTTCTGAAATGTGTCACGGTACAGTGATTTAGGTAGACCTCTGAGGCACTGACTGACGGCTGAGCCATGGGTCAGTCGTGACTTGTATCGATGACCAGATAAGAACTTTTTAAGTTTTTGGAAAAGGAAAAAGTCGCATGGGGCTAGATCTGGAGAGAATGGTGGGTGTGGCAAAACAGTAACCTCCTCCAACTTCAAAAATTGCTTCACAAGCTCAGATGTATGTGATGGAGCATTATCATGAAGTAGATGAAATTGCCTAAATCCTGACACAGGGCGTTGTTTCTGATATTTCTTGAGCTTTTTTAGTATAACATCTTGGTAATACCGACCTGAAACACTTTTGCTCTTCGGCACTGGAATTTGTACAGCTATACCATCACATGAGAAGAATACGCAATAAAGGACCTTCTTTGTGTTCATGGTCCTTTTGGCAACTACAGGCCTTCTACCGGGTTTGGTTAGCCATATATGTTTCCAATTTTTCTGACTGGTTCAAAATAGTGAACCCATGTATCCTCACCAGTAACAATGTTTGCAAATTGTCTTTGAAATTGAAGTTTGGAAACATTTTGAGCAATTGCTTAGCGGTTTGTACTCGTACTCATTTTTGGTCATCTGTCAATATATGGGGTATCCATCTGGCAGAAATCTTTCGTACTTTCAAAATACACTTCAATAGCGATATGCCAGCAGCTTTGGCAATATCACGAATCGTGTACCTGCCATCACTTTCATTTATTTCCCTGACTTTTGAGACATTTGTCTTGCCTGTAACAGTCACAGGACAGCCAGATTTTGCTGCATCTTTGACGGACTCTGTGCCAGTCAGAATTTTCTTTCTCCACCTACAATCTGTCTTATAAGATACATGTACATTATCAGACCCATAAACTTCCCCCAATTCAGTAAAAATCTGCTTTACCGAATGACCGAGTTTTGTGCAAACTTTTATATAAGCTGTAATTTCTTCAATATTCTCAACCTGTTTCCCAACCATTTTTACAACAGTGGTCAGCGACTGGCTCTATTAAAATTACGATTATTAGTCCCCTACCGGTGTTCACACCGGAGGGGACTATAGGTTTGCCCTCTGTCCGTCCGTCTGTCTGTCCGCTCAAATCTGGATCCCGAGATAACTTAATAACTAAGCAAGCTAACTTGATGAAACTTGGTTTATGACTAGATGCCAATGTGTAGATTATGCATGTCATTTTATTTTTGTTCTTCGACTAAAATTGTGGTTGCTAAAGTAACGGAAATAGTGAAAATATGGCAAAAAATGGGATCCTGCGATAACTAAGCAAGCTAACTTGATGAAACTTGGTATATGACTAGATGGCAATGTGTAGATTATGCAAGTCATTTTATTTTTGTTCTTCGACTAAAATTGTGGTTGCTAAAGTTACGAAAATAGTGAAAATATGGCAAAAAATGGGATCCCCTGATAACTAAGCAAGCTAACTTGATGAAACTTGGTATATGACTAGATGGCAATGTGTAGATTATGCACGTCATTTTATTTTTGTTCTTCAACTAAAATTGTGGTTGCTATGGTAACGGAAATAGTGAAAATATGGC
This sequence comes from Solen grandis, assembly GCA_021229015.1. Taxonomy (NCBI): domain Eukaryota; kingdom Metazoa; phylum Mollusca; class Bivalvia; order Adapedonta; family Solenidae; genus Solen; species Solen grandis. The sequence continues at coordinate 70,804,800 of CM037781.1, read as the reverse complement.
AAAAAATGGAATTGATTACCATATTGAGTCAAGGTGGAGCCGGTAGGGGACTTTATGTGTTGCATACAACACCAGTTACTTGTTTAAAACTGTGTTGAGCTGAAGGCTTGTGTTTATACCGTTAGAAAAGGTATTGAATAGAGCTATTCAGGCATATTGCGCTGTGGTACAATACACATTAAATATCGAACAACCCCCGTATTTGAATTATGTCAACAAAGTTTTGTTTACATGTACATTTGTATAAAATTATGTTTACAACCAAAATTGATGCAATGAAACCTTATCTAGAATTTAAAGACTAGACAGTTTGTCCATTGATATAGCCCCTTATATAAGTCGAAGTCCCGATGTCTTGAACATTTTAGGTCAGTCCCTTCAACTTTGACTTATTGAAGTTCTGCTGTACATATTTTCAAAATACTTAAGTATTTCCTATTCATTTATATACGGCACTTACACAAATCATAAACAAACATATATATATTAGTTGAAAATAAACTTTGTATTACTCAAGGATTTAGGGTATTTAAATGAAACATTGATATTTATGTTCTTATTTTTCTTTCCCTTTTGTTTGTTTGATGTTATTTACTGACACAGTTTTTGAGAACACAATATATGTTGAGGCCAAACTTGTTATTAGAATTTTGAACATTATTTAAAAGAAATTTGAAACTTGGATGGCACATTTGAAATGTTCAATAGAAAGAACAGAGGCTTATTCGTAGAAAAAGAAAGAATTTCAGATAGGTCCTAAATCTAGAAGTGGATATCAAATTTTTGCCACTTAAAATAACTTATAATTAATCAAGAACAATATGATACATTGACCATTGTTCTGTTAAATTCATGAGTCTACCAAAACTGTTTAAATGAATAAAGCAACTGATGATTTCTAATACTTAGTACATACATTAACATGCTTACAATATTTGTAAGAAATTTTTTAGCTCACCTGAGCACTATGTGCTCAAGGTGAGCTTTTCTGATTATCTTGCGTCTGGCATTATTTGTCATCCGTCATCAACAATTTGCTTTAAACGACATCTCCTCTGAAACCACTGGACAGAATTTAATTAAACTTAGCAGGGATGATCCTTGTATGAACCTTCACAAAAGTTGCCAAATGTAGAACTCTGGTTGCCATGGCAACAGAAAGAAAAAAAAAATAAGAAAACTTTAAAATCATCTCCTTCAAAATTACTCGCCAGATTTCAAAATGTTTTAGAACAGATGTTCCTTGGATAATCTTCTATCAAGATTGCAAAGATTATTCCAATCCGTAAAAAAAAAAAACAGCTGCCAGGGGCGGGGCTAATTTGCCATAAATGTATATAGTGAAAACTTTAAACAACATCTCCACTAAAACTGCCGAACAGAATTTGATTAAACTTGGCAGGGATGATCCTTGGATAAACCTTTACAAAAGTTGCTAAAATAAACTTGATCCATGTTGAACTCTGGTTGCCATGGCAATGATAAGAGAAAAATTATGAAAACTTTAAAAATCATCTCCTTCAAAACTACTGGCCAGATTTCATAATGTTTTAGTGCAGATGTTTCTTGGGTAACCTTATACTCAGGTGAGCTATCTAGGGCCCCTTTGGCCCTCTTGTTTTTTTTTCTCTCAGAGTCTCTTCTGTTTGCTCATACGAAGCTCAGATTCTAAACAGTTTTCACAACAAGGGAAAATCCATTGTGCCATATAAAATTTAACTTCTGCAAATTGATATTCATTAAATCATAAAATTTGCTTAAGTTAATTGTGCTATGGAGTTTAACATAATACCACGATACACATAATACCGCGATTATTTATATAAAAGCAATTCACAAGATAAACTCTAAGTCATAACTTCTTTTTTTGTCTATATTTGTTTACATTGTATAGTGATAACAGTCAAAACTTTTGCAAAAACATATATAACTCTATGACTATTTTTATAGGTCTGATGACGCTTTAGATTCATGGTAATACTTATAATCAGTATATATCATTTAATGTTTCCCCCGTCTGTTACAGGACTCTGCCCTGGCCTTACTTCTGCTGATCATCACAGCCAGGAATAGATTTGCCTCCCCTTTCTTTAGCCTGTCAGAGTCAGTGAAAAGCTGGGGACGTGGGGCATGGAAGATACTAGGTACAACTTGTACAAAATAAGAATTTTAGTTCATAAATATACTGACTTCAGTTATTTAGAAAATTGAGAAAGTTCACTAGCATTTTCTTCACTAAAAGATTGATTTATTTTCATGGAATACATAATGTTAAGCAGGGACCATAATTACTATACATGTGTTTTAAACATGTTAAGTATGGATGGATACAAAATACTGTAAACTAGCACAGAACATCTGTACCTGTGTTCTAGAACCAGACATACATACAAAAAGTTTCCTTGGCCTAACAGTGTCTTTTACCAATTTGTTATCAAAAGCCAGCACAGATACCAGTTGCATCAACAAAAGGTTTTATGCTAACTGATGAAATTCTGTTTTCTGTCAGTGAGATAAAATCTATATCCCACAGTGTGAGTGATATAGATTTGCTGGAACTACTTTTTTACATGTTAAGGGTATGTTTATAGGTATCAAACAGCAGTAAGCATGAAATAAAAATAATGTGTTTGTTTTGAGTGAATATGGAATATATTACAATCTCAGGGTGATACAAGTTCCATTATGGCTGATATCAGCCACTTAGGTCAGAAGTTATGGCCCTTTTAATGTAAAAAAGCCAGATTTCACTGTGTTTGCACTCTAGCATCTTCATTCCTTGAGCAGATATTAAAAATGTATCACCTCTCAATGAGATATATTACATATCCGCTCAAAACAAACAAATATCCTGTATAATTATATTCTTTGATTAAAGAATATCCTAATTTGGTTCTTAAAGTGTTTTATGGCAGACTAAAACTTTAAGTCCAATATCATACTGAAAAAAAGAGGTACTTCATCCTGATCCTTCATATTTAAGGATTTGTGTCCTCTGTGTTATAGACCTGTTGTTTGGAATGCCATCAACAAAGCCTGATGAGCTGGATGTGAAGATCCCCATGGAACACATGCGCTACCTGGTGGCTGAACTTGACATCAAGGTATTTAACTCTGTACTTCTTGTACTCATTTTCATTTACTACACTTCCTACCTTATTTTATTATTAAATACCATTCCAGTATCTTTACTTCTTACACAGTTATCAGATGTAAACATGTTTATATAATAATGATTCATATCTGAAAAGCAAAGACAATTTAAGACAAGTTTTTAATCAGATGTTTGGTGAAAGATTATTTCATTTTTCTCACAATTCATGTTAAGTTGAAAAGGAAGTTAGGTTGACCTTTAGTGTTGAATATAGCTATAAATCACGATACTTTTCTTCCTATCTTTGTTGGGTTTGTTGTCCCACTAATTGTTTTTACTTTTTTGGAGACTAGGTTATATGTTTACTTGAGACAGATATAGTGTTGCCACATTGCAATATCACATCATACACATGTGGCATGATACCACACCCAATCATTTAAATCTAACACAGGGTCACCGGTTCTGGAAATACCCAGTATATTAGCTAATCCCCAAGCAGAGAGCTACCTGTACTATTTTTGTGTCACCTTCTGTAATCAGAGGTGACACATAGGGATCAATTTTTTGTTGTCACACTTTTTAATTCTGCAATAACTTCTGCTATATTCATGCTTTTGAAATGAAATTTCATATATTGACAGAGCATGACAAGAGGAATTGTCATGCATATGATCCATAAGTTTTGAGCCACTACTCTTTTTCAGTCTGTCACACTTTGTCACATTTTTCCCATCACACTTCAGCACTTTTGTTTAAATTTTAAATATGCAACAACCGGGATTGAACCCACAACCTCCCACTCCCATAACAGTTACCAGAGGTAAAGGATTTGTATCAGTCATTATACTTGTATTTGTTGTGTATTGTACTGATAGTTACCTGTATCTTACAGCCTAGCTACAGACAAGGGTTCAGCCGGTTCTGTCAGTATGTTAAAGAAACCAGCCGCATCAGTACTGCTGAAAAACGCAAGGTTTGTATCATGAAGTCTTCAACTTTTTAAACCTGATTTATTTTATCTCATACCAATAATATTTTTCACAATTCTAGCCCTTCACCTCATATAGACACATTTTGATGCATTGGCAAACAGAGCAGACCCCGATCAGACAGCTCTCTTCTGTTTTCACCTAAATATTGAAGCTTCAGTTTGCAATAGTCTGCATGGCAAAAAGAAAATATCTACTTTTTCATAATTATATCATTTTAAGTTCAGTCAATTAATATTCATCAATTCATAATTTGTATATGAATATTCATGAGGTAGAGTGAATATGAATGACTTTTGATGGCCTAGATGATTGAACTTATGGTCCATATTGTACAAGGAAACTGGATTACCAGCAGAATCTGGGCATTCCCCCACTGTACTTTCCAGTGTATGTGACTGGGAGACTGGGACCCTATTTGATCAGATACTTCAGTTATAATTGTGTATTTATTATCCCCTTCTTTCACAAAGTGAAGTGGGGGCTGTAAAAATTGTGCATGCTGTGTTTTATCCTGCCCCATCATGCTGTGTCCCATTTAACAAAACGATCCAAACTTTTTCATGTTGTTTAGTCAGTGCAGTGAGTGGGCCTATGAATCACCGTTAGTGATAGATCTAGTTATTCTTTTCATTGTTATAATTATGTATATCTTATTTATGTACCATATGTTTTTAGGGGATATTGTTTTGACAGCATCTGTCCAACCTTATTGATGTATGTACACTTTTTTATGTACATGTACATTTACAAATGGGTACAGCTGTTCTAATAAGTAAATTATAAATATGAAAGAAATATGTTAGTGTTCATACCTGTATGTGCATTAAAAACAGTATGTACAAATATATGTTTACCTATATTTACCTCCCCCAGACTAGGGCATTCCACCCCCCTCCAGTGCCCTACATCTACCAGACCCCCAAGGGGATGGACATTGATCTCAGGTTGTTTGATAAAGGTAAGTTATCTCAGTGGGTATAGAACAAAGCATGAATATGGTATTTAATCTCTTACATCTGACAGTAAATATCATAGTCATGGTCCTCTATCATGATTTCATTGTAACTTAAGAACTTTTGCTCTCTCTCTCTCTCTCCTAGCTATCTCTCTCTCTCTCTCTCTCTCTCTCTCTCTCTCTCCTAGCTATCTCTCTCTCTCTCTCTCTCTCTCTCCCTCTTTCTCACTCTAACCCAAGTTGATTATCCCCCCTCATGAGTTTTTTTTTGACAATTACTGAAAGAAAAAAAAAAATTGTTGGTGATTGAATACCTTTTCACATACAGTATGTGACAGGTCTAGGGTCAAACCTGGGTTGTATTGATGACAAACCTGTGTGTTAAGCACTACTGTCCATGTTACAGGTATGATCAACAACTGCCTGTGTGTTAAGCACTACTGTCTATGTTACAGGTATGATCAACAACTGCCTGTGTGTTAAGCACTTAACTGTCCATGTTACAGGTATGATCAACAACTGCCTGTGTGTTAAGCCCTACTGTCCATGTTACAGGTATGATCAACAACTGCCTGTGTGTTAAGCACTTAACTGTCCATGTTACAGGTATGATCAACAACTGCCTATGTGTTAAGCACTACTGTCTATGTTACAGGTATGATCAACAACTGTCTGTGCGTTAAGCACCACTGTCCATGTTACAGGTATGATCAACAACTGCCTGTGTGTTAAGAACTACTGTCTATGTTACAGGTATGATCAACAACTGCCTGTGTGTTAAGCACTTAACTGTCCATGTTACAGGTATGATCAACAACTGCCTATGTGTTAAGCACTACTGTCTATGTTACAGGTATGATCAACAACTGCCTGTGTGTTAAGCACTACTGTCTATGTTACAGGTATGATCAACAACTGCCTGTGTGTTAAGCACTACTGTCTATGTTACAGGTATGATCAACAACTGCCTGTGTGTTAAGCACCACTGTCCATGTTACAGGTATGATCAACAACTGCCTGTGTGTTAAGCACTACTGTCCATGTTACAGGTATGATCAACAACTGCCTATGTGTTAAGCACTACTGTCTATGTTACAGGTATGATCAACAACTGTCTGTGCGTTAAGCACCACTGTCCATGTTACAGGTATGATCAACAACTGCCTGTGTGTTAAGAACTACTGTCTATGTTACAGGTATGATCAACAACTGCCTGTGTGTTAAGCACTACTGTCCATGTTACAGGTATGATCAACAACTGCCTGTGTGTTAAGCACTACTGTCTATGTTACAGGTATGATCAACAACTGCCTGTGTGTTAAGCACTTAACTGTCCATGTTACAGGTATGATCAACAACTGCCTATGTGTTAAGCACTACTGTCCATGTTATAGGTATGATCAACAACTGCCTGTGTGTTAAGCACTATTGTCCATGTTACAGGTGTGATCAACAACTGCCTGCGTTTTAAGCACTACTGTCCATGTTACAGGTATGATCAACAACTGCCTGCATGTTAAGCACTAATGTCCATGTTACAGGTATGATCAACAATTGCCAGTGTGTTAAGCACCAATGTCCATGTTACAGGTATGATCAACAACTGCCTATATGTTAAGCACTACTGTCTATGTTACAGGTATGATCAACAATTGCCTGTGTGTTAAGCACCAATGTCCATGTTACAGGTATGATCAACAACTGCCTGCCTGTTAAGCACTAATGTCCATGTTACTGATATGATCGGCAACTGCCTGTGTGTTAAGCACTACTGTCCATGTTACAGGTATGATCAACAACTGCCTGCCGGTGCTCAGTACAATCCTGGAGAGGGAGGCCAGAGGCTGGTACATCTCCTTCCGACAAAAAATGATCACAGACCTGAAAGGTACATTTCAACAGTCACTTGAAATATATATATACACTGTACATCCATTATTGTGTTTTGTAATTTTGCAAATATCAATAGAGGGCTTTTACTGTCTTTATTTAGGGCTTCTTTTCTGAACATTTCTTAATGCAGTTTCCCCAAATTTAGTCCATGATTTTTCATTCCCCAAAATTTTGAATTTATCATTTTACAACCATTGTTTTATTAGTTTACGCATACAATATATACTTATATCAATGTATTGTAAATTGGTTTGTTTATAATATGTTATAATACAGTTCTGTACATATTTTGGGTTATGCCATTAAGCTATAGAGCAGTTGAATATTAGTTGCTCTCTTGCATTCTCATAGAAGACTGAGAGTATTAGCTGTACAATATGTCTAATTACAGGGATAGGTCTTTCAAATGAAGAAATCTCAAGTGTAAGTAGTACTGTTAAATATTTGTGCATTTGAATTTGACTTTTAAATAAACAGTGAGATAGAGTTTTATGTAATCTAGAATAAGTTTGAAAGTTAAAACTCTTGATTTATATTTCTGTCTGACTTCTTTATTGGTATACAGTTTATGTTTAAAGAGGCATGAACATTTCAGATACTAATATAAAAGTTGTAATGGTAATATTTCTATGCTTAATCAGGGTTTCTTTTTGTTTGAGAAGAAATGCCTTCAAATTTCTATAGCCAGTTTATCTAGAATATTTCATGCATGTGTTTCACAGCGTGTGAATGAGGCAGTCACTCATGAGTATCTACAGCGGGTGTACAAAGCCATACTGGCCAATGCTGAACTAGAGAGTATTGACCCTGGGATAGGTAAGCAGTATGGTACCATCTTGTTAAAGGTATCTCCATTATTGACATTTACTGAGAACCACAATTATTTTCTGCCACTTAACTTAGGGATATAGTTATGAGTATTCTAATAGTGAATCTTATTTCATGTTTGAGCCATGGACAAATATAGATTATGCATGAATACTGAGTTCTTAAAAATGATTATTAGAAAAATATTTTAATCTCTTTTTCTGTTGTTTGAAATAATTCCATATAATTCTCACATAACCATTTGTAATTGTGCGTGTGACAGGTGCTCTATTAGTGTCCCAGGCCAAGTCTGTGATAGCCATGGAGAATGCCATCAGTCAGTTGAAGCAGAAACTGAACAAACACAGGGATGATGTAAGTGTGTTTGTCTTCAATGTTCCAAGGATAGTATTTCATTTGTTGGCTGTGCCTGTATGAGATATGTAGTGTTGCTTCATTGTTATAGCACTCAGAAGTTAAATGGTATGACACTACAGCCTGGAGTCCTATTAACCTGACACCAAGCCAACCAGTCCTGGAACTATCCTTACATGCTAATCAGCAATATAACATTTTCAGCAACTTTGGTAGGTCTTGGCCAGGAGTCAAACATATAACCTCCAGCTCCCAGGATAGAGGTTTTAACTACTCAGCTAACAGGCGTGCTATTTGTCTTATTTTCTGAGTTCTAAGTCATCACAATATACTTTCTTACAAATATGGCAACATCACCTTAAAGCCTGGAATAAGCGTAAAAAGGTAGTTCCCTTGCTCAGAAGGTGTTTTATGTTGTGAATAAGTGTGGTATCATGCCACATGCCTACCACATGATATTGCTGAATCAGAGATTGTCTGTAAATGACATGGTGTGTTACAGCCAGCATACAGAAGGTTTTGATGACAGTATAGTTCTATTATGATGCGCACCATTACAACACAGCATGCTGTATGATACAGTCCTAGGATAGACCTCAAATCTTAAGTTAGTTAGTTGTTAAGATGACCTAGGGTGCATTTTCACAAGATTATAATGCAGTGCCAATATAATGCAGTTCTTACACTTTGACCTCAGTTACATCATGATAATGGAGTTGCATTGTTTATATCTTGACGATTACAATTATATACATAACCCATATTTCAATCAGTGGACATATTGAAATCTTATTGCTAAAGAGAATTTCAGAACTTCACCAGCTTTTAACAGTATTGGTGAATTCAAGACCTGATTGTTGCCATCATGAAACTGCAGAAAATCAAATACAGACTCCATTATGATTGCTATGTTAAGTATTATGGATTTCTACACAAATAAGGAGAAAATGTTGTCTCTGGAGCATAGTTGATGATGAAGCCTGTATTTGTCAACAGAATCAGCAATTCAACATTTAGCGACAGTAGCAGCACAGTATAGCTGTTATAAAGCTTCACTTTATTATAGCTTGAGATATATTCAGTAATTCAACAATTGACCATGAATATTTATTTTGTACTTTAACTTCAGGTGAATTGTTTGACCCAGTATAGTGCTGTATCAAGACTTGTACCCCGATTTTAGCATTATAATGGAGCTGCTCTATAATTCGCAAAGTACTGAAGTTTGAATTTATTTCCAGCTGTTAGCCCACCTTAAGAAGGCCTACCCCGTGAAATCCAGGATCCCAGGTTGGGTCAAGGAACAATTACAAGCTTTTGAGGTTAGCTAGTTTTAATAATTTTAAAAAATTTCAGAACTATGTAGCCACATGATTTGTGTTGTATTTTAATTAAAATTGATCGAATTAAAGTTTATTTTATTCTTAATAATAATTTAATGCCTCTCAGTTACCATTACAATCATCTATACATAATATTAAGCAATATACTATTTTATGCTACTACGTATCATTTTGAAAAAGATAAAAGTTCCAGATGAAAAGATATTTTAAAGATTATATGTGGTGAAATCATCTGTGCTGTTTGATATCAAGTACTTAAAAAAAAAATGTAATTTGAGTTACAAAACATAAACTGCATATGCATATTTGTTGTTTTATGTTATGGCACTTGAAGTTACATTGTCAAATGAGAACAGTTATATAGATCTCATGTTTGTTTGCCATGTTGTATACATAGATCTCATGTTTGTTTGCCATGTTGTATACATAGATCTCATGTTTGTTTGCCATGTTGTATACATAGATCTCATGTTTGTTTGCCATGTTGTATACATAGATCTCATGTTTGTTTGCCATGCTTTGTATATATTTTCAGCATGAGTTTGTGTTACAACATCAGTGGGCAGCACACGAGGCAGCCATCAGCCTGTGTGAGAAGGAGGATCTGTACCAGGCAGTATACTTCCTGCAGCGTGACCTGAACTTTATCAAACAGGTGACTACATTCAAATACATGTATATGAACAGACAATGATACAGAACAGTAAGGCTTTGGTTTACAGTAAGAATCTTTCTATGTCAAAATCATCTAACATAAACCATAATCTTACTTTAAACTATGTTTTCAATGAAAATCCTGATTAATAGAATGGGGTACGTTGTTGGGCGGGCGGGCGTCAAACAGGTCATTTCCGTCAAATATCTTACAGTTTTCATAAGCGGTAGATAGATACTTTATAGGAAGATGAAGATTGGGATTGATTTTCGGATTAGTAGGGTCAAGCTCACTGTTACAAAAAGTAGTTTTGCTTGCCAGTGGCCACTCTTGAAAACTTGTTTTTGCATCATTTTACATGTTTCTTGTGTTTTCTTATTTCATTAATTTTGTGAATTCAGCCAGCCCTCAAGTTCACAAAGTGTCATTTTTGATTTTACGCTTTGACCACCTCTGCTTAGGAACTGCTTTGTCAAAACAGCTGCTTCCTCTAATACCCGACTGGAAAATGATACTTTAAACTTACAAGTTATAATTAGATGCACAGACACATTTACGACTGTCTGTTTACATTTTTAGTGTTTTTTTTTTTTTATGATGTTTTCTGTTAAATAAAGTGATGTTAACCTTCTAATGCTTGACTGTCTGTATTATCCCTCAGAGAGAGACGATCTTGTTAAAGGAGTTAGGAAGGGTACAGATTCCAACTCGTGTGTTCACATTTTCTATGAGAATCTGGATGCCCAAGAACTGGGTGACAGTCAAGAATTACGAGGGGGAGGAGACAGTGGTCCCAACTGTGATAGCTGGCAAGTGTCAGCACCAGGAGCAGGAGTATGTGCAGGTGGGTGGACACAGACAGGGGCAGAAGGGGTGGAGAGGTCTGGGTCTCTTGAAGAGCTGTCGTTGATATGGCTGTATTGTTGATATTCTTTCGTCAATCAATTATCGATACAAATTGAAAAAAAATCAGTAAATATGACTAATTAATAAAATGTCTAGAAATGATAAAAAAAATTCTAAAATTGATGTGGTTACATAATTTCTTCTCTAATTAAGGAGGCTGCATTTGATGGTACCTATAAACATTTCCCTCCAGGATCTTCATATAAAAAACATATTTAAAACTCATTTCATGAATAAATAAATTTAATAAATAATTTTATCTTTCTACATAGAAGTACATTTTAGGAGAAATTGTGTGCAGCAACAAAAGTGTACATTTTAGTCTTTGCCTGTATCTTAGCAATGCATTCTCTATTTGGTCTGTGTGTGTTTGTCTTTAAGTAGCACATGACAATAGAATTCTTTTTATTTCACTAGTCCCCCACTTTACATTGATTATCTTTTATAAAAAAAAAAAGATATGAAAGTTTTATGATAATTTTAAAAACAACATCATATTTTGGGAAAATTTTTCTCTTTTTTTTTCCTTTTTTTTTTCCAAGGATAAAACATGCAGAAGGCATTTTATTAACTGTACGTACATTACACATCACGATTGATGCACAGTACATGCATTTTACTGAAATTATGAACAACAGTCATGTAAATGGAATATAAATAAATGATGCTCAATGTATCGACATATCACTGATGTTATTCATCCATTATCAATACCTGTGATATGCTTTTGACTGAATCATTGACATCTCTAGTCTCTAATGCTACTGAGTGGATGTATCAGTTATAAATTTTATACAAATACATTACAAATATATAAAATTGTGTTCTTACTTTTAAGATTGCAATGCAGATCCGTTACTATGTGCTTCATTAAAATACAATTGCCAATCAAATATTGATTTAGCTATAGACCCCAGTTTTTTGTTAATGGTTGTTGTATTATAGGTATAGCAGAGTCCAAAATAATGCAATATTTAGCAGCATTACATTGGTATACTTTTAATCTAGTCTTTTTGAAGATGTAGGGAATTTTTTATCTCATTCAAGATTATCTCATTCTCTGATGATAATTGTGCTTCTCTGTGTCTGTACTTTAACGTACCCAGGGCTTGTCATACCATACTATCAAGAATGTGAGCCGTAAGACAACCACCCGCTATCCACTGTGGCGCTGGTACAACTACCTCCACAGATCCTGGGCATGGATGTGGAACTCCATCTTCTTCTTCGGGGTAGGTTGACACATTTAATATAATCAATAAATATGTAGCTTTTCCAAATAGAAATAATTCAATAAACAATAACAATATGGCAGCTGTAAAAATGTTTACTGCATGGTGGCTTTAAAATTCATGTTTTTCCTCCATGGCAAACACAAAGTTTTGGAGAAATATTGATAAAAGAGCTTTAAATTGTATATACATTTAATATTGTTTTGGGAAATGAAGTAAAGTAATAAAGCTGTTATATCTGTTCAAACTAAGACTGGCTTTCATTCTGATTTTTCCAGTGGTATATGATGTAAAAATGTCATGTCAGAGTTGTCTCTCTTGAATCTTGTTGTCGTTGTTGTCATTTTGCCCACTTTAAACATGATTATGATTTTTTAAGCTATGTTAATTTCAGAAATGATTCAAGGCACTTTTTTGTCACATGTTGTAAGCTGAGGTGACACATTGAGATCACTTCTCCGTCATGTGATTTTACATTAATTATACACGTAATCCTGTAATAGCGGTCAGGTTTGATTAACAGCCAACCTATGAACAAAGGCCAGGTTCTGGCTTCCCAGCACTGAATTTATAATGTTAAAGTTTGAAAGTTTTTTTGACTTTTGTTCACAGGTTTTAATTTATATGAATATAAAATTGTACCACTTGATGAATTACCTGTCTTGGGAATCCATACTCACCTTTGTATGTTTTGTTTTTTCCATTGTAGGTGATTGTACCAATGTGAATTGTCTGTCTTGGGAATCCTTACTCACCTTTGTATGTTTTGTTTTTTACCATTGTAGGTGATCGTACCATGGTGCAGCCCTTTCTCTTTGCGAGCATTATTCTGCCTCAGGCCGTTCTTTCCAAATATGGAAGTATCAAGAGAAAATGTAGGCATTGGAATTCAGTCATTTTTATTCAATTTTCTTTATCATTAATAAGGTTTATGACATTTTGATTGTTAATATAGAATCTATATTATTATTGTATATTTTGATTATTTCATTAAATGAAAACAAAACAGCTAAATGCCATATTTCAAATAGAATATTAATTTAAAGTTCAGTAATTTAATATTCATCAGTCATAAATTTGTACATATATTTCCATGTTGTAAAAGGTTTATAGTAGTCTGATTAATGTAAATGGGAACCTGTAAAATCATTTATTATACCTCCAGGTACAAAGTATGTGAGGGTTATATTGAAGTCGTGTCTGTCAGTCTGTCCGTCTGTAAATGAGATTTATTCGCCCTATTTCTCCGCTACCTTTGGTCAGATTTTGATAAAACTTTACAAGACTTAAAAGTACCAAGCTTAGTTGCGCATATTGTTGGCACGTCATGATTTTATTGATTTTGAATGAGTCATGGCCCTACATTATATTTCTTAAGACTGTCTGACATGGTAATAGTGACTGTGACAAAGCGGAATCTGGGGGTATTCATCATCATCAATGATAATTCTTGTTTACATGGAGGATTAATTTCATTGAGTTTTATCAAATAAAGTTATTCATTTTGTATGTATTTCCTGTTTTCTTGAGCAATGATCCATAAATATAGATATGTGAATTCATGAGCTTACTTGACATACAGATGCAATGAAATTTATTGTCCCTTTCAGTATATAAGTACAGTTGAGCCTGCATTAGCAGCCACCTGTATTAAGCGGTCAACCTGCATTAAGCGATTAGTTTCAGTTTTACCAAACTAGCATTATGGTATATGTTTATTAGTGGTCATCTTTGGTCATCTCTGTTAAGCAGTCACTTTCTATAATTCCCTTGAATTACCGTTTAAGACAGGTTTGACTGTATTTATAGAAAAATGCATGAAGAATAAGCTTGATTCATTTATCAGAATATGAGTGAAGCATGTGTGTGTTCTGTGTATACAGGGGATGTTGTACAAGGACAAGAACTCCAAGACCCTGACTTTCGTGTCCAGGCTGTCTGCGATCTGGGACAGTGTCCGAAAGTCCAGGAAAGATTTTGAGGCTGCTCCCGACAGAGGTTTGTTTGTTACTTATAGTCAAAGTAGAATGCTTCAAATTTTATTTGTCATGCAGATTGTGTTACAAGTTTGCACATTTTTGAACCCAATCGCAAAACACATATACTGGAATTGCAAAACACATATACTGGTAATATGAAAGTGGGAAAGTAAGATGCATTTCTGCGGTTGTGTTCACAAGGCATTTGAAATAATTTTTTTCACTTAGGTAAAAATTCTGTGATATCATTTAGAGTGCATTTTCTGCTTTACCTCTTCTACCTAATTTTAAAAGGTTATATAGGTACATATTTGTTCTCTCGGTATGGTTATTTGCTTGGTTAGTTTGAGAATTACATATTTAAAAAATGTAAAATTTGTAAAATGGAGCATGTTATACCTGTGATGTACTCCCTTGATATTGCAGGGTTTCTAGGGAAGAGTATCAGTCGTCACTTCAACCGGCTCTGGAACTACGTAGTGAAGGGTTTCTTTGGCAGTGTACTGCTGGTGCTGACCTTCCCCGTAATGTGTGTGGGCGTGTCCACCCTCTCCTTGGGGATGGCCGTGGCTGCACCTGTTTGGTAGGTCAACTGTCCAATAGACCATTTGCACATGAACAGTAAAACTGTAGAAGTAAAGGATTGATTTTCTAATCTTAGCCGAATCTGAAAAATTAAAAGTTAAAGATGTCAGAGAGTAAAACAACAAATACTGTGCAATTCATTTTTCCGAATCACAATTTTACTGTGTTTGAATGAATCACATCAGACTAAACAACAAGAACTCGGAAATATATATAGAAAATCTTCTTATATCAAACCATTGGTCAGACTTTAATTTATTTATACCCAAATGTTCACCTCTTAAATGCTTAAATAGAGTTGATCCCTTGAATAATGAGGCCTCAAGGGAGTCAGCTAGTTTGCTGATATAATCTTTACAGAAACTTAAGAATTCTTTGTATCTGACATTTGAGTCTGGTTGGTGCTGAAGGTAACCAGGTTAACTCAAATGACCAATTTTTTATTAGGCTTAATATGGAACTCTGATGAGCATTTTAGGGTTCTTGTTTTGATTTTATAATGAAGTTTTGTCTAGAGCATTACCCGAAAACTATAGTATACAAGGTATTGTCTTGAACCTAAAGTATACCACTGATTGTCTAACTGTCAGTATGTTAAGTATACTAAGTTTCAAACAGTATAAATCATAATATATAACTGATTGTAGATTTAAATGAACTACCTAAGATATGTAATACACATGTATTTACGACTGATTAAATGCATATTGTACTGCTTTTCTTTTATAAGAAAATATCCTTGGAATCTAAATAGACAAGACAGATAGAATTAAAACTTACATTAAATTGCCTAGAAATTGAAAGAGTCCGTCCCACTGGCTGACTCACCTGTAAGATGTGTAGGACTACACAGTTGATATTTTGTTGCAGGATACCTGGAGCCACACTTTTGGCACACCTTTTCAGCATCCTTGTGTATGACTTTGACTGTCCAGGTGAGTTCATAAAATGCATTCCAGATTTTCACTATTCAAACTTTTTAACTTTTGAAGTATCTATATCTATATTAAAAGGAAACATGGAAGCTTTTCAGAGGTTTCAGAGGTTAATTCATATGGTTATAGTTATGCCAATCAAGGGGACAAGAGGAAGTGGTGACTTAAAAGAATAGGTTGCTAAATGAAGGTTAAACATATAACAAAATGCTTGTTTTGGTAATATTAAAACTGATCCCTAAATGCAGGTTGGCTTCTTAATACAGGTGACCGCAATTACAAGTTCAACTGTATATTTAAGTTGGTGGAATGTTGTCTGTCAGAGCTGTACCTCAGACTTCATAAAACTTTGCAAATATAAAAACAACAGTCATATAATGTACCGTAGTGCATAGATTCCAGTCATGGGCCTTGAAGTACCATGTCAAGGTCAAACTGGACAACAGAAATTCATTTTGGGACTGTTCCGTGTCCTCTCTTATTGAGAAACTTTTTATGGGGTAGACATATTTAAGTTTGGAAAGCTTAGATGTTGTTATACCACACTTGGAGGGGAAGCTAAAAGGCTAACAGTATCTGCACTAGGTAATAGTGAAATCTTTTGATTTACAGACTTATGAAATGGTCATTTGGATATGTTTGAGGAAATTAAACATGTGTGAAATAAAATGATATTTCAACAGTTGGTTATAAGCCAAGAACAAATTCATTATGTGTTTTCTTACTCTTTTCATCTTCCTTCAGTTGACACAGTTTTTTGTTCAGTTATATGATGACGTCACACTAAGGGATATTCTTATTCTTCCCACCTGTACCAGGCGAGACAAACAAGTTCAGTATCCTGCTGGAGGCCTTGGTGTGGAGATTCCTCATTCAGGGGGTCCTACAGCCGGTCGCTGCTGTCATCATCGGCTGTCTTGTGTGTCCGGTGGCAGCCCTTGGCATCTCCATCTGTAAGTAATACCTCTATGTGTTTTAGTCCTTGTTAGGCCAGGCCCTTACTTCTCTCTCCTGACTTGATTCTTTAAGTATATCCCTTTACCTATATAGACATGTTTTGATGCAATGGCAAACAGAGCAGACCCAGATCAGACAGCTCCTTCCTGTCTAATCAGGGTCTCCTCTGTTCACTCATGCAATATTGTAGCTTAGATTCTACTCAGTCTTCTTATCAAAGAAAAAGCCATTCTTCATATATCTTTTAAAGTTAATATTCATCAAGCTTGTTACTTAATGAAATACCTAAAAATTGTATCTCTCAGTAAATATTGTTAAGTACTAAGAAAATGTTTCCTGTCATTTTGTAAATCATTCATTTAGAAGAGAGATGGAATATAATCCTACCGTATCAGATGTAAAGCATTACTTGGCAAAATGTAGTGTTGATGGAATTCTTATTTCATGTCAGCTTATTTTTTTTTTAAACCTTTATTATTCCCGTCAGTTGATGGAAGCAGGTCGGGGAACCATCCCACTTACCACCTCACAAATGCAGACATATATCAAGACATACCAAGACATTAGAACAATGATTTCAACATATATAAGAGACATATTATATGAGATGTCAGATTGATAGAACTGTTATTCTGATCTGAGGTGCATTACTTTGACAAAAAATTCCAGTGTAATATATTTACATTTTCCTTGTGGTCTATGTAACAATTTTAGTGAGGAACAAAAAGTTTTCAGAATCATCTTATATGAACAATGTAGAGTAAATCTTACTAAAAACTGTTTCTGTGGCTTGACTTTTTGATGTCATGACTAGCTTATATCAAAGGGGAATAACCCTGTTTGCCATATTGTGACTTCCCATACAGAGTTACCTTTACAACATATTTTCTTTCAGTCGGTATCACACGGCGAAGTTGCAGAGGTTTATGGGACACCTTTATCTATACAGCTGTGATAAAGACACGGGCGCGAGTCCCAGCCAGTGATGGGTTTGTGGCCCGTAGGATCGCAGGTCCTGGTCTGGCAGCCAACTACTTCTTACAGGTAGTGGAAACTTTCTGATTAGTCAATATATAGCTACCATAGAAGACCACACTCTTACTTTTGGGTTACAATCCTGGGAAAAAGTTGATTTTCCATATATTGTGTGCAGGCCAAATTCACAAATCCGCTGGCCGCCATTTTGGAATCATCGTGAGACCACTCAATTTATCAATACAACTCTACGTTGCAAGTCTCTTCTTCGCTTGATTTACTGCGGGTAACTGTATTTCACCTTTCATAAGTGTTAGTTCTCAACACTTCATTGACTAAAACTTACAACAATAAAAAGTACATCCAAGTGGTTGTGACGATATTTATTCAAGAAGTGATTGCACATTTATGATTACTTTCCCGGCACTTGTAAATACTGATTGATCAACAGAAAATAAAGCAAAATGTGTGAAAGCCTCTTCACTATTATTATTACTTTATTATTCAGTGTATGAAAATTAAATAAATCTTAGTAATATAATCGCATTAGGGATCAGACATATACAATGATAACACCTTGTTATGGTCAATGCATTATACTATAATGATAAGCTGTCTGTTTATTTCTTGTATCAAACACATTTGCTATTTACGATGAATACAAGTCATTTAAATATTTCTAATAACTAGTCAATTAAAAGCACCATGTATGGATTCAGCCACAAGCTCTAATCAGAAATGTCATTATATGGTTGTCAGTGGTGATTTGATTTCTCAGGTGGTTCAGGTAGGGATGGGGAAAAAAAAAATCCCTTAGATTGTGTGCAACCCCTACTTTTAGATTGTAAATTTTGGAGTGAAAATGTGCACTATCCATTTCTTCTACGGTGTTTTTCTAGGACCCGAGTCCTTCAAGATATTGAAATCATACTTCTACTCAAACTCGTGTATGATTATCACTCTCAACTAAGTTTGATCAATGAGTGATGTTCATAATGCCTTTAGTTAAATTTCCAGCTGCGTCATATTTGTTAGTTCTCAATAGACCATTTCAGCAGAGGATCAGCAATACCCGGTATAATTCGCTGATTTGAATTGACCAATCAGTGGCTTGGGGAAAAATCTCAAATGTATGTTTATTTCCCATTGAACAATATGTTGAATTATACACCAGCATGTAGATGAACAATATGTTGAATTATACACCAGCATGTAGATTAGGTGTCCAGGAAATGCTTGTTGACTTATGTAGATTTACGTTTCATTTCGGAGTGAAATGGTCTATTATACTTGAGACAATGTTTGATAACACTCAGTCATACTTAAACTGTAGCTTGAGTATGATTTTTAGTGAGTTTTCTTTGTTGTTGTTGCTTTTTTTGAAAACATTCAGCTCAAATATCAATGTCATATTCAAACTCTAATTTGAGCAGATATTTGAGTAAAAGCTTGAGATAGTACTTATAGACTATAGATAGCAAAAGTTGGTCATTAATAAATAACACATCTTAAGTTATGGGGCTGTACATAAAGCTTCTTAGCTTTTAAGGAAAATAATTCCTAAACTGGACTAAATCTCCTAAGGTTTTTTATGTATAAGACTAAAGGAATCCTTAAAAACTAAGGGAAATCTAAGAAACTAAGGGAATTTTTTTCTAAGGAACTTTATGAATACGGCCCATGGTCTCAAGACAAACACATAGCCACATGGAAGCACCATTTAATGCCATATTTATTCTCACATTGATCATTTTTACATGATTCATGGTCATACTTTCTTGTCTCAATATTATCGATAAGTTATAATGTAACAGTATATAACCATATTAACTTGTTTGTTTTTAAAAGGGTTAAGCTGAATAAGCATATGATACAGGATTGCCAGTCAGGGATTCCCTGGAAGGAAGCTGAAGATACCCTAATTTAAGATTACCTTCCTCCATCTGTCCATTCGGAATTTGAACTCTGAAAATTGTTTTTTTTTTTTTTTTAACTTAAATCCTGATACTGTATATGTAGATAGATACGTTATGATGAGATAATCTAGTATTTGGTTTGTCAAAAGATATGGTGGCTAGGGCTATAATGTAATGAAAAAAAACGTGAAAGTTTGTAATATTTCATATTTCTCTTATCTCCAAATTTTTTAATGACACATTTTTATGCAACACTAACTTTGTTTGGTGAATATATATAGATTTTCAGTTTGTGTGTCTGTCCATCCAATCATCCAATTTTACCTTTGTGTTTAAGCTTAATTTTTTATGAAGATGACTAGACATCATCATGAAATTTTGTACAAATGTACATCTTGATGTAAACTATTAAAAATACAAGCCAATATTTGGTTTTGAACAAGTATGCCAATGGGGCATCAGTGTTACAGAGATATATTTCCTTGTTATATTTGTGACAAGTATTTGACATTAGTATTTTGTTGTTTCACTTCAATTTTCAAAATTTGCATGAACTGTACAATAAAATTATATTAACAGCCTCATTTTTTCAGCTTGAAAAAAAAATAGTTGCTTTGGCAACAATGCAATGAAAACATTTCCAAAAACAATGTTGGACATTATCATTCCCATATCTCCACCAATTTGTAACGTGATCACATTTTAACTAGTAATTTGTATTGGTCTTTTGTCTTTTGATATTGACCTTGAAATGACCTCATACCAAGGTCAAGGTCAATTTTGGTGAAACTGGTACTACAAAATCTGGATTCTTCAATGTTTCATTAAGTGTTGATACATTGTTTTCCGATAACACATACCATACGTAACTGTCAAGGCTTTACAAGAGGGAGGGATTAATACTTAAGTCACTTGTTTCTTTTAGAAAAATTCTTTACTTCCTGGATATAAGAAATTAACCAATTATTTTATAATCTTTTATGAATGTTAACAAATATCGTTTTACATGTGTAAAAAGAAAATTTGAAGGCAGTGTTGTTTTTCATTTTGTGGAAACAGAAATAATTCTTTCTTTACATTAGACACGTTAGGCAATTCTTGGATTTGTAAACTGTCCTAGCAATGTGTTTAGCAGGAATAAAATCAAAACAGTTTGTCTGCCATTCCTGTTCACATGGAAGCACCAGTAAAATTCCCATATGGTGCTCTCCTAAATGAAGGTAATAGAAGTCATGCAGACTAATTAGAGTTAGCTGAAGAAATGGAAACATAGACAAAGTTATGCGTTAAATTTACAAGTCATTTGTAATTGCATACATAACTCCTTATATCACATTCATGTGTTTGTCATTCAGATGGATTTAATAGAATATTTGATTTTTTTTTTTGTTATTTTAAATAGGTTTAAAGATAATTGTGCAGTATTTTGAGTCTTCAAGAAATCAGAGACCTATTAAACAGAGATAGGAAACTTCTGTACAAGCAGTGGAAACTATTGTTTAGGTGCATAGCAGAATATTAAACTTTCAAAAAAGTATGGAAAAGTAACAGAGGAAAATATAAACATAAATATTATTAAATAGTCATATCTCTTCTGAAAGGAATTATTTTCAGTTGGATTTATAGTAAAAAAAATCCTTAAAATCATTACTAAAATTCAACCATTGAAGCAGAAAAACTACGAAATTTACAGCTTTGTTTTCATGCTTGTACTTTTCTATTTTGCATTAAAACTTTCTTACTTATTTTAATAAATGATTTATCAATTTGATGGTAATGTAATTTTCTTGTAAGATATATAATTTACTTTCATATATCTTCAATGTGATAGGAGGTCTTTGAAAACGTGACAAAAAAAATTGGGAAATTGGACTATATGCTGTGTGCTTTTGTGAGATTTAGCCTTGTTGCCAATCTTTGTTTAATAGGTCTTTGAAAAAACATATGCAGAAAATATTCTCAAGGACTTTAAAAACACTCATCTGATTAGATACTTCATTTGTGTTTTTCAAACAATTTTAGATTTTTTTAGAAATATTAGACATATTTCAGCAATAGTTTTGTGCTTGTTTTATGCTCTATCTTATCAAGTAAGATAACCGATTTTCCCAACGAAAAATAAAAATAATAATGTGAATGATCAAAGTTTATACATGAAACTTTTTTTTAAAATCTTTGAGTATATCGCATGAAACTGCTTCTTCTGAAGGGAGCACATGAGAATGGAAGTGATAAATTGTCAAACATCCTATCAGATTTACAGAGAACTGTTTGTCTGTACATTATTGATACCCCTCTTTGTTTGCTAGATCTCTCAGCTTGTTGTGACTACATCTATAATCAATATTGTCCCTGATTTTAAATCACAGAGACATATTGGAAAAATAATATTGTCTCAAAAACATGGATACTGTTCTGGTTTTATCGCTTTCGAATGTAATTCTTTATAGCTTTAAACATAAAAGATATTGTTCAGTTATCTTTAATCAGCAAGGAAATGATTTTCCTTGTAAAATGTCTTGCAATAAAATAGAGCACATCATATGTAAGAAATCTTTAAATTTACAACAAAAATATTTCTAGACAACAGACAGTAGAGTTTCTGATCTAACCAGTCTTCAATCATAGACAGTGTTATGCTGTTGATCAGGGTCTCCTCTGTTGGATTATACAGTGTAATACCTCGGATTCTGCTAAGTCTGCCCAGCAAAGAAAAAATAATTTTCTAAAATTATCACTCCTTGCCTAGGCCTTTTAAAGTTTTAGATAGTAAATCAAGAAAACTACATGTACTATAGAATGTCCTGATATTTCAACACCGGCTAGGGCAAGTGGAATTTTTCACCACCGCCATTGTTTCATATAGAATTCCTCAAGTCATAAATTTATACATGAATATTCATAAAGTAAAGGGTTATATCAATTATATGTGACAGAAGAAATACTAGTGTGATATATCTTTTAATGGTATCTGAAAGGTGGATTTTCCATTGCCCTGCAGACTGTGTAGAATCTAAGCTTCAGTATTATATGAGCAAACACAGGAGACCCTGATCAGACAGCTCCTGGAAGAATCTGAGTCTGCTCTGTTTGCCAATGTGTCAAAATTTGAAAGATGAAAAGTGATAGGATTTGTGCTAAATTTATCTCAATAAATTATAATCACACAATTTCGTGCTTAATCTGAAAAAAAAAATGCTTTTTAAAATAATTTTTAGGCCAGATTATTGATATTTTTAATTGGTTCTGTGAATTGGAATGGAAATTAAATCAAGTTCTGAGTAATTATCTTTTTCAGCTGTTTAACATTTTCAGACAAAGTGCACAGAAGTAACTGAGTCAAAAATCACTGCAGGAATGAAATATCACCTGTAGTCTACAGATCTGTCTCCTTGTTTAGTGTGGTGTGCATTCACGAATATGCCCATTTATTTTGGAATGCAAGACAGAAATCCAAGTTTATCTCTAGTTGTTAATTAGGCTATAATCTTCCAATTTAACCCAAGAGTGCTGTTTGCGACAGAGTTTGCCCATGTTTGTTCAGGTTTTTGCATGTAAATCTAAACTCATCATTCTAAACTAACTTCTTCAAATGTCTTGTTTATACCTTCCTAATCATATCAGTAGACGGTGATAAAAGTGAACAAGTTTCAGTTTACAGGCTTGAGGGGAAAAAAACCCTTGAAAGATTTGAAATCTTTTTGAGTGTCATGTATTTATATGAATTTACATTTTAGTATGCAGTTCAGCAGGTGGTTTTTTCCTTCTGCATTGTAAGGTTTTCAACATTATTTAAAATTCTTTTTTTCTTTTTCTTTTTTTTTGTTGTTGTTGTTGTCAAGGCCACAATTAACAATGCATATTAAGACGACCATTATGACAGGATTCATTAATCATAATGATGATTACCTGTATTCATTTTTTAATTCTCCATATGTATTTTTGTTTGCTTACATAAGTAACT
>CM037781.1:70731134-70781134 GCA_021229015.1 Solen grandis | reverse complement strand
CACTGAGATTTGCCCTTGTCCGTGCCTCTTTCTGTGCCATTTTACACATTTCTATTTTTATTTCAAATTGCTACCACCAAACAATTTTAAGGGTGGCTTAGCAAAAGAGATTTTTTTTTCTGTCAACTATATCTTGCTTACTGGTCATTTAGAAATATAGTGATGTCAGGGTGTGTTTTTCCATGCACAGTCTGTATAATTCTGTTTCAGAAGCAACCTGTGATACACACAAAGGAAACCTAACACTTGTGAAATTGAATAAGGTAAGTGGTATGAAGGCAAATTCAGTTACTGTAATCGGCTTATTGTTTCATGCATATCATTTTACTGTACTCCTTTACACAGAAGTTATTATATCCGTAATGTAAAACCTATGACATAGTGAGAAAACTGTCAATTGCATAAAAATACTTTGGTACTGAAACCATTCACCCAAGGAAAAAGAAGTAGAAGTATCTAAGTATCTTAACACCTCACCACTGTAGACTTGAGTCTCAGCAGGATCATTTGGGATTTTCATTTGAGGAATTCTTCCAGCTGGTCTGCCTGTCTTTCTTCAATGGTACTTCTGAATATTAGCTGGACTAAATATCTTAAATACTGTAGCAGCAAAAGTAAACTTCAGCACAATAACAACATTAACCAGTCCAGGTGGCTGAGTGGTCAGAGTGTCTGCCCCAGAATCAGGAGGTTGTGGGTTTGTTTCCCAGACATAAGGTATCACTGTCATAAAAAATGGTACTGGCATAGCTCCCTTATTTGTCGCTCAGCATATTAGGGTAGTTCCATGACTGGTTGACACAATGTCAGGATAATGTGACTGGGTGTGATATCAAGCACATGTCTACGGCGTGATACTGTAGTCAAACAATAACAACATTCTTTATATATTTGATAACTCACCTGACTGCCTATAATTAAATATTTCTTTAAAGTTGAGTTGTACAAATTAAAGAACCTGCAATATATATCTTTTTGAAAAAAAACAACAACAAGGACTATTGTGTATATCAGGTACCAGAGTTTGATGGTAGGAGGACTATGAAGAGAGTCCCCAGTGTGAAGAATGGAGTGGCAGTTACCCAGGATACAGGGCAAGATGATTCACAGGTAGGTTAGGATTGAAGACTTCCCCACTTGACTCCATGGCCAGATCAGAAAAAAGTACTTCACAGCCTTGCCCATTCAGGCAGTAATACCTCATAATTTCCAAAGAACTGAAATTTTTAGCGTGATCTTGTTGATTCTTCTTATATTATATAAGTCAAAACAAGTGCCGCTCCATTATAATGCTATATTTTGGGTCCAAGTTCATATATAATCATATTGTTGGAACATGGTTTTATTCATTCACATTTTTGTTTAATTTTTTATGCCCCAGAAGGTGGGCAGTAATTGAACCGTCCGTCCGTCCATCCGTCTGTCCGTCCAGATTTCGTTTCTGCTCCATAACTCTGTGATTTCCTGGATGGATTTTTAAAGTACTCAGAAGAAATGTTCACCATCATGAGACAATGTGTTGCACGCTATCCTCAGCTCTGTGGCTTCAAGGTCAAGGTCACACTTAGATTTCAAAGGTCAAAAATTGGGTCTAATTTTCATTTCCGCTCCATAACTCTGACATTCCTTGATGGATTTCTAATATACTTGGCAGAAATGTTCACCATCACGAGGCGATGTGTCCACCCAATCCCCAGGTCTGTGGGTTCAGGTCAAGGTCACACTAGAGTTCAAGGTCAAAAATGGGGTCTATTTTTCAGTTTCCACTCCATAACTCTGACATTTCTTGATGGATTTTGAAATTACTTGGCAGAAATGTTCCCCATCATCAGACGATGTGTTGCATGCAATCCCCTGATCTGCAGCTCCAAGGTCAGGATCACACTTACAGTTCAAAGGTCAAAAATTGGGTCTTTTTTTTGTATCCTGTATAGCTCTGACATTCCTTGATGAATTTTGAAATTACTTTTTGTATTTTGACAGAAGGCCTTTTGTGTTCAACGTAGAGGTGGAGAGCTGGCCCTTTGTACTGTGACTTCAGACTTTGGGCCACGGTTGGTGACAGAGATGCCTGCCCTTTGGGACACAGTCACCAAGCACCTTCAGAAACAGGAGAAAGGTAGATTACAGTGACTGTGAAATATAGCTAGTTTACTTTAGGTAATCCATTCAGCATTAATTTATGATCATGGTCCTTCATTTCCTTAAAAATGGCTTCAGTGCAGATGCAAGCATCTTTTGACTTGGAGTTCTAGGCTATTTGCTCTTAGTTTATAAAGGCTTGCATTTATTATAAATTCCCATAATCACTTGATGGATCATGATCACATCTTAAATGATGGATGGATTACCTTAAAATGTTTGCTTGAGTTTGCCAGAAGTCCACTTCCAATAGGCAATGACCCACCCTTTCAAGTTTTTACAAATGTATTCAAATTGACTTACAGATGATACAATAGCAACACTGGGATAAAGGGTCATCAATAGTTGACCTTGTTACACAAAAGAACACATGGCTTTGATTGTGATACTGTTTGTGAGCAGTTGACCCAGCTATGAATGTGGAAGGTGGGGCATACAGTTAAACTGCAAAAAAAAACAACAAGTGAAAACAGTTTACCGCTAACCTGGTTCCCACCTCAGTCTCAAGAGAGATTATTGAGCCAGGATCCAGACTTGCATACACCTCATTTTTGTGTCACCTGTTGTAAGCAGAGGTGACACATAGAGATCACTTTTTTGTTGTCTGTCTGTCCATCCATGTGGCCAGATTGGAGTTAGGGGCCATTTCTTTTGTTAGCTCACCTGAGCAAAGCTCAGGGTGAGCTATTGTGATCCCGTGAGCGTCCGTTGTGCGTCGTGCGGCGTCAACAATTTTAAGTGTTTATCACCTTTATTTCTTAAGCAATCCTCTTCAAATTTTAAGACAATGCTTATGACCATAATGTCTCGATTGAGTTCGGTTATGGCTGAGATCCATCAATTAGGTCAGGAGTTATGCCCCTTTTAATATTCCAAAAATGCCATATTTCACGTTGTTTACACTCTAGCATCTTCATCTTTTGAGCAATCATCTTCAAACTTTATGGCAATGCTTATGACCATAAGGTCTCGATTGAGTTTGATTATGGCTGAGATCGGTCGATTAGGTCAGGAGTTAACCCCCTTTATATTAAAAAATGCCATATTTCACTTTGTTTACACTCTAGCATCTTCATCTTTTGAGCAATCATCTTCAAACTTTATGGCAATGCTTATGACCATAATGTCTCGATTGAGTTTGATTATGGCTGAGATCGGTTGATTAGGTCAGGAGTTAAGCCCCTTTTAATATAAAAAAAATGCCATATTTCACTTTGTTTACACTCTAGCATCTTCATCTTTTGAGCAATCATCTTCAAACTTTATGACAATGCTTATGACCATAATGTCTCAATTGAGTTCGATTATGGCTGAGATCGTCAATTAGGTCAGGAGTTAAGCCCCTTTTAATATAAAAAAAATGCCAGATTTCACTTTGTTTACACTCTAGCATCTTCATCTTTGGGGCAATCATCTTCAAACTTTATGACAATGCTTATGACCATAATGTCTCAATTGAGTTCGATTATAACGATATTGACTATTAATATAGGAGTTATGCCCTTTTCACCATAAAAAAAGCCAGATTTCACTTTTACACTGTAGCATCTTTATTTCTTAAGCAATCATCTTTCTCAGGTGAGCGATCAAGGGCCATCTTGGCCCTCTTGTTATTTACTTACGTTGTTTAAAGGACCATGTCTCCTTATTCTATTGTTACAAAATGAAGTCTATTGTTCTCTTTTGTTCTGTTTACCGTTAGATGGCCCCCCGTTAGTCTGTCAGTTTTTTTCACTTTTTCCATCATGCTTTAGCAGGTGACACATATGTTCCAGAGAACGCTTCTGTCTTTTGTTTCAAGAGTAATTACCATAAGCTTTACCAAGTGACTGGCCTATATCAGGATAGGCTGTTGTTATACCAATGCAATAGGATCTAGTACAGATGTATCAAGTATCCTCCTGTTTTAGATTTACCATGTGATATGTCTGAGGCCGAAGCCCAGGAAGTCATCAACAGTCTGCAGGTTTTGGAGTCTATAGGGCCGTCCCTGGACACAACACTGGTGGAAAAGGTATAAATGTCGTCTCATTTTGTGAGGATTGTACCTATGTCATCCACTGTATCAGGCAAGATGTTATTGTGGTACACCATTCCTTGAAAATGTTGTACTTTTATGAATAATTGCAATTTCAATGCGTTTAGTCTTCATAAAAAGTTATCGTCTAAAACTTACTATTTTTTTCTTTCTCCAATAATCATAAATTGTTACATTTTATGGATTGATTATTTTGGATACAGAGCTAATTTGTGTGTGTGTTGCATTAAATGAAGACAAGGTGGGATGTGGGGGTATTAATCACCTGAAGTGATAGTTCCATGTGTGCTCTAGATATAAAATCTATTTTTCATAGATGTCAAAGCTGAACATTGTTGAACTCTTACAGGTTCTGAACTATCTGCCATGTCTGCGGTGTTACCTGCGGAGTCAGTACACAGGTGTACGTCACCTGGCAGCCAGGTGTCTGGGCATGTTGGCCACACTGTCCTCGCTACAGGTGATGGGGTACTTTATTGAGCATGTAATGCCTATGTTAAATGCATCGGAGGACGAGGTACAGAGACAGGGCTCCTCTGAGGCATTGGCCAGTATCCTTCTGTTGATAATGTTAATGTAGGATGGTACAAATCCATTATAATGCTGTTTTGGAGTCCAGACCTAGTGGTATTGGACAGCTAGTAATCATATGACAACATTAACCCGATACTTCTTACAGACTCATTTTGACAAATTGGCAAACAGAGCAGACCCATATCAGACAGCTTCAAGGTCTTCTCTATTTGCTTATACAATATTGTTGCTCAGATTCTACACAATCTGCATGGCAAAGAAAAATCCATTGTTTTATGTTCAACAAATAAAATATTCATTAAGTCATACATTTGTACATGAATATTCATGAGGTAAAGGGTTAATAAGATAATGACTTTGGGGTCCAAGGTTTGAACCACAGACATTACCATTATAATGGGGAGTATAGCAATGGATCCACACTGTGTACAGTAATAATTTTTCATGGGAGATTAACATTTGTTGATTTCATGTAATTTTGTCCATGAATACCAATATTATTCCAACAGAATTTATTAATATAGTGAACCTCATGTTTTCCGGTGCATGGATCCAGGTTATAATTTTTAGGACACAAATCTGTCTATTATACACATTTCATTGTCAAAGAAAAAGAATTACTTTACGTTATTGGACGTAAGAGAAAGAAAATGTTCATGAAGGATGATCATTATTCAGATGGAAGAATACAGTTAATTAACTGTAAAAGATCTATGGCTGAAAACAGAAATTGGAAGCAATCATTTAATAGCAGATAAGAACGAACATGATAAGAGCTTAATTGCATATAGATGAGTATGTATGACAGTAATGTTGCTTGCCCTTAACTGGTGACCCTCAGATATATTGGAGAGACTACATATGGACATTATTCCATACATTGTGCTGCTGATTGTGCCGGTGCTGGGACGCATGACTGACCAGCATGTGGATGTCCGGACAGTGGCCACTCACTGCTTTGCCACCTTGATCAGACTTCTTCCCCTGGAGGTTTGTCCCACTGGCCAAGTCTCTCTTGTCTTGATTAATTGTGTGCAAAGTTTAAAAAGAGCCATTCTTTGCAGTCATAAATTTACACATTTTCAACTATTACATGGTCCTAAATATGCATAGGTTTCATAAACAAACATTCCAAAAGTTAGAAATGAATTAATTATCTGAAAGAAAAAAAATACATTGAGAAGACAACTTTCGGACTTCTTTATTTTTTCTTCGCTTATATTTTTAGAATCTTTAGTTGCCTTAATTTAAATGACTGCTTAGATTAAATGTGCATTAAGTTTGTTGTTGTATTTGTTTGAATGCACATTAAGTTTGAAACCTTCTTTATACAGGCGGGTGTGCCGAACCCTCCAGACATGAAACAAAGCTTGGTGGAAGACAAGAAGAGAGAGCGGGTGTTTCTGGAGCAGCTGATGGACAGCAGCAAGCTTGAGAACTATCAGGTTGATGTTCCTATCAAGGCTGAACTCAGGAAATACCAGCAGGTTTGTCTTGTTACATTTTTATGGCATCTTTTTTGTGTCACCTGCTGTCCGTCCGTCTGTCCATCACACTTTTTTGTCACGCTTTAGATGGTGACACATGTGTTTCAGTGAACATTTTTTCAAATGAATTTCAGTTTCTTAATTATTTTGATGTATTGGCAAAAAAAGCAGACACAGATCAGGCTGCTCCTTCCAAGGTTTAAGATCAGGGTCTCCTCTGTTTGTTAATAAAATTTTGTTCACAGTCGGCATTGCAAATGAAAATACATTGTTTCACATACCATTCAGTTCAGTAAATAAAATTTCATCAAGTCATACATTTGAAATTATACATAAATATTTATGTGGTAAAGGTGTAAGGAGTTCTGTTGGTGAAAAGCATATAATTTTCCCTAGCATACTGCTTGCTAAATGTTCATTTGACTATTTTTTTTACCCCGTTTCACATGGTGAAGTGGGGGTGGGGTGCTATATAGGAATAATGTTCATCACCTCCTACACTGACGTAACATGAAAGACAAGGTGGGATTAAGAGGTATTAATCACTTTCAGTATTAATTTTAGTTTTATTTGCTTTCGTGTTATAATAGGATGTAATAATGCATCTAAATTGTACATACAAAACCATGTGTGAGCAGGACGGTGTGAACTGGCTGGGTTTCCTAAACAAGTACAAGCTCCACGGAGTGCTGTGTGACGATATGGGGCTGGGGAAGACCCTTCAGTCCATCTGTATCATCTCCACTGACCACTACAGGCGGGAGCAGAAGTACAAGGTGGGCCGCTACTTCAGTTTGAATTTGTTTTTGTGAGAGATTCTGTACACTCATTTGTTTTGTTTGATATCAGATTTTGTTGTAATTTTATCTAAGGCAAGTTCATTGGTATATATTCATAAATCTGTGGTCTTCTTAATTAATGAATTTGTGGGGCTAAAAGCTATTCAAGGAAATCAAGGAAAATTAGTCCATGAAAATTTTTATAGTATTGAAGTAAATGCAACAAGATATTTATTTAATGTAAAACTACAGGTAGTCATCAATTGTCTTTTTTTAGCTTACCTGAGCACTATGTGCTCAAGGTGAGCTTTTGTGATCACCCTGCGTCTGGCGTCCATCTTTGTGTGCCTTGTGCTGTCTGTTGTCAACTCTTTGCTTTAAACATCTCCTCTGAAACTGCTGGACAGAATTTGATTAAACTTGGCAAGGATGATCCTTGGGTGAACCTTCACAAAAGTGGCTAAAATAAACTTGATCCATGTAGAACTCTGGTTGCAATGGCAATGAAAAGAAAAAAAAATGAAAACTTTAAAATCATCTCCTTCAAAACTACTGGCCAGATTTCAAAATGTTTTAGTACAGATGTTCCTTGGGTAACCCTAAACTCAGGTGAGCGATTTAGGGCCTCTATGGCCCTCTTGTTTTTTTTACGTCCAAAGTTTGGTGAAACTATTTCACATGAACTTTCCTTTCACAGTTAGCTTGCCCTAACTGAATTGGTTATGGTTGAAGGAATTTCAGACGCAAAATATGATTGAGAGTGGCTGTTTTCCTTGCAGGAGACAAAAAGCCCTGACTGTATGCCGCTGCCGTCCATTGTGGTATGTCCGCCCACCCTGATAGGACACTGGGTGTATGAGGTGAACAAGTTTGTTGAGCCTCAGTATCTAAACCCCCTCATGTATGCTGGGACCCCAGCAGACAGGCTCAGGTACACTCTTGCTATATTTATCTCCAAGCAAGTTTTAGCAAAGTTTGCCATGAATGAAGCATTGTCATGTTGCATCATAACAGGTCTAGTCCTGACTTGACTTGTTGTTTCCCTATTAAATATACATGTACATAAATACACTAGAAACTCGTTATCTCTACATTTAGGAAATCATTTTTATGTCAAGATATGAGTATGTCAACATATGAATTTACATGTTCATGAAATGCACATTTATTTGATGTAATTTGTCTATAAAGGCCCTATATGCCTAACAAAAATCTTGTCTTCTATGTTATAGCCTTAATTGAGTTTTGTTGAAGTTGATGATGCATGTTTCTTATGGTATATTCAATGCTAACACTGCCAGAAAGCATTAACGTTAGATCACCAGTTCACACTTTATATGATTTAGTTACGCGAGTATGATTGTATTAGCATTAATTTGTTCATTTCCAAACATTACAATTTGCAACATTTTAATGTTGTAATTGACACTGATTGCGAATGTTGGGGGACATAATCTACCAAAGTGTGAAAATTTACTGCGAAAATACCGAATATTCGCACGTCCGTGAGTATGTCAGCACGTGTCAAGATAAACAGATAGTTTCAGGTGAGAATTTACCCATTGGGACCAAAGAAATACGTCGAGATACAAAATGTTGAGATAAGAATTGATGTTATATATATTTTAATAGAGAAAAAAGTTGGAACTTTCAAAGTATATCGAGATATACTAAATGTCAAGACTCACGATGTCGACATAACGAGTCTCAACTGTACTTCAAATTTTACTAAAAATCATGATCAGTAAGTTAATTGTTTATGTCAGCTTTAATACTCATTGTAAAACAAGAAAGCTGGAATGTGCTCCTTACTGAATTAGGTTTAAGATTCAGTATATTACTTATTGCAAGGTACTGTTGTTGAAATATTTGGACCTGTCATTTCCTCATTTTGACCTACTGGATAAGTTGAATTCTTATTGAGGTCACATTAGTGGTATTAATCTTCTAGAGAAATAATTCTAGTTTATTTACTGGTATGCTTCACTGGAATCAGAAATGATTATTTTAGGTCATTCACATGTATGTGTTTACTTTCCTTCAACTGAGTCAGATTTAGATATCTATGTTCAACTAATTATTTACTTTTCGTGTCACCTGCTGTATATGAATATCTCCTCCGTCATATGTCTGTTTGTCACACTTTTTTTGCCAGGCTTTCAGCAGTTAACACATGTGTTCCATGCAACATTTATATGTCTTTCATAGAAAGTTGTGTATGATAAAGGAGTTTTACCCTAATGATCTTATACTATTCTAACAGGTTACAGAAGAAAGTACAGAAGCATAATCTCATAGTAGCGTCCTATGATGTGGTGAGGAATGATATAGAATTCTTCAGGTGAGTGAGTTTTGGCAAGTGAAGCAGACAAACTCCATGCAGTAATCTCCCTTGCACATTCACTTAGCAAAAGAATCTCTGTTGTCACAAATGTCACATGATGATTGTAGCTTACAATATGCAGAGGTTTATTATTTATACATACATGGAAAGAATACAATATTTTTTAATGATGCTTATTTTCTTACCACAAGGCGTAAAATAATGTTTAAGAAAATATACTAATATATCACTCATAGTAAAATAAAAAAGAAATTGAAAAAAAGAAAAAACAACTAAATACTGTCAACTTTTAATTGTGGTGGCACTGTATGGGGAGGTAACAGCTGCATGGAGTTTGGAAACACAAAGGAAATACAATCAGATGAAGTACCTGTCCCGATGACCCAAGTGGTCAGAGCATCCATTCTATATCCAGGAGATGGTAGGCTGATCCCGGCCCTGACATGTTAAAATAAGTTGTTAAATATAGCATTGGTAGATCTTCCTTACTTTGCACTTAGTATGTAAGGGTAGTTTGAGGACTGTTTGGCTCTTGTGTCCTCTTCTAGATCAGGTGGTTATGGGTTCCATCCAAGACTGGTTAGGATTCAAGGACAAGGGATTACATATCATGTCTTATGGTTGCTATCTCTCTTTACAATATTTGTTCATTATATCATTTTCAGCAATCTAAGCTGGAACTACTGTGTACTTGATGAGGGTCACATCATTAAAAATGGCAAAACAAAGGTAGGTGTATTTTGATCATGAAAGACAGAGGAAGCATTTTGGTCACAATGAGTTGATTTTCAAATTTATAGATTTCTTATAATCTATTTTATGGAACTTGTCAATATATCTTTGAATTCATAGTCATACTTTCAAATACATGGTTATTGTTTAAATTGGTGTGTTTTTTTTCGTTCAATACTTTATCAGTCACAAATACATAAGCATAGTTTGTAATGGGTAATAAATGTATAATCATGTTACGTATATGTATTATAATTAGCTATAGGAAATGAATGTATTTCATATCTGAAAGAGAACCTATTTCAGTTTTGACATTCAAAATAGTACATGTAAAGTCTGCATTTTCCTGCTTTTATGATGTCATGTTAATCATGGTGACGTCTTTTCCGTTGTTTATGTTATATATTTTTATTGTTATCCTGATGAAGGCGTTAGCCAAAACATTAAAATAATAACAATAATAAATTTTTCAAACGTGTTGTCGTTGATTTTCCCACATCATGTTACGTATTTATAGTGATAGATATTTCTTTGAAAATATACATGATGATAGATATTTTGAATGGACAGAATTTTCTCTATTTACATGATGAAATACTTTTTGGGTCATATCCAAAAATTCAGGGAAGATTTTTCCATGTGATATTCTGTATGAAAACCAGTTTACAGGCCAAAAAGCTTGATTACCAGTGGCTGCATTATTTTTTGCTGTAAATTATGTGTGTATTTTTTGGTGGGAAAAAATAAATATCAACAATTCACAAGCTGGGTAAAATTTTGCAACAGTTTTGATAAGATTGCTGGTTCCTACCAGCTGTAAAAACAATAATGTAAAACATGGGGGTATCCTGTATGCAGTAACATGTTTCTGTTTCAGATCTCAAAGGCTGTGAAGCAGTTAAACTGTAACCACAGACTTATTCTGTCTGGTACACCTATCCAAAACAATGTCCTTGACCTTTGGTCTCTATTTGACTTCCTGGTTCCTGGTTTTCTGGGTACTGAGAAACAGTTCCAGGCCAGATACGGGAAACCAATCCTTGCCAGTAGGGAAGCAAAAAGCTCATCAAAAGAACAAGAAGCAGGTGCAAACTAAGTTTAATTGATTGTTTGAAAGTAATTTTATTGATGGGAATTATTTTCAAAAATATATTACATTAATCAGATTAATCAGAAGCTCAAACTTAATATTAAATTATATTCAATTATTTATGAATGAAATTAAAAAATGAACAAAAAACTTTTACAACATAACATTTAATGAGTGCCTTTATTTAACAAGGGAGAACCTAGGGTATGACATTTCAATACAGAAATAAAAAAATGATCTTTTCAGTGAACTGTGATGCTCTTATTTTCAAACTTAATATGGTGGACAAATGTATCATGTACTGTGTAATGTATTATAATTTCAGGTGCATTAGCCATGGAGACTCTGCATCGCCAAGTCTTGCCGTTCATCCTGCGAAGGTTGAAAGAAGACGTTTTACAAGATCTACCTCCTAAAATCATCCAGGATTATTATTGTGATCTCAGTACCCTACAGGTAGGTTTTCTGCTGAGAATATTTTCAACATGTTTGCTTGTCAGAGATTGGGAATGTTGTTAACTTGTTAAAGGACCTTTAGGAATATGATTGACTGTTTGGAAAATACCAGAAGTGTGGTTATACCTTCATTAGTTTAAAATAATGAAAATGCATGTAAAGATTGAATTACCAAACTAGCAAGTAAGTCCAATCCACTACAGGGTTAGCCTTTGACAAAAAAAATACAGAATTGACAGTCTCCACACTCTAACCTGGCAGATGTGGACCAGTTATCAAATTGAATAACTACCAATAGTCACAAAGTTTCAGTAGCTTGGGCGTTACAGTTCTTGACATTTTCTTGGCAAACTGGGTTGGTATTTTGTGATAATATACTTGTTTATTAATACATTGAAGGATTGTATGCATTATCACTTTAAAATTTTGCATTTCTTCGGTCTGGGTCTGAGATATAGACTCAAGTGATTGAGAATTGTATTTGATGTCTTCACCACAGTGCTGTGTTTGATACATGGGTGTATACAACACTTGTTAAACCGCTGTATCTGTTCCCTGTCCCCAGGTGAAACTGTATGAAGATTTTGCCAAGTCCCAGGCCCAGCGAGGGGTGGAAGAATGTGTACAGACAGGGAAAAACACAGAGACTAGCAAGAAGGGTACAACCCATGTGTTCCAAGTAAGATTTTTAACTGATATTAAAAGCCTTCCAGCTGATCAGTTGTATTATGCCATGTTATAACTTGATTAATTTGCACCGTGTAACCATGACAGAGAGAACTGTGTACTGTTGTTATTTACTATTTATTAATTATTTATTTTCCATATTTGCATAAAATTTGTAAACAAAATATAACCATTTCAACAAACATTAAGGTCTAATACTTACAGAAATAGTGGGAAAAAAAAGAAAATGTGAATCAAGATAATTAATATCTTCAAAACATGATTACTGTCATATCTGACTCAAGTCACCAATAATGGAATGGGAGAAATGACTGTTAAGCTCAGATAGGTACTACATAGAGGCCATGAGTTGAAAGTTACTGGTATTTCTTTCAGAATCTAAATGCTGACAGCATAAGGCAGACTGACCACAGTTCAGTTGGCAACTTACAAGTTTTACAGGACATTGCCTTATAATGATATTATCAAACAGGTGTGATATGCACTGTTTCTTTTTTTCAGGCCCTGCAGTACCTGCGGAAGGTGTGTAACCACCCAGCGCTGGTACTTAATCAGAACCACCCCAAATATACAGAAGTCATGGCCATGCTGAAGGCCCAGAACTCTTCCCTGCATGACCTCACACATGCTCCCAAATTAACAGCATTAAGGTTAGCAGCTGATTTCTACATTTTTCATAAATTGGTCAGAAAACATTGTATCATCCTGTGATTATTCAATCATTTAAATGCCTGTCATTTAGTTTGCTATCCTTTGAAATCAACTGCAAGTAATTTTAAAATATTCTGTCTCACATTTCAATTATTCCTCCTCTCTTACCTTTCTCTGTTGTGATCATCCATCATTCATCTTGGGTTATCAACATTTTGCTATAAATGACATTTCTGAAAAGCTGATCCATTGAATGATGAGGCTCCCATGGGTCTGCTAGTTTCCCTATTTAACATCCTTGAAACAGATGGTCAGAATTTAATTCCTTGTTGCAGAAAGATAACCTGAATATTGATTGTTCCTTATGTAACAATGCTCCTAGCTGGTGTACTCGTTTCCTCACATATTCTTTGTAATCTTTCTTCTCTGAAAGTACTGATCAAAATTCAGTGTAATTTGGCCAAGTTAATTACCTATAAAATAATAGCTTCTATAAGAAATTTCTGAAACAGATTGATTTCAAGAAAAAAATTAGCCTTCCAAGGGTGGGGCTATAACCAAAGTCAGATGGCCATGCAAATCTTGAATCTGATAGCTGTTTTGGGGTCTCAGTTGACTTGTATTGCATTGTTTAGGGTGAAGGCATTCAGAACAATGATTTAGGGCCACTGTGGCCCTCTTGTTTTATGTACAGTATATCACTGAAGACATTTTCTTATAAATTGATATTTATGTTTTATTCATAAAACTTAATGTTGTTACATTGCAGACAGTTACTGCTAGACTGTGGTATAGGAGTGGAGGAAGGTGGGAGCGGGGGTGTGACCGACACACCTGTGGTCAACCAACACCGTGTCCTACTTTTCTGCCAACTGAAGAGTATGCTGGACATTGTGGAGAAAGACTTGCTCAAGTATGTCATTACAATTGTAGCTTTTATGTATCTTATATTCTGCAATCATCTATATCTTGTTGGTCTTACATCACAGCTATGAATGTTACCTAATGGTGTAAAATTCATGAGATTAGTGATGAAATATTTATGAGATGTGTGATTTGTTAGGTATGTGATTTATGATATGAGTGATTTATGAGGTATATGACTTGATTATATGGGTGATTTGTGAGGTATGGGATTTTTAGGAGATGTGTGATTTATGAGATGAGTGCTTTAGAGATATGTAGTTTTTGGGATGTGTGATTTTTAGCTCGACTATTCGGAGAATATGAGAGCTATTCTACTCGCCCCAGCGTCGGTGTTGGCGTCGGCGTTGGCAGTCATATCTAAGAAACCAGTAGGTGTATTGCAATCAATCTTCACACAAGTCTTTCTAGGCACAAAACAAACCTAGAGAACCAAGAGGGACAACTCTTGATTGAATTTTACTCAAATTATGGGTCTTTTTCAACTTTGCGTTAACATTTTTGGTTAAAGTTTTTCTGCAACTAAGTTAATATCATAACTCTGTAACCACTTGGTGTATTGGATTTAAACTTTACACAAGTCTTCCTAAGCATGAAACCAACCTGCAGAACCAAGATGGACAACTCTTGCTAGAATTTTACTTAAATTATGGGCCTTTTTCGACTTAGAAATTTGCGTTAACATTTTTGGTTAAAGTTTTTTGCAACTAAATTAATGTCATTACTCAGTAACCCCTTGGTGTATTGGATTTAAACTTCACACAAGTCTTCCTAGGCATGAAATGGACCTGCAGAACCAAGATGAACAACACTTGCTAGAATTTTACTCAAATTATGGGCCTTTTTCGACTTAGAAATTTGCGTTAACATTTTTGGTTAAAGTTTTTCTGCAACTCAGTTAATATTACTCATTAAGCACTTGGTGTATTGGATTTAAACTTCACACAAGTCTTCCTAAACATGAAATGGACCTGCAGAATCAAGATGAACAAATCTTGCTAGAATTTTACTCAAATTATGGGCCTTTTTCGACTTAGAAATTTGCGTTAACATTTTTGGTTAAAGTTTTTCTGCAACTAAGTTAATATTATTACTCAGTAAGCACTCGGTGTATTGGATTTAAACTTCATACAAGTCTTCCTAAACATGAAATGGACCTGCAGAACCAAGATGAACAACTCTTGCTAGAATTTTACTTAAATCATGGGCCTTTTTCGACTTAGAAATTTGCGTTAACATTTTTGGTTAAAGTTTTTTGCAACTAAATTAATGTCATTACTCAGTAACCCCTTGGTGTATTGGATTTAAACTTCACAAAAGTCATCCCAGACATGAACCAAACCTGCAGAACCAAAATTTTAATAAATTTAATTAATTAAATTTAATTAATTAAGTTAATAATAATTATTAAATATTTATAGAAAATTAAAGAGAACATGCTGCTAAATTGAGTCACATAAATTATTTTAATACCGCTTTAATACAATGGTATTGCGTCACTATCAAATACCCGAATAGTCGAGCATGCTGTCTTTCGGACAGCTCTTGTTTATTTGCTAGTAGTCTCCAAATGACTGAAATACTATTGATGGGACGTTGAACACAATAAACTAACGTTTTATACTTTTTACTATCAGAGTTGAGGTGGCACATATATTGATACACAGTGTAGCTGAGCATCACACCCATAGCAGAAATTGATTAAATTGAGAAGTTGATGTACCTACCGCTGATACTCATGCAAAGCAATTTTTATACGAGAATGAAAGTGTCATGACAATGGGTTATGTGTGTCACTGTTCTAAAACAAATTGGGAAAAAATTCCCTTTGTATCTCAGTTTAAATCTCAGCTTAAATAACAATGTTGTGGCTTTACTGATTTAATAAATAATTCACTCTAAAAAAAAAGAAATGGAAACAAATTTTTTAGGAAATACAAATTTAAATATCTATATATCTTATTATATTTAAGCTTATATATAGACTTTTTTAAGCAATTAAATACTTGATTCTATGAAAGCATTGTTTTCATTCTTCTAGCTTGATAAGGGAGATTGTCTTCAAAATTTCGTAGAAACCCCCCCCCCCCATAAAATTGTAGTAAGAC
Source organism: Solen grandis (assembly GCA_021229015.1). NCBI lineage: Eukaryota > Metazoa > Mollusca > Bivalvia > Adapedonta > Solenidae > Solen > Solen grandis. The sequence continues at coordinate 70,765,162 of CM037781.1, read as the reverse complement.
GGTATTTAAGTATAAATACTACTACAAAAAGGACATGTACTGTGTGTATTGCAGACAACAGATGTCCAGTGTTACTTACCTGAGGCTGGACGGCGGTGTACCAGCAGGTGCCAGACATGATATTGTTAACAGGTAATGTGAACTTTTTGTTTAGATAAACCATTCTTCATTATGATATGTTATATAAAAAAAAAAAGCCAGTAAAGATTGAATGCAATGACTATCTTCAGAGATTCTACAGTGGTACCAGATCTTTAAAACACTGTATTGTAGCAAGCAGTGTGTATTAAACCTGACCAGACTTCAAGTTCCTCGTAAGTTTGTATTTTCTTGCAGTCTGTTCTGGTTTTATGCTAGTGACACAGTGCCAAACCTACTCTGAAAGTATATTATCAGATATGATGATGGTGGGCAAACAGATTTAATACCAAAAAGATTTAAAAAAAAAGAAGGATTCTGTCAAAATTACTTTTAAATGAGAAATATCAAGTGTAGCAAGTTTATGAAATTTTAGTTTTCAATTGAAAATGACTACCGGAATAGATCAACAAATATTGATTTAGATCTTTGAGATGAATTGGTTTTAATTTTATTCAAGCTTCACCTAATGCCAAACAAACCCACAAAACTGGCTGTGTTTCTGACCGCTGACTGTTAATTTCAGTATATATTGGCACAAATTGTTCCTTTACTAACCCTCTACCAAGTTGTTCAAATAATTCTGATCTGTAAAAAAGCATGGCTGCTTGGAATGTGGCTAGATTTCCTTAAATGTGTAAAGTGTGAAAATTTGAAAGTTCTTCTCCAAAACTATGGGCCAGATCTGAAAATACCTTGGAACAGGACTGATGTTAGCCCTAATCAAGATTGTTCATATAACTAAGATTGTTCATATAACTCAGCTCCATAAATGAAATGGTTCCTTTAAGCAAATTGGTTATAAAGAAAATGACAATTTTTATTCCAAAATATTGTTTTAAGGCCCCTTCCCTATCATGATCCATGGCCCTCTTGTATTTCTGCTGAATTAGATGATAATTATTTTAATATTTGTACTTCATGATAATTATTTAAAAAAGTAAAAAATTATTTGTACTTCAGGACACTCATGTCAGCTAGATTACTTTGACTGATGTTTTGTTGATAGCTGAAGTGTGTTGATATTAATGGAGAGCTTCCTTTCCTAGGTTTAACAATGACCCCTCTATCGACATCCTACTTTTGACGACACATGTGGGTGGGTTGGGTCTCAACCTGACAGGGGCTGACACTGTCATATTTGTTGAACATGACTGGAACCCCATGAAGGATCTCCAGGTAAGTCCTGATTTTATACCCCTCCCACACGGAGTGAAGGAGGGCTATGTAGCAATCATACACATAGAACCATTTTGTCACTTATTCCCACTTTAAATCCTTGATAGTTAAGTTCAATTTTAGAAATGAGAGTCATTGCTTCCATCATTCTTGCTTGTTTGATTTTAGCAGTGAGTTATTGTTTTCATCAATCTTGCTAGTTCAGTTTTAGCAGTGATTTATTGCTTTCATCATTCTTGCTAGTTCGAGTTTAGCAGTTAGTTATTACTCTCAACATTTGTGCTAGTTCAATATTAGAAGTGAGTTATTGCTTTCATCAGTTTTACTAAGATAAATTGCAGATCCAGATGTTTGTGTTAAGTATCATGTTTGCTGATTTTATGGTTATGAAGCCATGAGAAAAGATCTTATTCAGTCGGGACCTGCCTCTGCTTTTTGAAATGGAGCCAAAGCCCTCAGCAGAGAGAGGTTTTCATTATCAAATCTTAACCTGTCAAATCATTATTAAACAAATAACACTCCTGTGCTAGCTTTTATAAAATTCTGAGACTCATCAAATCTTGAAATTAAAGTTAGCCTATTTTTGTTTAAAGGGGAAATTTTGACATTTGTTGAAGAGGGGAATATTATTTCAGAAGAAAAATGGACTCCTATCTGTCCCCTAAAATGGCAGATCGAAGCCCCTGGTTAGTGTTTAAAGTACTGTCTGGTATTTCAGGCCATGGACCGAGCCCACCGGATTGGTCAGAAGAAGGTGGTCAACGTATACCGGTTGGTTACCAGGGGAACATTGGAAGAAAAAATCATGGGGTAAGTGGTGTGCAGACAGTCTTACTTAATTTGATACAGCAACCTGTAAAAGAGGCTAATTTTCTGTGCACCCTTCAAGTAACAGCCAACAAGTAAATCTGCTTCTTCAATTCTTCTTCAAATATTTTTAGGGGCCTTCGTGGCCGAGAGGGTAAAGTCGCTGACTTTAACACTCACTCAGCCCCTCACCAAGTGGGTTCGAATCCTGGCAGGGTCATTCGGATTTTCATGTGAGGAAGCCTTCCAGCTGGCTTACGGAAGGTCGATGGTTCTATCCGGATGCCTCCATGCATTCGGGGTCTTCCTCCACCTATAATTAGCTGGACGTCACTACATGACTGAAATACTGTTGAGGCGACAGTAAACTCAAATAGTCAAGTCAAATATTTCTAACAGCACAGCAAATAAAAAGTAAGACGTTAGATTGTGGTAGATTTATTAACATAGTACAGGTAAATAAGAAGTGGAAGACTTCTGAAAATACAATGTAATTGATATAAAGTAATACCTCAAACAGCTGTTTAAGAGGAAGAATGGCACTTGTGCTCCCTTGGCATGGAGCTAGCTTGTTTGGTGACATGGTTGAGTGTTGAGCTTGCATATTGAAGGTATTGCAGGTTTTTATCTGATTGAGAATGATATGTTCAAAGTTTTCAGTACTGGTAATTATGGTGGTGTGCAAATTATGCAGTCAGTGGGAGTGTTATTGAACTGATGTTGACAATTGAAGTTGATGAAAAGTGATATCAAATTCTAATATTATATGACTAATGTTTTCAAGCAATATGAAGTTGAATCAGCAAAAGAAAGAAAAAGATCATATTTTTTCTTAATTGAATAATGAATTTCAATTAATGCTAGCATTGTTTTATGTATTGATTTATGACTATCACTCATGAGCTTTGATATGCAAACGCTCTGCCTTTCATGCAGTGGCAAACATTATGATTTTTTTCCTCCTTTGCTTATTGAATAAATTATTCTGCTTTTAATCTTTGCTTATTAAAAGTTATTCTGTTCTTGATTTTAATAATACTATAATGATATAATTCCTTATGCTATCAAAAACAAAAAGTTTCTTTGGAAACACTTCCTGATAGGACGAAAGTCGACTAGAACAGCTTGTTTCTTACAGTGTTTTTATATCAACTTATAGAGCTGTACTGTCTCTGAATGGCTTGAGGTCACTGCCAGCAGTTTTCTGTTATTGTCATAGCAACAGTTGGTTGACTTTGACCTGTGACCTCTTTTTAAAAAAGGAATAACTGATTCTCTGTGTGGCGGTATCCAGTACAAGCATGGGTTAGTGATGACATAAATGTTGTCCTCCTCATCCACGGATATTCCTAATGGTTCCTTGATAGGTTGATTGAAGGTGGTTGCTCCTGTCCTCAGGTCAAACCCTCGCACTGAATCGTTCACCTTGTCAGATACCACAATATTCCAGGGCTGGGGAGTACCACTCACATAAACCTTGCTCCAAAACAGCGACATTCCCGAGTCATCGTAGTACAGCGTCTTTTTCACCTCCCCGCTGAAACTCATCACATGCACTTGGTGCCTTTTAGTGCTGTATACTTGTGTGAAGGTCATGCCTACTACCAGTCCAGATGAGAAAAATGAAAACTTACAGACAGACACACTGTCACACTCCCCTTCTGTCTTAATAATTCTTTCAAGTGACAGCTTTCTTCCAAAGCAGACCAGAGGGAGGCTCACACCTATTTTCTGCAGGTGACATTTTCCTTCTATTGCAACATACAAGTCTGACCCATGGGCACAAATATCCCTGGGTTTTCCTTCCTGCAGCTTTATATACGATGTACAGTTGTATTTATTGTCAAAAAGTTTGACCTCCTCGTTAAGATAATCAGTCACAGCTATATATCCCCATGGTAGAAACGCACAAGCTGAGATGATGGCTACACTCTCTGTGACATAGCGTTTGCGACAAAAGCAGGTGTTGACCTGTGGCAACAGGCACCGTCCCCTTACATGCTCCTCCCCATCTTGCTGAGTCCATTCCTTATAGTTCAGCAGATCTACATAATGGATGTCGGCTTTTGTGTCGAAGTAGACCTGGAGCACAGCTTGTTTTGTCTCTTGTTGCCGCACCCATGCTGACTTTGCGGTTTTTGGCTTGTCTAGGGAGGGGACTTGGTATGAGAGAGTGGGAGCAGGTGCTGATCTGGTTGCTATGGTTCCAGGCGCAGTAATTACAGATATAGCGACAGCAGTCCTTACACCACCAGCTGGCCACCTTGTGGTGTCCCTCTGTACCACACTGGTTACACAAGGTCTCATGGTGGTAGGAAGTGGGCAGGGCTCCACTAGGGTGGGGGAGCTGAGGGGTAGGGGCAACACGGGTCCTGCTGCACCCACAGCCCATCCAGGATAGCTGAAGACAAGACATTATTTAAATCAGGACAAGAGGGTATATCAGCATGTGACGTTATATGCCCATTGGGAGACATGAATTAAGTTGTTTTTTTTCTTTTTCAAGATAAAACCCAACAAAAGCAAAACATTCCTCTTGTTAGCCAGAGTCCAATTTTACATGTATATGCAAATAAAGAATTCTCATGTCAAGTGTATTTGTGCTAAATTCTACCGTTATATGTGTGTGCACTGTTGTGAATGTCAAGTTGATTTTTATTCGGTCTTAAATATTTTGAAACTATGTTGGTCATGAAAAGACTATTGTTGTAAATAAATTGAACTTCCCTTTGCAAAATTTGAGGGTTGTGCAGAAAGAGCATGGCCACAACATGATAGTTACAGTAGAGCCAGTAGATCTGGGAATCCATATTTCAGGTTATCCAATTCTTGAATATTATTACTAACTTATAATAAAATATACAGTTAAATGCACCAAAGCAGTCAAGGTGCTTTAAAGTGTCAAACTCTTAAATTCTCAAATTTTCCCGATAAAAAAAAATGATTTACCTTTCAGTATCTGAGAAACTGATTAAATGCTTGAAGTTTTTTAGAGCATTTAAATCAGACTCGTCCCAGTTCTGTAAAAGTGGTTTACTATAAAGAAATATCATGGTTGTGTCTTTGTAAAGAAAGAATGATATGCAATTAGTATTTTTCATATGTTCCTACAGACATTAAGCTGTATTAAGTATTAATGAATAAATCAATGTATTTGATATCAAGACTCAAAAGTGTTCACCTTGTGTCAGCAGTACATGGTAGTAATGACCATAGTTTGTTATTAACTCCGTCCCTGCTAATCTCTCTCTCTATCTCTCATGTACACTGTTTTAAAGATAAAAATTAAACCGGTAATTTTAGACTTCCTAGTCTGTTTAACTGCTATTACAAAAGTCTTGTAAGGCAGTGTGATTGTTGGTGGGAAACAAAGGAGAGTGTCAGGGTTCATTGACTACAGGTGTATTCATTACAGAGTATGGGTACATGTATTTATTTTGTACACTGTAAAGTGCAAATCATATGTATACTTTTACTCTTTCTTCATACATGTACTTGCAGTGATTTTTTTAAACTTTTTTTTACAACCTGTGGCTTTCTTGTTGGGAAAATAAGCATTACAATGTATAAATAAAAAATTGGGAAATCATGAGATAAAGAAAAAGATTTAAATAAACAAAGCAATTAATCTAATTATAGATGGTACTGGTAATTAAGGACAGGACCCTGGGGGGGGGGGGGGGGGGGGGGGCACCAAACAGGGTCTTGTCGTCAAATACCTATGATAGATGGTACATGTCATAGAAAATTTCAAATCAACATTAAAATTCTAAGAATAACACAAATTTCATTAAAATTCCATAAATTATGTCTGTTGAGTCCAAAAAAAGGCTATTTCATTTGGAGGAGGAAAAAATGTCAGTTTTTGGTTAGGGGAAACCACCTGTAGAAGGTGGTAAATTTACACACAAAAAATTGACTTGAAATGTTATTATACTCCCGATTCACATTGTGAAGTGGGGTCTTTACAGGAATCAGGCTTGTTACGTCCTGTCATGTTGCATCCCATCATGTCAACATGAAGTGTGGTAAATGGCAATGATAATGCCTTCACAGTTGGCATAATGATTTACCAATCAGCAGAAAAGGGCATATAACTCTGTCAAAGATTTTGTAAGAATAATAGTATTAATCAGCTGCAGTGATGTTTCTAGTTTTTGTTCAGAATCAATATTTTTTTTAAATAAAATTAATGAATAATGTGTACTTACTAGATGGTCTGAGCATAAGTCCATGCTACTTATTTCCGCATTCCTAGTTTTCTTTTTTCAGTTTTAATGTTATGAAATTGAATGTCTTTGAGGACAAAATATTAAGATAACCCCCACCTGCCTCCAAAATGAGTTTTAGGATGCAGAATGAACATGTTAGTTTGTCCACACAAGGTTGGTTAACATTAACCTCATTGGTACTCGTGGAAAGGGGACACTTGATACATCAAATACTGTAACTTTATAGGTGCTTCTATTTTAATACCCTTGCTTCACAGAAGTTAAAGAGATATTGGATACATGATCATCATGTCCTGTCCCATCATGTCTTATCCTGCATGTGCTACACTCACATTACATGAATACAAGGTGCAGGGGTGTAAGTCAACTATAATAATATTTCTAGTTGGTTTTATGTTCCAGACAGTTTAAGGTCCATACTAAGTATGCAGATTAGGTCAGTATTTTTTTGTGGGTTAGGCCTTTCACAAGAGTCTATAGTAATAAAATATTGCACCTTGTATGACTTGTTTGCAGGTTACAGAAGTTTAAGATGACTATTGCAAATACCGTGATTAGCCAGGAAAATTCCAGTCTGAGTACGATGGGAACCGATCAGTTGCTGGATCTATTTGCTCTGGATGAGAGCAAGAAGGGGAACCAGTCATCAGCCAGTGGGAATCAGGAAGATAGGAAACAGAGTGTGAGGTCCATCTTGGATGGTCTTGGTGAACTCTGGGAAGATGAGCAGTATGAAAGTGAATATGACATTAAGTCATTCATGAAGTCTCTGGTCTAGAATTGTGTCTAAAAGGGCAAAGTTTTAATCAAGCCATTGTTAAAGACTTTTTTTTCAATATACTGTGAAATCACTTATTTTCATGGGACACTCATTTTTGTTGATTTCATGGAAGGATTTTTTTCATGAATATTAACTTCCGTGAAAAAACACTTATTTCATAGACTTTGCATTTTTCACAATATGAATCCATGAATAAATAAAAGTCTTAAAGAAATTGGCTAAGGTACATAAGCTATGAAACTGAATGTCACTGAAAAATAATGACTTTACAGTAGGTATCTATCATGTGATAGGTGCCAGTATCTGTCTAGAATCGGATACCAGACAATTTCTATCACCCTGAGAACCACAGGAACATCCTGTCAGATATGCAAAAAAAATTGTTTCCTGAATTTGTACCATAGGATTAATTCTTGGGCCCTAATTCACCAACATGTGAAGTCTATATTTTAAACTCAGTCTCAAGACTTTCATATTTTCATAGTGCTTTTTTACTAATTTTGTAAATAAATCCATGACACTTTTCATATTTCATAAAAATAAAGGTTGTTCTTACTAGATATTAATGGGTTTTCATAAAATCATTTAATATCATATAGGAAGAAATTGACTTCTTCATTTTTTTAGCTCACATGAGCACAACGTGCTCAAGGTGAGCTTTTCTGATTGCCTTTTGTCCGGCGTCCGGCGTCCGTGCGTGCGTGCGTCCGTGCGTCTGGCGTCAACAATTGCTTCAAACAACATCTCCTCCTAAACGGCTTGGCCAATTTGAAAAATATTTTGCAGGAATGTTCCTTAGATGAAGCTCTACTAAAGTTGTATAAATGGTTCTGGTCCATCGCATAATTAGGTCACAGGAGCTAAAAATAGATTTTAAAAATGAAAATTTAAAAAATCTTCTTCTCTGAAACCACAAGGCCTAGCCTTTTGATTTTTGGTATGTAGCATGATCTTATGACTCTCTACCAGGATTGTACAAATTATGACCCTGGGGTCAAAATTGGCCCCGCCAATATAGGAAAAACTTGAAAAAATCTTCTTCTCCGAAACCACAAGGCCTAACCTTTTGATTTTTGGTATGTAGCATCATCTTATGGGCCACTACCAAGATTGTATAAATCATAGCCCTATGGTGATAAATGACCCCGCACCAGGGGTCACTTGTTTTACATAGAGTTATATAGAAAAATCTTAAAAAATCTTCTTCTATGAATCCATAAGGCCTAGAGCTTAGATATTTGGTATGTAGCATCATCTTATGGGCCACTACCAAGATTGTACAAATCATAGCCCTATGGTGATAAATGACCCCGCACCAGGGGTCACTTGTTTTACATAGAGTTATATAGAAAAATCTTAAAAAATCTTCTTCTATGAATCCATAAGGCCTAGAGCTTAGATATTTGGTATGTAGCATCATCTTATGGGCCACTACCAAGATTGTACAAATCATAGCCCTATGGATAAATGACCCCGCACCAGGGGTCACTTGTTTTACATAGAGTTATATAGGAAAATCTTAAAAAATCTTCTTCATGAATCATAAGGCCTAGAGCTTAGATATGTGGTATGAAGCATCATCTTATGGGCCACTACCAAGATTATACAAATCATAGCCCTATGGTGATAAATGACCCCGCATCAGGGGTCACTTGTTTTACATAGAGTTAAATAGGAAAATCTTAAAAAATCTTCTTCTATGAATCCATTAGGCCTAGAGCTTAGATATTTGGTATGTAGCATCATCTTATGGGCCACTACCAAGATTGTACAAATCATAGCCCAATGGTGATAAATGACCCCACACCTGGGGTCACTTGTTTTACATAGAGTTAAATAGGAAAACTTAAAAAAATCTTAACCTAGAGCTAAGATTTTTGGTATGTAGTAGCATCTAATGGTTCATTACAAAGATTTTCAAAGTCTTGGCCCTACGGTGATAAATGACCCTGCGCCCAAGTCTTCTCTGAAACCATATAGCCCATTGCTTAGATATTTGGTGTGTAGTATTGTCAGGGGTAAAATGTTTTAGATTAAGTTATATCAGAATCCTTGTCTGTTTAAAAACCTTGACATCAGTTGAAGCAATGGTACTCAGGTGAGCGATTCAGGGCCATCATGGCCCTCTTGTTTAATCTTGAGTTTGAGTCTAAAATATAGACTCAGGAGATTGATGATTTCTCCTGTTATTTCAAGTCACTGGCTGGTGGGTACATGGCTTTTATCATGTTTTTATTAGCAAATCACAATTCAGGTTTTTGTATGTATGAGCTTGCATCCAAGAGTGTTTAAAATATCCATTGCAAATACATGTACACAGTTCACTTAACTTCTCATTGAGACAAAATCAAAACTTATTCAGAAAAGAATACTGCATTTATTTGTTTATATGAATTTACTAGTCACAACTCATATGCAATGATCACAGCTTAAATGAGGTACTTAATGGTTTGAAGTCAAACCCAGGTGGAATGTCTGATTCATAGAAGGTCTCACTGAGAAACCAGTATGAGTGAAAGGTAATAACAGGTATTAAACCATTTACTTAATACAGACTCATTTTGATGTATGGAAAACACAGCAGACCCAGATCAGACTGCTCCTTGTATGCTAAGATTATAATTGTCTGCTTGGTAAGGAAAATCCATTGTTTCATATACATTTAAAGTTCATTGATTAGTATTCTTCATAAATCATAAATTCATGCAGAGATAAAGGGTTAATATTCATAAAATTAGCTGGAAAGAGTATAGAGTAACAAGGTATAAGCTTGAACAATAGGCCTGTGCTTTGTTTCATACTTTTCTTACAGTTTCTTTACATAAATGTTTTATGTATATTCAATATTACATAGATAATCTATGGTATGGATAATTTACAAACCATGTTGGACATGAAGATGATATTTTAAGAAATGTTTGTCACATAACACCATACTGAAGGTGTTGCAAAACCAGAGTCATTGCATCAGTGTTTGTTGATTTTGTGAGTGAAAAAAGGTGCAAATGCTATTTATCTGACAGTTCTAAAATGTGCCAGGCATGTTCGAGAAGTCGATATATGCAATAAGAAGAAATGTCCGAAGATATTGGAACTGAATGATTGAATGAAATTGAATTTAACATGTTAAAGTCTGTTTATGAGTTTATGTTCACCAGTATACATGCACTTCTCTTTCTTGGACACTCAGGGATCTGTCCACTCATTTTATTCCTCCCCTTTATATCCTCTGCTTCAGAAAGTGAAGTAAGACTATAACAGTTATCGTCCCACCCTGCTTTGCTTTTCAAGGAATTCATATCGTTGAGTCAAGGCAGTCTAGAAGGGAAGTAATTTATCTTTAGTGATCGCTGTAGAGAATGAGATTTTTTTTCCTGATAAATTTCTGCATACCATTAAACCTGCATATCAAGCAGCCAGTCTGTTAGAACAGTCAGCTTAAACCTGAGCTAGCTGTCACCTGTATTAAGCAGCCAGTCTGTTAGAAAAGTCAGCTTAAACCTGTGCTAGCTGTCACCTGTATTAAGCAGCCAGTCTGTTAGAACAGTCAGTTTAAACCTGTGCTAGCTGTCACCTGTATTAAGCAGCCAATCTGTTAGAACAGTCAGTTTAAACCTGTGCTAGCTGTCACCTGTATTAAGCAGCCTGTCTGTTTAGAACAGTCAGTTTAAACCTGTGCTAGCTATCACCTGTATTAAGCAGCCAGTCTGTTAGAACAGTCAGCTTAAACCTGTCTTAGCTGTCACTTGTATAAAGCAGCCAGTCTGTTAGAGCAGTCAGCTTAAACCTGTGCTAGCTTCACCTGTATTAAGCAGCCAGTCTGTTATACAGTTTAAACCTGTGCTAGCTGTCACCTGTATTAAGCAGCCTGTCTGTTTAGAACAGTCAGCTCTAAGGTCCAGAAGACATTTAGTTATAATTTTGACCTCACTTTAATAACTACTTTGTCTCAGTTCTGTAACTGGCTGCTCAGAACAGGTCAACTGTGTGGATGTGTCATTGATTTGCGTAGTATTATTCTAGATAATTAAGGTTTAACCCTTTACTTCATATAGACACATTTTGACTTATTGGCAAACAAAGCAGACCCTGATCAGACAGTTCCTTTAGGAGCTGTTAGATAAGAGTCTCCTCTGTTAGCGCATACAGTATTGTAGCTCAGATTCTACACAGTTTGCAGAGCAAAGAAAAATCCATTGTTTCATATTACATTTAAAGTTCAGTAAATATTCATCAAATCATAAATTTGTTCATGAATATTCATGAGGTAAAGGGTTAATGGATATTGATAGTCTAGATTTTATCAACTTACAAGATTAGATTTTAGTAGATTTATGTACACTGTCCAACCAGAGTTGTATCACAAGGATACAAAACCATGTTTAATGCACTGGATTCTGAATTATTTACAGCCACAAATAGTACTAAGTAGATAAGTTCAATTTTTCAAGTCTGTCATTTCTGAACAATAAAGGTGAAAACTGTTGACGTGTTGACTTGATATATTATGTACCCATATTATGCCACAGATACAGTTTGTTAGAAATATAAGGTGGTGCACCTTTCTAGTTCTTAGCAGTGAAAATTGAAGCCCCAGGTTTCCAATTCATGGCTAAATCAACCGCTCACAAACAGTAGCACAAACATAACAATGCATTATCTTAAACCAGGTCTACCATTGACTACCTGTTATGTTTATTTATTGGATTTAATGTCCCACCAACAATATTTCAGTCATTTGAAGTTGAGGTCTACTCGAGACGGATATAGTGCTCCCACACTGCAGTATCACATCATAGAGATGTAGCATGATACCGCACCTAGTTACATCATCCTGACACTGAGCTAACCAGTCCTGGAACTACCCTTATATGATGAGCACTAAGCAAGGAAGCTATACCAGTACCATTTAATGACTATCGTAAGTCGTGGCCAAGGATCTAACCCATGACCTTATGATTCCAGGGTGGACGCTCTAACCACTCAGCCGTCGGGACTAGTAAATTACCTGTCATTGCAAAATAGCTATCGGACAGCCATTATATCAATTTGAATACATCTGTAATCACTGGAAAGGCTCACGGTCTCGTATTAGTTAGAAGATAGATGCATAAGGGCCCGGAACTTTTTTGAGGGGATTTCTACTGTTTCGTCTATTACAAGACACTGGTTTTTGTATTCTTGACTTTTATCAGTCAATCACAATTAAGGATTTTGTAAGTTTGAACTTTCATCTATTTGGTATAATACAAAAGATTGAAGTATCCATTGCAAATACATTTACACGATTTGTTTAACATTGAAATTAAATAAAACCTTATCAGAAAGGAAGGGGCCATGATGGCCTTGAAAATATACTCCTGAGAAATACTGCCCTCATTGCCTGCACAAGTTACTATATTATAGCATGGTTAATTTAAATACATAAACCATGCAGAAATACAGCAAGATCATTTCAATTCCACAAACCTAACAATGTGTGGTCAAAATGAAGGTTGTAGCACTACCAATCCTAAGTCGGTCACTGGGTTATGGTCAAAGTAATCCAAGGATACTGTTCATGCCACGCATTAAACAATAGCAAGTAAGACAAAGTATTTAAGATATTGAGTCTAGATGCATAATAGTGTGTGGGGGGTGGGGGTGTAAAGAAATCACTAAATGCATGAATAGATTGTGGGGTAGTCACATTTTAAGTGGATTGTTGTGAGTCTTGTAAACGGTATCACTATGATAATGGAGTATAAGCAGAGCTAATGACCCATGGATTTTTATGTGGCAGTATGTACAGCAAATTGCTTCAAATATTTTGGAATGAAATCCTACACAAACACCAAAAAGCAGTTGTGCATAACCAGGTTTTTTATGGAGACCAAAATATTTTATATTTATATGCAACTGCAAGTGTTTCTCACATTCACTCAAGGTTTATGAGCACAATAAAACAGGCAGCAAGCTGTGCCCCTGTCAGTCGGGAATTAAATTTCCTGAATTTTCATATAATATTGACTCAACAATCAGGTCATGCTTATTTTGTGATAGTTTATTTTTTATCTGGTTTGTATATGAGTGGGTAGGTATGTCAAAGACTGGCATTTTGTAATTGAAATTTTTGGAATATAATGAACAACAAAGAAGACATATGTGTTAATATATATTTTCATTGATTCATGCAAAAAGAGAAATGCAATGCAGATAATTAATAATGAATATGATTTTTAAAAGATACATAAAATCCTGATATAAGAAAAAAATCTTATTAACAAATCTCTTTCCAGCTGGCTTGCCGCAGGTCGGTGGTTCTACCCGGGTACCTCTGTGTACTCGGGGTCTTCCTCCACCTGTAATTAGCTGGACGTCGCTTTATGATTGAAATACTATCGCAGCGACGGTAAACCCCAATACAACAACAACAACAAATCTCTTAATATATATTTTCAAAGTTTTTTTAAAAATTGAATACTGGTACTTCTAAAGCCTTACTGAATAGCTTTAATTTACAAATTGTTAGTGCATGAAATTTGGTCATTTTATATTATGCATCTATTATAGATAACCATTTTTGGCAGAAAATTCTCAGTTTTCAGTTTTGAATTACCTAATACTTCAATGAGAAGTAGTTATGAAACTGTAATTGATATGGTGACTGGTCTCGGTCTGTTTTCAAGGTGACTCGTGAGTCTGTCTACACAAGTTCTACTTCCACAAGTCCACAAATACAAAAGCTTGACATGTGTTGGTACATATATAAGCTTTAAGATTTGTAAACCAAAAAAAAAACAGTATTGTTATTTATTTGCCCAACTTTAAATTCACAAAAAAACAACAACAAAAAAACACTTTGACAAGCAAGCTCACATATTTGACTTGCCATTCTGTGATTAAAGTAGTCAAACTTCTATTGTGTATTCTTGGGGCAAGTATTTCACTACTCTCACTTGATACTGTATATACATGTGTATGGATTTTGATGTAGGTCAAGTATAAATATTTTTTAAAATAAACATCTTGGAATGCAACAAATAAATAAATGATATGGTTAGATATATTGTAAAATAACATTTGAACACAATCAAGACTGTTAGGCAAAACTGTAACAGACACACAAAGAAAAAATACAACCTTGAAATGTCACACAAACAAGACAAACTTGATATGTCACACAAACATTACAACCTTGAAATGTCACGCAAACAAGACAAACTTGAAATGTCTAGTGTTAAAGATCACAACCACAGCATTTGTTTCATAAGGCACAGGAAGTACGACTGCCAAACATCAAAACCTTGACTCCTGAAAGTGTACCACATTGGCCTTAACCACTCATGATACAACATGTTTATCTACTGTAAACCTGATCAAACTGAATGCAGTTCTCACTCTGGGCTGGATTTACTGTGTTCCCCTCTTGTCCTCAAAGTACTGAGGTGTAAAACCCTGATCAGCCAGCCAAGTATTCACAAGTTGGTCTGGTTTTATACAGGTTATGAAAGTCATTTTCCTATGAACTTTGACTCAATGTTATATTCTCAAGGTCACAGGCTAATCAAGGTTTTGAAATTTAACTAAAAGGCATTAACCTTCTGAACATGTTCAAGAACAAGTTCACAAAAATGTGAACATCACAATTTACAGTGTATAGTTTCAGACCAAGTAATATACATACACAACCTAATAACTTTTAAGACTTCTTTACACTCATTACTTTAAATTATGATAGTACAATAAATATAAAAGTCAAACGTATGAACAGCACAGTTCCAGATATATATATGTTCTGCAAGTATGGTTGAGTTTACTTCATGATTTAAGCACCAACCACCTTAAAATAGATTTCAGTAACTTGCTTAATGCCTTAATTCATAGCTATATTTCATGTCCTTCACATAAAATTCACTGAACCAAACTTCAACACATATCATGATGATCTTTTCCAATCAGTTTGTTACAAGATTTATTGACATTAGTTAGATTACACAAAATATTGTCAATACTAAACATAAATGCAGCTAAGCGAGAAACAAAATATCACTATAGAAATTTCAGTAAGATCCTAAAGTTCCCTGCTTGAAATATCTAACTAGTTAAAATCACTTGTACGAAGACTTGAGGCTAAATTTAAACACAACCCACACAAATGTATATGAATTAAATATGGCAAACCTCTAATTCTACAAAAAATATCACTCTAATTACAATGGCTTCTCTAATTCCATTTAAAATTCAAATGCAATTCCTATGGTTAAATGCACTATAAAGTACAAAAGCTTTACTATATCAATTATGTTTTAATCAAATAAACATATTAAGACATTGCAAAACATTTTGTAAGCAGGAAAATTTATCAAACACACTTTTAGTGTTCATCTAGTCATTTCAAAAACACTAATGATCTTTTCCTCTCATAAAACTACTAAAAT
The DNA here is from genome assembly GCA_021229015.1 of Solen grandis. NCBI lineage: Eukaryota > Metazoa > Mollusca > Bivalvia > Adapedonta > Solenidae > Solen > Solen grandis. Next base: position 70,749,605 of record CM037781.1, on the reverse strand, counting down.
TCCTCTCAAAATATATTACAAATACATACATCTGAGTTAAAGGAAAAACTATTTAGGTTCTGTTGTTTTCTTTTTGTACAGACAGAGCTTGTCCTTTTTGTAATCTGCTTAAAACTTCATGAATACTCAGTTTAGATTAACATCCTTAACAATGGCTAAGTATATTATACTATTACATGTACATACTATCATATAGAATTTAAATACCACATACTGTAAATGACATTTTGATTTTCTCATACAATTAACATAAATACCATGATGAGACAGAGCAAATGGGCAAAATAAAAGAAAATCTGAAACAAGAAAGTATTCTCTATACCATGACAAGTCCAAACCAAATGAAGTTTATCATACAATGAATGTCTATGATGCGCTGAAAACCCTGTATAAATAATTTGTGTATTGTTCCTGTCACATTTAACCCTTTCCCTCATATAGACTCATTTTGACGCACTCAATAGGTACCACATAAAGCCTGATCTGCAGAAAGCCATACTCAAACCTTACCAAATTTAATTGTAAAATCCTCATTACTAGACCACTGAGGAGCAGCGAACAGCATAAAACCTGATCAGCCTGCGAGTTATTCGCAGGCTGATCTGGTTTTATGCTGTTCGCATAGGTCTTTTCATGGTATCCTCTATGAGGGAATGGGTTAAAACACCAGTGACTTATTCCCGTATCAAGATACACATCTGCCTGTATAGTTACTGCTAATTATATGGTTCAACTTAATATACATAGTGCGAATAATTGCATGAAAATGGGATTATTATTCTATTGTATTTCTTCAATAATCTGGGCTATTAGTCTCATCTTCAAATATTAAACATTTCTTTCATAACAACTGGAAAACAAGTTCTCAGAACTTCTACTAATTCCTCATGTCGGTTCCTGTGCTATGAGAGTATTTTGTACCTGGAAAGGTTCTCACTGGGGATATCATCAGTTGATTAGTTTAAAGAGTTCTTCAAAACTTCATGAAATTTTATCATTAACAAAGACAAATAACTGCCCCTTAAGAAGAAAAAAAAGTAAGGTAAATATTTATAAAAAAAAAATGTGAATAACTATAATGAATTTAAGTATAAAATCTCTAACCACATGTATTATCACAATTAGATTATGTTACCGAATAAACTGGAAAGGTAATTGCTGTGAATTCCATGTACAAAAATGCAACAGATTTTCTGACATGATTTATTTAAGTGATCTTAACCCTATGCAAAATAAAACCTGGAGACAGCTATTTGAACAATATGAGTTGGTTAATGATAGCACACTGTTGGGACTTTGTGAGCGACCCAAAAAATTAAAACGCACTTCATTTCAAGAACAATCAAGTTTCATGTTAACCAGTAGAAATTCTTATATGAATATCTGTTCATACTGAGACAGTCTGACTGTATTTAGAGACTCCCTGCGATATATTACCCGCTTCATTAGGTCCTCTCAATCACATGACAAAATGATTTTTTCTTTTTTTATATATCAAAAAATGTTAAAAGTGTATGTTGGAAAATGTTAAAATCATGCTTTTACTTAGCACATTGTATAACATTAAATCAACTAAACTAAAGCAAGAAGCCAAGTGGATCAACATTCCCTATGAATCACATGAGATGTCAATAAAATCAAATTTTTAAACTAAGGAAAAATATAAAATACTTACCTCCAATGAAACTGATTTATCTACAATTCTAGAATTCTTTTGCATGAAATTCATATCAAATATAAACATTTTACCATGTACCAGGACTCCTCCTGGAGTATATTGCATACAAATAAATGCAGAAACAAAAATTGAGGATATATATTAATAGACGATACTGTTAACTGGAGTGTTAAAGTAGTGCAGTTCAGGTCTCATTCTCAATGTGACGACAAATTATTTCTGGTAAGTTTAAAATGTAAAATATACTGAGATATTACAACACATCATGATGTTCTTAGCAAGTAAACTGGGAATGTAATTAGTAACAGAATCTTTTCTACAAGAAATTTCTCATTTAAGATCTAGGCCACTTTTCACAACACACCTACAACTAAAGCAAGAAGCCAAGTGGATCAACATTCCCTATGAATCTGACACTTTTTAAACAAACCTTAAGTTGAAGATTTTAAACCCTGAAATAATAAATTTCAAATATACAGGTATTGATGTAAAAATAAACAAGGTTACAAGCACCAGTCATGAATAGGCATGAACGTTATGATATCATATAAACCATTAAACCATATATTACTTAAAAATATAATAAAACTTTTTTTACAACCTTAAAATATAATCCAATCAGTGATTATACTTATTTATTTTATGCTAACTGATGGAATACTGTGTTCTTTCAGTGAGATAAAATTCAAATCTGTGTGAGTGATATACTGGTAGGTTTGCTGGGGCTTCTTTTTTTACTTAGAAACTTATTAGTTCCATTCTTTCATCTGCAGTTAGCAAAAAATAAAAATAAAATGTGTTTGAGTAGTTATGGAATGTATCTCAATTCGAAGTGATACAATTTCAACATTTTCACTTGTGCTATGCACTTGTAAAAATATTAGAAATGCATCATTTCCCAATGAGATATTCTATATCCATTCAACACAAACAAATAGCCTCTCTCTGTTTATATATACAAATATAAATCTATATTTCTGTTAAGCAAATTATCTGCCCCTTAAAGTAGTTTTGTGTGATATAATTGTTCCTCTTTTGAGCTAAATCTTCACCAGGGGAGTTTACACACAAATACATTATTATGCATATGCAAAAGATACTATAAAGATCAATTTATGATTCAGTTTGAAATAATCCAAGATCAAATAAAAGTACAAGTATAATCTATCCCAAGGAAAATTAACATTGAATATGACACATAATGATCTATAATGAATACAAGTAGTATTTAATGATACAAACAATCTTGCTATAAACATAGGCTCTTTACAGATCAAAATGGATAATGCCTTGAACATTCTGACCTTTTCTTTTATTCTTGTCATTCTCTGTATTTACAGCTAAAGCATGAGGTTTTCCATAATAAAAAGAAAGAAAAGAAAAAAACTTTTAAGGTTAAGAATTACTTTTAAATCTAAAACTTATCATTTGTAAAACAAATGTACCAGTACACACAAGTATATAAAACTATTTAATCCTTCACCTCATAGGCACCCATTTTGATGAACTTGCTAACAGAGCAGACCCAGATCAGTGAGATTCTTCCAGGAGCTGTCTGATCAGGGTTTTCTCTGTGTGCTGAGACAAAATAGTAGCAAATGATTCAACAGTTTGCAGAGCAAAGGAAAATCCTTGGTATTATATGTATACAGTTGAACCTGTATTAGCGGCCACCTGTACTTATCGGTCAACCTGTATTAGCGACCACCTGTACTTATCGGTCAACCTGTATTAGCGGCCACCTGTACTTATCGGTCAACCTGTATTAGCGGCCACCTGTACTTATCGGTCAACCTGTATTTAGCGGTCAATTTTAAAATTACCGAAATGTAGCATTTTGTGCTATATTGAAACTTCATTCAGCAGTCACCTCTATGAAGCGGCCACTTACTCTTGTTCCCTTGACCGATGACTTAAGAAAGGTTTGACTGTATATGTGACCCATTAAAAGTAAATTAACATTCATCAAATCATAAATTTGTACATAAATATTCCAGAGATAAAAGATTTAATACAGTAAAAATGCAATATTCCTAGAACTGACAAGAATAAAAAGAAATGCTCAGCTAATCCTGTGGCTCAGACAACTGAGTGTACTTTCTCAATGTTGTCCAATCCAGGTATCTCAGAATAGGCACAATGCTTCTTTAACTATCAAAATTTTAATGTAAGCAAACCCAATTGTTCAAAAAAAGAAGAAATAAAGACAAAGGAAAGAACATCTTTATAAAACTAAAATTTCAGAAATGAACACAACTTAAAGGGCGATAAGATACTATGAATATAGAGGCTGATGATTGTTCAAGTTTCATTATTAGTAATATCACAGACTAACTGACTGTTGTTCAATATTGTGAACAATGTTTTGGCAATCAGTATACATATCTGTCTATATCATCCACGGAATAATTCAAAATCCTGAATGCAGTATCCACATACATATACAAATATATATAAAGAATATATGACAGAAACAGAGAAATATCCAATGAAATGATTTTTGCAAAGAGTGTCCTACTTTGTAAATACAACTTAACATAAGCATACCCTGATTGGGACAACATACTTGTAAGTTTTCATACAAATTTCTGACAATTTTCATCAATAAAAAATATATAAGAATGAGACATACTGTTCAGAAATCACAAATTCAACCTAAGTTAAACAGACTGATCCATAGCTGAGGGTTTCGTGGATATATTTATTGAATATGAGTGAGAAACCAGCCAGTAAGTGCTGGTTGCCATAGTATCAGACCTCAACTGGTTCTGTAGCATCCTTCATGTTGAATGGGAAAGGTTCTTCATCACCTACCCCCACCCCTGCATCCTCCTCCTCCTCTGGATTCTGCTCACTAATACTGTAACAGGAAATTCATTATCATATCACTAATATTGTTACCTGGATAATTCATAGCTATCTTAAATTGAAATATCTTAAACAGGTGTGCATTTCATTTGATCATATTTGATTACAAAAGATGTATTCAAACACCACTGTTATTTTTTAACACTATAACATAAATTAATAGTCACCAAAGCAAGGGCAAAAATATCTATAATCATTAATATGATATGACAGTGGTGTTTTTTATCACACACTCTTCCTCACACTTCCCAGATTTGTATAAGTAAAATCAAGAAAAATACTGATCTGATTTTTCACTCACCCTGCACTGATATTAGCTTGTAATGGCTACAGATGAGTGCAATTGTACACCCCTAATTAATTATTTATTTATAATAATTAAAGTTTCATATCTGAAGGGTGAAAAAGTAATTTAGCTTTCAAATTAGTCCAAAAAAATCTACAAATAAAAGGAAATGAAATATTAGGTACAACAATAACATAATTCAATATATTTGTATATATATATAAAAACAGGGATACATACTTTGAGTCTGAAGAATGGGAAGAGAAGGATTGGTTGCGGGGAATCCCACCAGCAAAGGTAGAGAAAATGGGAGGGTTACTTCGGTCACTGTATGAGCTTGCAGGTGCGTATATATCTGGCTGTGCTTGCTTGTGTGCTTTAGGTTGTCGCGGGGTTGGATCATAAAATCGTCCGTTTGCAAAATATCCCATGGTCAAATCGGAGCCAGAACAATTCAGTGTGGTCAAGCTGTCATTGGCGCGTTTCAGATCCCAGGGGATTTCATACTGTCTCTTCAGGTTTGCCTTGTTTGACCTAATTAAAGTGCTAGATTGTGACACAGACACGTGGTTCGCTTGTGACTGAGAGTTCATCTCCACAGGAACTGGAACACTGCTGTAAAAACTGGCGTTGGTCACATTGAGCTGGGAATTGCGCTTATTTAAGGTAGCATAGGGATTGGGTTTTTTAATTACTGGGGTAGCATAGGGATTTGTCTGCGAGGAGGGGACTTCAACATAGGAAATTCTGTTTACTGGTGGTGTCTCCAGAGACTCTTCTGCCTGAAATAAAAAAAAATCCACGTCAATGGTGAAATTCCTAATCAAAACAGTAATAAAAAATCCTTACCATGAGCAAATGTTTCCAATAAAAATGAATTAAGAACAAGAAAATGTGTCTCTGAGAAACTAAAGCTTGTCTAGATATGGTCAGAACCAAATATTTGCTTGTATTTTTTAAAGTTTACATAATGATGTACATTTGTATAAACTTTCATGATATGAAGTTACCTTTATAGAAAAAAAACCACTTAAACACAGAGGTAAACCTGGGTCAGAATAACCAATTTTACCAGGTCACAGCCATAAAATTAAATCTGCATAATTATCAAATAGATCATATCATAACATACATGTGTACCTAGTTTCATAAAGATGCGAAGTCATCTTCATAGAGAAACAGCTTCAACTCAAAAGTAAACCTGAGGTGAAACTGAGGCAGAACAACCAATTTTACCATGTTCATCCTACTGAGAAATATAGGTCACAGCCATAAATTTGCATAACTATTAAATAGATCATATCCTGATGTACATGTGTACCTACTTTCATACAGATTTGAAGTCATCTATAAAAAAAACAAGAGGGCCGTAAGGCCCTATATCGCTCACCTGAGGGGTCTTGATGTATAGGCATTGAAGACAATTATAGCTTGTATTGAGGCTGTTTCGGTTAAAATTAACTAGTGCACTGTTAACCACCATGAAATAAAGTATATAACATAAGGAAAGATTAAAATTAGTATTTTATAAAGTCTTAACAGCTAAAATGGGACGTTTATGAAAAACGCATTTTGAATTTCTTTTTTATTGATAAAATAACAAAAGAACCTTGTAAAATAACAAAAGAACATTGTAAAATATATTCACATAAAAAGGAACACATTATTGTAGAGGAGAATATATGAGATCAAGATTTGGTGTGGGGTCATTTATCACCGTAGGGCTATGATTTGAACAATCTTGGTAATGGCCCATTAGATGATGCTACAAACCAAATATCTAAGCTCTAGGTCCTGCAGTTTTGCAGAGGAAGATTATTAAAGATTTTCCTATATAACTCTTTGTAAAACAAGTGACCCCTGGTGCGGGGTCATTTATCACCGTAGGGCTATGATTTAAATAATCTTGGTAATGACCCATAAGATAATGCTACATACCAAATATCAAAGCTCTAGGCCTAATGGTTTCATAGAAGAAGATTTTTTAAGATTTTCCTATATAACCTATGTAAAACAAGTGATCCCTGGCACGGGGTCATTTATCACCGTAGGGCCATGATTTGAACGATCTTGGTAATGGCCCATTAGATGATGCTACATACCAAATATCTTAGCTCTTGGCCTTATGGTTTCAGAGTAGAATTTTTTTTAAAGTTTTTCCTATATAACTCTATGTAAAACAAGTGACCCCTGGAGCGGGGTCATTTATCACCTCAGGGCCATGATTTGAACAATCTTGGTAATGGTTCATTAGACAATGCTACATACCAAAATATCTAAGCTCTAGGCCTTTTGGATTTGGAGAAGAAGTTTTTTTAAGATTTCACTTTTAAAATCTATTTTTAGCTCCTGTGACCTAATTATGCAATGGACTGGAACCATTTGAACAACTTTGGTAGAGAGTCTGCCAAGGAACTTTCCTGCAAAATAATTTTGAAATTGGCCAAGTGGTTTAGGGGGAGAAGTCGTTTGAACAAAAAGTTGACAACGGACGCACACACGGACGCACGCACGGACGATGGACGACGGACAACAGGCGATCACAAAAGCTCACCTTGAGCACTTTGTGCTCAGGTGAGCTAAAAAAAGCTTAAATGCAAAGGTCAACCTGAGGGAGAACCAATTTTACCATATTCATTCAACCTTGAAATACAGGTTACAGACATAAACTTGCATAAGTATTAAATAGGTCATATCCTGATAAACATGTGTATCTAGTTTCATAAAGATGTGAAGTCATCTTCTTAGAAAAAAAGCATTTACGCAAATGCAAACCTAAGGTGTGACGGGCAGACAGACGAACAGACACATGGATGGACGCACAGACCGAAAATCTATATGCCCTGCAACGGAGTTGGTGGAGCATAAAAAATCTTGACCTCTATAGTATCATAGGTGCCTGGATAGCATAGTGGTAATACATTTTGCTTCTCACAAATGCATCCCGGGTTCAATTCCTGGTCATGTATGTGAGAATGTACAGCAGTCGCCCGTCCAGACACGTTGGTTTTCTCCAGACTCTCAAGTTTCCTCAAAAAATAATTACCACATATGTCACCACCACAGCCATCGAGAGTGATAAATATAAGTTTTGAGAACTTGTTTCAGAATCAATGTATAATAAATAAAGTTGTAAATATAGTACTATTCTATCTAATATCAATACCCCTCATATTGAAAATACCCAACAAGTAGCATGAGAACCATTTCAGTTCACTTACAGGTTCCACGTCCAGCTGTTTGTCCTCCAGCATCTGATGGGCCCATTCCATCAGACCTAGAGCATCAGAGGGGATACTGGATCCTGGCTCCTTCCTGTGGATGAGTACCAGCACACGGCACAGCTGGTGGATTATACCTCTGAAAATGGGAAAATAATGTCAGGGTTTTTGTGATTGTATATAACGAATCTATCAAAGTTACTTCTCAACAAAAGTCAGTACATTGTATTTTAATCAGCCTGAAATATCAACATCTTTAAATGCAGTCATTATTATATCATTACTTTCCCGGATATCAGATTCAACAATGCCAAGATAAAACATATATTCTTTGTAACAGAAACAATACTGGTCTATAACTGAAAAGATTATCAAAATCACAATCAAGCACCATAAATAAACCTAATGTTTTAAGGCAGCCTCTCTCCCATAAACATCAGATTCAAGTTATATATACTAAAGGAAAAAGAAACATGCAATATAAAGACAAAAAGATTTTAATTCACATCTCCACATACTTGTAGGTTGGCACTCTTGGATCGGATTTGTCCATTGATCTCAATTTGTGTCGTATTTCATTGAGCATAGTTAATAAAGTTTGTGCATGTGGCAGGAGTCGCTCCACCTCTTGCTGAAACACTTCTCGATCAACTACATTGTTGACCAATGATGGTTCATTTTCAGTATCTGGAAAATGAGTGAAAAAATACTGTCTTGAAAATTTCAATTAATTTATAAAAATATGAATGCATTACATCGATGAAAGGCATGGAGACTTGACTGAATCGATGATTTTGTATTTAATATGATGAAACTGATGCAATTTAAGCAATTTTAAACTAGAACATTTATGTAAGTATTTTTCCTAGACCTTTAGTCAATGTTGTAAATTGAAGAAAATGTAGGTAAATTTTGGGGGGTCAAAAGCAAAGCCTCAAATAAATAACAAAAAACTATATATAAGTATTTATCATTTATTCCTTATATATATTTTTAAGAAGAATATTCTATCTTTAAAGCTATTTCGCTACCAACTTACTACCTATATCTCTTTCCTTTCCAATTTGCCAGACTTACCAAAACCCCTATTGTCGTACATGGGGACCTTCTTCACATTTCCTGTTTGCATGTTGCCCGCAGCATAATGAGTCTGATTGAGGTTGACATTGCGTCTACAACAGCACAGAACACTTAAACTGAACATTATGGAGACTTCTGTTTGTTAAGTTTTCATACAAAAAATCCTCAATTTTACTATATGTCATCAAAACACTATATAATCCAGTATATGTCCATCACACAGTCAAAATTAACAGTGTTTCCATTTCACTCACAATATGTACATTCATATCATGGGGCAATATCACTGCTTCAAAACCATCCCACAGGGCTATCTTGTATTATTCATAATGCAGACACTTATACATTCACGCTAGGAGGAAAATGTGTTTAAATTATGGAAATAGCAAATAGGTCCATCCATGAACACACACACACACACACACAAAAACTCATGTTAGGAAAAAATAGAAGAAAAAAATATTAACACAAGCTTTGTATGTCTCCATAAACACTATATTCTGCCAATATGATATAGCAAAGTACATTATCCAAATATTTGTGTTATATTGTGTTCTGCTATGTAATTAATAGTCAACAGTTTAAATTACCAATCAATGGTACACAGCAATAAAATCACTGACAACTGCATATACAAGTCCATAGATCATTATCTAATTAATGAAGCAAGTTGACAGGTAACATGTAATTCAATCATTTCTACGCCAATGCTTGACAGGTACTAAGTACAAAAGTGTGGATGCCTCCAGCAAATTGCATGGTGTAACCTTACAAAATACATGTACAGTTACATACACAACATGTGCATTAAAGGACCTATAGCCTTCTTCAGTTAAGACTTAGAATAAAAGTTGGGCATTTTGTTTGTGGAGAACAACTCTTCATTATCTTACTTTTGTACTGGTTTTAATGAATAATATACTACCTCTAATATTTAAGTTTGTTGTTTAACAAAAGACCTGTCATATCAAAACACATCTGAAAATAATGTTATGTGAGAAGGGCTATGAAGCACATAGGGAATGACATGTATTCTGATAAAATGTATCAGATGAGGCTGAAGTTTTCCTGGTGACACTGATAAACATTATATAATTTACAAAAACTGTTTTATGTTTGTTTGTTTGTTGGGTTTAACATCCCATCCACAGTATTTCAGTCATTTGGAGACAATGTCTACTTGAGACAGATATACTGGTAGTGCTGCCACACTGCATTATAACGCCGTAGACATGTGGCATGATACCACACCTAGTTACATTAATCTGACACCAGGCCAACCATTCCTGCAACAACCCTTATATGCTGAGCGCCAAGCAAGGGAGCTATAACAGTACCATTTTTTATGACTTTGGTATGTCGCAGCCGGGGATCAAACCCACGACCTCCTGCTCCCGAGGCGGACGCTCTAACCACTCAGCCACCAGGGACGGTAAAAACTGTTTTATTCTAATCATCTTACATCCGTAACAAATAATTTAGATATTGCAAAACAATGCTTTAAATCATTGTATTACGAAGATGATAAAATTTCTTCTTAAAATATGCTGCAATGAATTCAACATTTTCATTAATGTCTATCATTTGAAATTCATATATACGTAGGTTTAAAAGTTTAGTGTGTTACATTTACATAACTAGATGTGGGTGTTCCTCGGAACACTTGTGTCGCCTGCATTTAAGCATGTTTGATGAAAGAATTGACTAGAAAATCGATCTTTTGACAAATTATTGATAAAGCATAATCTATTTTGTGAGGTACAAAATAACACCAAATCACACACACACACACACACACATATATATATATATATATTTTTTTTTTTTGGGGGGGGGGGGGGGGAAAAAATTAAAAGTGCAATATGTAATAATTTTCCCAAGCACTTTCGACTATACAGTCTTCATCAGAGGAGTGTCAGAATGACTATGAATTCAAAACATTAACTGTAAGAAAAATTATGACGTCATTAAGCACTTATGACGTTAATTATATATATGTTGCAAGTTTGTAGTCATCATTATCATTATTGAGTTATCATTCTTGTGTACTGCACTCAGACCAATGAGATCTATCTACTATAAATGTTTAAGGCAACACTTCAAATACTTTACAAGTTATGCACCACACAAAAAAATTAAGTCTGAAAATTTACAAAGGGCAATAACTCAGAAAATATTAAAGTCAGAGTTATCATTCTTGTGCACTGCACTCCACCTCAAGGTGATCTATGCATGTTTTAAGTTTCAAGGTGATACCTCAAATACTTTTTGAGTTATGGTCCGGACAAAAATAAAATCTCAGAATCAACAAAGGGTAATAACTCAGAAAATACGAAAGTCAGAGTTATCATTCTTGTGCACTGCACTCCACCTCAATGTGATCTATCCATGTTTTAAGTTTCAAGGTGATACCTCAAATTCTTTTCGAGTTATGCTCCGGACAAGAAAGTGTGACGCCGACGACACCGACGACGACGCCGACGACGACGGCGGACAAAGTGATCCCTATGTGTCTGCCATGCTATGCAGGCGACACAAAAATTACATGTATAGTCCTTTTCTTCTACAGGATAACATAATTTGGTGTAAATGCTATTTAATATTGTAGGCACAAGAAAAATGAAAAAAAGAGTCCACAATTATTGTTCTAAAACTAAACTATGATAAATCTATTTAAAATGAATAAACATGTGAATAAGATAAGTTAATCTGACAGGTGATATCATGCATTTATGCTATTTGAGGCTAAACAAAATGCATGAGATAAAATAAATATCAATTACAGAGTTTGAAATAATTCAACAAAAGGCACATATCCCCCCACAAAGATTAATGTGTGAGTTATGTTTTATGTCAGATGTCTTGACCTACATCCGATAACTAACAAAATATAACACAGAAGAATAAGTAGAACCCAATCTTTTTATCTTCATTCCCCTCCTAATGTCAGATATTTTATACAACAAAGTGTAGAAAGTCCTTTACCACCAAAGTAAGCATATATTATTCTGAGTACCTTTAACATACCTGGAAGTACACTATCAGTATAGATAACTAAACAAACAGTATTTATTTACAATCCAACCGTGGTTATGATAGTTAATTGAGGAAGAAATTCCAGCTCTGCCTATCAATCCTTGAATGAGATATTCAAAACACACAGAGAGACATTAACCCTTTCCCTCATATAGACTCATTTTGACGCCCTCAATAGGTACCACATAAAGCCTGATCTGCAGAAAACCACAGTTAAACTTTACCAAATTTAATTACAAAATCCTCATTTCCAGACCACTGAGGAGCAGCGAACAGCATAAAACCTGATCAGCCTGCAAGTAACTCGCAGGCTGATCTGGTTTTATGCTGTTTGCATAGGTCTTTTCATGGTGTCCTCTATGAGGGAAAGGGTGAAGTTCTAAACCAGGTGATTCTGCAATTCTTGTTGCTAAAATCAATGTCTCATTCTTTTCTATTGTAATTCCCCTTTACTCCATATACCTGTAGATGCACTGGCAAACATTGCAGACCCAGATCAGACAGCTCCTTTCAGAAACAGTCTGATCTGGGTCTGTTGTCTGCTCATACAATATTGAAACTTAGATTCTTAATAGTCTGCAAAGAAAAATCAATTAATATTCATCAAGTCATACATTTGTACATGAAAATTCATAAAGGTAAAAAGTTAAAGAGTTGGACTCCTAATCTATAAATACAGTAGCCTGATATTTCCCCCTTTATCACTCATACATACTATTGGCACTATGGACAGGAGACAATCAGGACCATATTAAAAGCAAAATTCAGCCTAAATGGGATTTAATGTTACTTTCTCATCTCAAACATACCAATAAGCAGTGAACAATATGAAACCAGATCAGCCTGAAAGTTGTTTGCCAGCCAATTTAGTTTTATACTGGTCACATGGGTCCTGTTTGTAGGAGTGGGTGAAAGTTAGAAGCATATTATGAAGTGGTAAGTATATTTCAGGACTATCCTTCAGATAGTACCACTGTAAGTATCTGACAACTTCACCAATTCAAATTATAAATGTCTTTTTTAAAATTTGTCAGAGTGTCAACAAAGAGAAAAAGGAAGAACATGCCAGTGTTGTAACTGAGAGAGAGATTTTTAAAAAAGAAATCAAACTCACACAGGGGACTTTTGCTTAAACAACCTGTTATATTTTTTGACTATATCAACCATACTGACAGCCAGGGAGAGTAGGAATACAAAGACGTCATTTTGTCATTGTGTGACAATCTTTGTGGGGGTAAAAATAATGGACTCTTTTAAGCCCCACCTGATACTATTAAGCACATCCCCCTAAACCTGTAAACCACGCCCACATGTCAAACCCCACCTACCTGGTCCGCCTGATGTGAACACAGAAGGCTATGAGGATGACAATGCACAGCAGAAGGCCCGCTGATACTCCAGCGATGATACCAATAATGACCTCAGATCTTAATCCTTCCTCCTTCGCCACTGAAGTAAACAGAAAAATAAATTATAATCAAAACAGTTTTTTATATTGAAAAGCAGTTTTCTCTTTTTGCGACTTTCTCTTGATTCTTTAGGATTAATCATAAATTTGAAATATCTTAGATTTCTTATTACCAGTATAAACTTTACAGTGGATATGCAGATATTACAAAATCTCCAATTCCTGATACATGTTTATGGATTATATTGAATTAAAATGCATCTTAGTAATATAGACATGAAATTAGCACATTTGTTGTATTAATACAGGAAATAAAAGTCAACAAGTTGTATATCCTGTAATATTGATCAAGATAATGGACTACTTTGAAGATTGCAAAATTTGTGGACAAGCATCATTCCACTGTCCATATATTAACTCATGCTTACTTTCACAACTAGAAATGTGTACATAGAATACAGATGCCCCAACCGTTAGCTTTTGTAAAAAAAGCAAGGGCAAAATATGTAACTCATATAGTTTTTGAGATCTGAGATTGAGCAAAAAATGTGGCATCGTGAGTGTTCACAAGGTTTTTCAAAGATGTGCTTTGATGACATTCATTTTGATCCAATATGACCCAACTCATCTGAGATTTTATGGAGACAACATTCTGACCAAGTTACATAAGATTGTTGATGACAGGAGAAGATGGACAAAGACTGACTGATCACAAAAGTGTACAAGTGCTCAGATGAGCTAAAAAGATATATTTCATTGAGAAAATGAAACAAAACTACAGTGGTCACTTGATTCCTCAATGTGGCGATTCATTGAATACCTGCGATGACTCAAGCTACAAGCCCGGTACCTTGATTAAGCCCTTCTTATTCTATATAAATTTATGTGCAATTCTTCAAACATATGATTTTGGATTCCTCGAGCTCTGTCCTTGGTCCCTAGATAGTATATCCTATATAATTTCTATGCATTCCTCGAAATCGATATCAAAACCTAACTGTATCTCCTTGACAACCATACTATGGCCCTATGACCACCTGTCCCTGTAATTAACACCTTGGTCAAGATTGTTTTGCATTTGTTCTCACACATCGTCAAACCTTCAGAGTACATAGTTGAATTGTTATATCAACATGGCCATGTAAAATGTATTTTTGTACCCACTGATCTTGTAACAAACTGTGACGGGTCTGCATTATGAATCATTTGTCATTAAAGGTGCCAATTTTGTTTGTTTGTGTGTCGTTCTTTTTCTCTGTAATCATTTATTTGGAGAACCACAGGATAATGTTAAGTGTTTATTACAAGAATCTAAATAATATGCAACACTGCCATATACACATACTAAACAAAGGGCTTCAATCAAATTATCGGTAAAAAAAAAGAAATTATTTCTTACATATTTCTCACAATGAAAGCTATGATTGTGTTATTATTGTAAAGATTAAACATATTTATGTTTAAAAGTACTATTAAAGACTAAGCGTAACAAAATAATTAATGAAAAGACATTAGGGTATCAACAAATGTAAATGTATTGAACTTGACATGTGATTCCTCGAATATGGCGATTCTTCGAAGTTTTTTACAGATCCTGTCCAACCTTGGGGAATCGCGTGACCCTTGTACTATTAAATGATTCAGAAACAAGGTTAATTTATTTCCAGTCCACACATAACCAACACCATACCATGGTTCTATTTACAGTCTTTACAAAAGCTGCTTGTTTTGACTGATAAAATTTCCTGCCATATTCATTTGGGTCATTAGAATAGAAGTGAAAATGAACTTTCATTAACTTCCATGATTTCATTAAGATTGTACTTACATATACAAATGCTTCCCTGGACTGGACCAGTGTAGACAATTTTTGCCTCTCCGTTGCACGTGGACAGACATTCCCGTGTGGTCTCCTCCAAGAAGTACACACATCTTGTACATACAAAGTCTGAGGTACACTCTAAACAATCCTCCGAAGTATTGCAGGTTTCTGACAAAATAAATAAATAAATAAAATTGTTATTTAACACTTGACTTCATAGAGTCTCATCTTGATAAAAGGGAGAATGAGTATAGCATTGTCCCTGAACCCTAGGGGAGGTACCATTGTTATGGAAATGACAAACACAACCTGTATAAAACAGATTAGTCTGGTGACACTTAATTTCTTAAAGGCTTTTTAATAGTCTAAATTGGTTTATAATGGTCTATAGAGGTTAAGGGAGTGGTAACAGTCACTCTATCAATGTCAGAAAATCTCAAAGTTTTGTTAAAATTATGAGCAATTTGATCAAAAGCATATTATTGGAAGCATATTTATTAAATTATTTACTGTTCATAAACATCAAAGGGAGAGACAGGTTGATATGAAAAGAGAAAAGAATAGACAAGAAAAACTAGTGTGAGTGGAATGGTGTGAAAAAAAAAATCACTCAAAAGTAAAAAAAAAAATCTAGAAGTAATAAAATAAAAGGAAATCTACCATTAATTTTCTTCTTCATAAAAACAAACAACAGAAGTGGAACACTTGTCACCTGCTTAAGTGTAACAGAAAAAGTGTGACAGACAGATCGCTGAGCAGAGGTGACACAAAAACAAACAGACCTTAAAGTGAAGTTATAAAATAAATAGAAAAATAAACTACTGATTTTCTTCTTCGTAATAAACAAACAAAAAGGACTGCCTTACTGTTGTGACAGTCTCTTCCATTGGTGTGTAGCTCATAATGAGGTGGACACAGGCAGGTTTCATTCTCACATGAATCCGACTGCCATCCACATTCACATGCACCTGTCATATACATTCTTATTTTATCACTGACTCTATTAAGGTCAAACTATTCAAACCTGGAGGATCAATACACAACAATCTGTATACCATTCTATACTATTATATATTTTCCATATTCATGCATATGATTAAGGATCTCATTAAAAAATTACTAGTTACCTGTTGCGCGACTGACTGAACAAAATATTTTCCCTTTCTTTCTGGTAGTTTTACTCATTATAATTATGTAAATGTATAAAAAAATACATGTAAAATCAACCTATCTCACCACTAATAAAATAGTGGGTAGCGCAATTGCAAAATAAAACTCAGTTTTAAATGATCGCCTAAATCAAATATGTATCAATGTATTTTTTCATCAGTATGAAAAATTAGGGGTTATTTACCCTGTTGTTTTTTCTTGTTGTATCATTTCATCAGTATCATAAACTGAGCTTTTATATCTTGATGTCCCTTCCTGCTACATAGGCGAAAAAAATGCTAAATTTTAATTGTATCCAACAGAGCTGCAAACAAACACTTACCTATAAGAATATCCTGATGAACAAAGACTGTGATGATAGCACCAAGTAATATCAGGGATGACATCACCACAAATAATGCCCTGTCTGTGTGGGACCCCAAACTCACATTATATTGCCTTAAACACAGAGGTAACAGGCTGTCAGTAATGAGTATTCAGTGTGAGGCAACAAAACTTCCTTGAACATTAATTTACAATAAAAAACGGTAGAGATGGATCAAGAAACCATAAACAACTCTACATATATCCTTTCAAATTATCAATACAAAGGTTACCAGGTAACTTAGAAATGATGAGTTTACATGAAACTAGAGCCATCACTGAAGGCGATTCATATCCCCACTAAATCACCTTCATTCAGCAATAAGAACAAAAAAAAAGTGCTATGTTCAAATGAACGCCATGCCCCTGCTGGGGCCTTAGACCTTGGGGGTCAAGGTCATTTGAAGGTCAAGGTCACCTGGCCAGTAGAGCTCATCAAGGTACATGCACCTGTGAAGTTTGGAGGCTGTAGGTAGAACGACTAGCTTACATGTTATGGTCAAGGTTAAAGTTATGTGACAGACAGACAAACCAAAAACAATATGCCCCTCGATCGACTAATGCTGGGTCACAAAAAAACTTTTTTTTTAAAAATTGGTCATGACAGGACAGGTCGCAACACAATGCACAGTATTCCTTTATATATACAGTTGAACATGTGTTAAGTGGTCAACCTGTATTTAGCGGTCAGTTTTGATACTACAAAATTAGCATTTTGTTATATTTTTTTAAAACCTTTATTTAGCAACCACCTCTGTTAAATGGTCACTTTTTATTGTTCTCTTGACTGACCACTTCAGACAGGTTTGACTGTATATGCAAAACCTCACTTTCTTAAATTATAAGCAGTGTTATAATCACTTGTATCTAACCAAAATTGTGTCTCCAATCAACTAATGAATCTGGTTATTGTTCAACTAGGTAGGTCTTTATACTAACAATACTACCAATTTTTTTTTTTATCTATTATAAAGATCAGTTGTATGGGTGAGCATGACCTCACTGAGATCCCAAAACATGAACACAACTGGCATGCTCCATGAATCAGTAATTATACATTTGGAACATTAAGCAATATTTTCGGCAGAGCATCAAAATGAATAAGAAGTATGAGAATTTCTAGAAATGCTAAAGCAAGCAAATTTCCATGATTATTCAAAAGTTTGAGTGGATACGGCTCATTTCTTTATGTAAGCTGGAAGTCTCAAAAGTTCCTGGTTGGACCAGTACTACAGACGGGATGGACAGACAACGGAAATGTGATCCCTATGTGTCACCTCTGCTTACAGCAGGTGACACAAAAAGTTTGTTGGGTTTTTTTTCTTTGAATGACTGAAAAAAACTGATTTTTTTTTTCCATTATAGACCCAAAAATGATACTTAGTTACAATGATGTCTAGGTCCCCAAAAGGGGTTTGACATACAGTTACCAATGTTGACACTACAATGGGAATCATGTCCACTTTAAAGTCATATCTACAACTTAATACTCAATTAGAACCCTGCCAGAACCACTAGCTAATGGTCCAGGGCCTTTTT